>MNCI01025089.1:79684-180119 GCA_015680685.1 Gnetum montanum
CTAAAACTGGGATCCCCAAACAAGGGGGTGCCGCCTCTTATTTATAGACATGGCGGCGGACTGCGATATCGCGTACGCGATATCGCAGGGAAGGACGCGATATCGTGTACGCGATATCGCGGGGGATGCGATATCGCGTGGGACGCGATATCGCGTACGCGATATCGCGTACGCGATATCGCGGCCCATGATACATCGCATACGCGATATCGCGGCTCATGATACAACGCGGCCCATGATACAACGCAACCCATGATACAACAGGGGTGCCTTATCGTGGGTGCCTTATCGTGGGTGCCTTAAGGCGACCGCCAGCACTATGAGCAATTCAGGTCTCATCACTCACCACTCATCATTGGCACCATTAGTAAGGACCTTTGGTTGTTTTGTAAAAATTAATAAAATTTTTCAAATGAACCTTAGAGTCATATCACATCTTAAGAAGCTACAACAATTTTAAGAAGCATGCTACATTTCTATTTTTCTAACATAAAATATCTTGTTCTCACAAGAGTGATTCTTTGCCCAAGTTTGATGAAGTACATCCATCGATGCCTCAAAAATATCGAGTGGTATATGCTCATCCTTATGAGTATATACCAAAATTCACCTTCATCCTACACCAGGATGAATAGCGGCGATGGTGTGACATGGAAGGCAACATCATGTTGTTGCTTGATCAATCCATTCCTACAATGCTCCAACAAATGCTTATATGATGGGGTCTCCAAGAACTTCATGCTAAGTATGTTATGTAAGATACTAATGCCAAGGATTATCATCCCACTAAGGCACAACATCTATGAGATCGCTAGTTAGAACAACATTATAAATCTACAAAGGGAAAAGGATTTAATGATTCCCCATTCCTATTGTACCAAAAATATGGTAGGGAACCCTTCTCTTTGAGTTATCAATTTAGTGAAATTTCCTTCTTTGACTTTGATGAAGAAGTTCAAAACTAGAACCTATAGCCCACAATTTACAATACTAGTTCTAGTAAGAATGGATTTAATGACAAAGAAGAATCCAAAGAGGTAAGTTAAGGTAGGAATGTAGATAAGAAATAAGATCGTGATCGTGATCGTGATCACCAAAGAAGTGGTAGCAAGAACCATAATGGTGCTAGTCCCCATTCATCTTCATCTTTTTCATCATCATCATCATCATCTTCTTCTAGATCTGATCATAATTGTAGGAGGCAAGACCATGATGGAGGTGACCAAAACAATCGACGAGACTAAAATGATCAAAAGGACCATCGGGAAAGGTAAGATTAAGGGCACAAGCATTTAAGAGAAACATGACACCATGAATGAAGGGGTAGTAAAGGGAATCATAGGCACAGAAATAAAGGTCTTGATGAGCCTTTTCTTGCTACCCAAAGTATGCTCAACATTGTAGAGGTAGTACGAATTCCAACAAGGCATGTAAAGCACAGTTAGATCAAAGGACTCAACATGAATAATATTCATTGATTTGAAGAGGGATATAACTTAGATCTGTAGAATCATCTACAAGATTTTCAAGATGTATGTGCCTTTCAGAACATAGATAATGAATGGTAAAAGCTTAAGTTGTTCTCATGGACACTCATTAAAGAAGCAGAAAACTGGTACTAGTCCTTAGAAGTAGAAATCAGACAATGAAGTACAATGCTTGAATTGTTCAATGAAAAATATTAGACATACTCTAGCATGTTCAACCTAAGAAGGTAGATTCAAGGATGGAAATAAGGAACAAATAAATCCTTAGATGTTACCATTGGCTGATACTATTCTTTAATGCATAAATGTCCTAGCCATAGTTATTCTCAACTAGATCAACTTTGCCACATCATAGATGAGCTTCAATCTAAAGCAAGGAGAACCCTTGGCATCTATGCCTGAAAGTGACTATTAAAATTAAGTGCTTGTCAGATCCAAAGACTAATTGAGTAGGTAGCTAAAGAGGAAGGTGAATTAAGAAAAAGAGAAAGTGCAGAAGAGTACAATCATGATCCTTCCATTCATAAGAGGGAGGTTTGATTTTGTGATAGTGAGAAAGAATCAACACTTGATGAGGTGGTGAATAAGAAAACCTTGCTACTTCAAAAATTTCAATCTAAAATTACCACCAAGGTTGATTAGTAGTGGGACTCCATGGATAGTAGATTTCAAGTTATCCTAAAACTTATTAAAGAGTCAAAAGAACAAGGTAGTGATGATGAGTGTAGGAGGCACAAGGAAGCTGAACGTGCTTATCAACAAGATAAGGGCAAGATTTCTGCAATAGAAGAAGTTGTAAAAAATAAACCAAATGATGATGGTGGATGTGACATCTACCAGTATAAACATCCTAAGGGATGTTTCCCCATATTGTCATAGTTACAAGAATCTAGGGTGTATGCTTTAAATATATGACTCACATAGAGGAAAGCACCCAAAATATTGCCTTATCCTCAAGGTAATTCTAGGTAGTTCTACTAGCAATAATAGTATTATCTAAGTGGAACTCCACCATAACCATATGAGCATTATCAACAATGATAGCAACCATAGTTATGGGCATTGGCACCACCAAGGCAGTAATACCCTTACAAACAACCTCATCCATATGGGTATTATGTTCAACAACCCTTGTCTCAACATGATACCTTCAATCACATTTCTACTTTCCAATCTCACTACCATCCTTCTAATTATTATCATACTCATTCTCCACATGCAAGAAGGGATACCACATTTTACGCTTATCCTCATCCTATTCCTACACATCTTCCTCCTCTAGCCACATAGCTACCACCTGCTCCACTTATGCAAGGTGAACTATCAACTCAACTACAACAACACAATGTTACTAGGGTCAGTAATCTACAACTAATTCATCAACTGAGTGGTTCAAATACTCGATTAAAGAAATGATCCTTCTACCAACCACATAGTCTACTTAAGCCCTTAAATACAATTGCGATTTACAATCCTATTCCTCTATCTTCCTCTATATCAAATACCTTTGAGTCCCCTTCAAACTAAACATCACATAGGATCCATACTGTGATGCTTACTCATGCCATATCTAATTGGATTCATGCTAAAAACCTTTGTAGGAAATTAGCCAATCCTAGAAGTCCTCTCATTTATTTGTAGACTACTAGGAATGACCAATGCAAAGCTCTTCTTAAATTAAGTTCTAGTGTCAATATAATTTTTCATGAGATGTATATTGCTTAGAACCTACCTCCCTTAAATAAGAGCAATATTAGATTAGAATTGGTAGACCAGTCCATCACTGTTCCATTGGGGCTGGTAGAAGACATTATGATACTATTTATGGATGGTCTTATCTTGCTGATTTCATAGTAATGAAGGTGAAGAACTATAAAGGGGACTTCCCAATAATCATGGGAAGGGCATGGCTAAGCACTGTTGATGCAAGAATAGGCATAAGTGATCTTTCCCTGGAAATATCCAAAGAAAATGCATTTGGAAAGATTGAGAAGAAGCAAGTTACATGTGTTGTGTATAGTAATATAGGGTGCAATTATATGAAAAAAATCTAGATAGTAAAATGAGCATCCATCTCTACATGCAAGCATTGTGCACTAGAAGAAAAAATTCAAGGTTGTCTGTACATAGTAGCCACAAAATAGGAGGGCACCCAGTGGCTGACCATTGATTATGAGAGTAGCACACATTGCATGGAACCAACTAAGAACCTGACATGCACATATGTCATAGGCCTAGATGAACTAGAGAAAGTTCATCACCAATTCTTTGATGATGCAAATGATGATACCTACTGGAGAGAGTTGAAAATTCCTAAAAATTTTAAGCAAGAGCCCCTTGAACTAAAACCTCTACTAGCTAGCATGGAATATGTGTTCTTAGAAATGGGAGACCAATCATAATCAATGCAAATATTTCTCTAGAGTAGAAAAAGATGTTGTTGAATGTGGTTGAAAAATGGTCAGCAGCTTTTGCCTAGTCATATCCTAAACTCATAGGGATTGATCCTAGGATATGCCAACATTACATCTACACTGATCTGACAATAAAGCTAAAGAGGTAGCCACAATGGCAATTGAACCCCAAACTAAAGCAAATTATCAAAGAGAAAATTGAATAACTCTTTAAGAAAGGGTTTATTTATCCCATTAAAGATATTTAGTGGGTTAGTCGACTTGTTATTGTGCCAAAGAAAGATGGCAAGTGGTAGGTTTGCATCAATTTTTGGTTGCTGAATATGGATATATTCAAGGACCAATTTCCATTGCTATTTGTTAATCAAGTGTTAGACACAATATCTAGGCATTGCTATTATAGTTTCCTAGATGGTTATAATGGTTATAACCAAATCCAAATCATACAGGAGGACAAAGCCAAGACAACATTCACAAGTCCATAGGGGACTTTTGCATGTCACAAAATGTCATTTGGTCTATGCAATGCTTCCGCTACATTCCAATGCCTAGTTCTAAGAATTTTTCAACAACAACTTGGTAGTGGTGTGGAAGTCTTCATGGATGACTTCTTCACCCATGAAGCTACATTTGAGCAAGCCTTGGATTGCCTTGAGTAAGTATTGAAATGATGTGTTGAGACAAACCTCAATCTCAATTGGCAAAAGAGTCATTTGATGGTCCAAGAAGGCATTGTATTAGGGCAAAAAATATCATAAGTAGGAATTGAGGTAGACTTGAGAAAATATGGATCATCCAAGGAAAAAAGCATGAACAAGAAACTATCAAAGATGTTTGATCATTTCTTGGACATACTAGCTATTGTCGATGATTCATAGAGAATTTCTCTAAGATCACAAAATCATTTGTGAAGATAATGAAGAAAGATTCTCCATTTTTTTGGACCATGGAATGCAAAAGAGCATTCAAAGAGCTGAAAGAGAAATTTATGAAAACTCCAATTCTACAAGCACCTAACTAGTTTAGACCATTTCATGTTATGACAGATGCATTAAATTATGCCTTGGGAGATGTGCTTATATAGATGGATGACAAAAAAACATCCATATTACAGCCACTATACTAGCTAAAGCATTGTGGCTACACAACTGAACTGCACCACCATAAAAAAATAATTAATGGCAATGATGTTTACTCTAGAAAAGTTTAGGCATTATATGCTCAGATACAAATTGTTTGTGCACACAAACCATAGTGCCATTTTCTTCTTGATGAACAAGCCAATGGTGAGCCCTCGATCATACGATGGCTGGTAATCTTGTAAGAATTTGATCTTACAATGGTAGATCAAAAGGGCATCGAGAATGTGATTTCTAACCACTTCTCTCAGTTATGATGGGATAATAAAGAGGAATAAAGCTCATTATCTGATATGTTTCCTAACAGACTCCTCTTTTTGCTAAGGTTATAACTAAACAATTGCACAATGAGCTCAAATGGTATGATAGCTTTCTCACCTATCTTCAAACTCAAGAGATGCCACAAGGCTTGGACCACTAAAAGAAATAGTAGTTTCTTCACTAGATAAAATGATTCATAAATATTAATGGACACCTCTACAAGGTATGTGCTAATGCCCTGGTTTGATGGTGTGTCCCTGATGCTGATCAACTACATATTCTCCAAGATGCTCATGAAGGTCTTTAAAGAGGTTGTTATTCTAGGAGATGCATGACCATTAATATTCTAATGGCAGGGTACTATTGGCCTATAATCTTTAAGGATGATCACCAATATATTCACTCTTGTGAACGTTTCCAACAAGATGGTGGAATGACTGCTCGAATGGAGAAACCTCAACAATGGATTCAATCATTGGAATCCTTCAACATCTAGGGTAGTAACTTCATGGATCCCATCACACCTATGTCAAAAAAAAAGGTGTACATCATATTCACTATTGAATATTGTATGAAATCAACAGAAGCAACAACTATCACCAATTGTACATCTTCTACTACTACTTGATTTATACAAAAAAATGTTGTAAACAGGTTTTGTGTGCCACATGCATTAATTTCTAATAAAGGAACTTACTTCATAGGGACTACCTTTTGGAAGCCAATGGTTAAGTTAAGGTTACCAATAGGGAAATCACAAGGATTCTAATAAGAACTATTATCAAATATAGGAAAGACTGAATCACAAAACTCAACGATGCCCTTTCAACATACTACTCGACATGAAAACTTCCTATAGGCTACTCTTCCTATAAGCTTGTGTATGGAAAATTACCAACACTTCCTATTCAATTCAAGCTCCATACACTTTCAATAGCCTATGACCTCAACCTTGACTTGAGTCTAGCATAAAAAGAAAGATTAATGAATCTCAACTTGCTAGATAAAAACTAATTGGTGGCCCTATCATCTAATGGGTTGCATAATGCATACAATAAATAGTGCCATGACCTTAAAATTAGAAAAGTCAAATTTCAACTGGAAGATAAGGTATTCTACTAGAATCCTAGACACGTACCTCAATGAATGAAGTTCCAAACATTGTGTGAAGGACCTTAAATAATTTATGAAACTTTTCCTTCTATGGCCATGGTGATCTGTAAACCTAAGAGCACAAACAAGAAACAACTACTCCATATACAACCATGAGCATAAGTCAACAAATACAACAAATGCCTCATTGGATGAACAACCCCACCCAATATTTCAAATCTCTTCCTTTCAACTCAGTCGTGGGGGAGATGGCCATCCCTATTAACTATATAAGCAGCTCCTTAGTTTTTCACTATTTTTGTTTTACACATTTTTTGTCTTATAACTTTTTGTTTTACAAATTATTTATTTTATATCTTCTTGTTTTCATGTTATTAATCTTTTTTTATTTTTTTTACAACATTGTTAGTACATTTGCTATTTCTTGAATATTTTATATTTTATTTTATTTTGGTGTGATTGTCTAACTTTTTGTTAATAAGTGCCAAGCACAGTGATAACTTGTTACTTGATGGTCATATGTACTATTTAGTTATTTGATTGCTGGTGTTTGGATTCTAGATTTGAATTTTGTTATTGATGATTAGGACATGGTTTCTTTCTCATGCAATAGGCAATGAGACCACAACATCCACCCATTCACAAACTATATGGTTTTCCTTGTTCTAGAAATGTGCAATCCATTTTCATTAATAAAACTTTAATAAATTTGTGACTTTGGTAATTTTCAGAATTGGAAAGGATTCAAAGCTTTGAACAATGTGTGACTTCAAGGGGATTTAGTATTCTTTGTGCCTTTCTATTTGCTTGGGTTCATGTGTGTTTTCATAGATTTTTGATCATTTTGTGTTGACTAATAAAAGAAAGTTGAATAAGTCTTTGCATGGTGTGGTTCCCTTTCAAAAAAGCAACAATGGACATTCAAAGAATATCCCTTAGATAAATTAAATGCATACATCTTTGCATGGTGTGATTTCCATTTCAAAAAAAAAAATATAAAAAAAACTATGGAAATTCAAAGTATACCCCTTAGATGAAATAAATAGGCTACAAGCACTAGCTATGGGACTAGAAAGACTCATTACACATGCTTGAAAGTCCCCTCTAACTAAGGCCCTTCCTCACTTCCTACTTCTTTTTTCTTCTCTAATAAGGAATGGTGGTTGTTCTGTGGAAGCACTCTTCTATCTCAGGGGGATGGACTAGTCTTAGAATGGTGATGTGAATTCACTGAACATGGTTGGTTTTGGTCTGGAGTAATGATGGATCTTATCAAGTCATTTAACCATAAAATTCATAAGGGACTTCATGTAACCTTAATCAAGAACTCCATTCCACTCTCTCTCTCTCATCCATCTATGCTTTCCATGTCTCACCTTACTACCGATTTCATATTCTTGTTTGATGTCCTAGTTTGATGTGTTGGAATTCTTAGGTAGTTTCTTCTAGGTTTTTATACTTAACTTTCTATAACCATTAATCATCCATAGGGCCCATGGACTCCTTTGTTTGAAGTTATGCAAAGGCAATAAAGGGCCTATGCCTACTTTGGGAAGGACCCACATGCATATCTTTTGGTTGGGTTAGTTAAGTTCTTTATCCTTAGATACTCTTACAATCACATCTCTTCATTTACCTCATCAATGACATCCAATTGTGTGTATCTTCATAACATTTTTTAGTGAACTTTCCTTTTTATTTGTTGTGAATTCTTAAACCCTCTTTAAGCATTTCATCTTATTTGAGCTTTTCCAAATTTAATGGACTGCTTCTCTATTTTACCCTATTTGTTAGTCTTCCTACTAACACTACTAAAGGAATTAATCTATCATAGTGACAACCTAGCCAAGTGTAACCACCGATGAGACAAGGTTCTTACTAGCTATGCATTACACATTTCATACCAGTTCACGATTTTGTTGTGATTATAGTGGGAAGCATGTATTGGAAGTGGGACTATCTTCACCAAAGATGATGTGGTAGTACCACATGCCAAGGACCTTTCATGGTTGTTTGACCTTCTCTCTCACTCTTCAGCTACAAAGAGGCGTTGGATGTTAATTTTATCTAGGGTGTTCACTTCTCTTATCATGAACACCCAATTTTGTAAAGACTGTAAATCCATATACTTGGGCACTCAGAGTCTATTTGTTCCATTTGAGTCAGTCTATATGTCAATCAATAATCTCAGACCTACCTAATATTTTGTAAGGAACTTGTTCCTTCCCTTCTTCACTTGAAGACAAGCCTTCATTTAGTTGTGGGGGTACGATGAATCATGTTTTCACATGCTCTAATATTAGATACTCAATATTGAAGCCTCGACATTGGGTATCTAATGTTCAAGCCTAGGACGCAATGTCAATTATTCGATATCATGCGATGTATGCTAGCCTATAAATATAGTGTTTGGGTTCATAGTTTTCATAAATTTTTAGTTGAGTTTTTCATAGTTTTTGCATAAAGTAGCGAAGCTCTTATAGTTTGTTTTCTCCAAAGTTAGAATATTTCTGAGTGCCCGCAATAAGAGTCTAAGTGTGTATGGATCTTTATTCAAATACTAATGTACCTGAGCATAGTAGTGTGATGGGAATAAAAATGATCCCTTTTGATCATCCTTGCAATAGTGAGTCCTTGATGGATTTAAGTAAGTAACTAATTTTCAATTGTCAATGAACACAAGCATGACCACCTCGAGCATATGCGTAGCACTTGGTAATCAAGTAACACTTAACGTTTGGTAACCTAGTAGGGCTATATGTGTTCAAGATGTGTCTAGAAAGTTAGGACAAGTACTTGTGTTGGACTAGCTAAACAGTAGATAAATTAGATTCTAAATTACTCTACCTTTCATTATTGTTGTAGGTGATTAAACTTACAAAACACAAAATGATAAAAATCATGTGCCTCAATTACACTTAAACCATATCCTTGAGCTTCACAAGTGTAGTTGGGAAGACAATGAAATTCTCAACACCCATTTCACTTCTTAGAGGAACTAGTGCACTAGAGAACTATAGGTCCATGAAATTCAACTTGATCACTTATAAATGCCTTAGTGATTTGTATGGTTGGATGTAGGGGTACATGGCCACTCATCACAATGCATCCAAGTACATCACACTCAAATAAAGATTTTGTTCAATTACAAAACATGACACTGTGAGCACACACTACTAAATATTGAATTCAAGAAAACAAACTGAAAGAGTCCTATTACTAGGCTATCAAATATACCATGGATCCATGCATCCCAAGTGTTGCTTATATAAGTTGGCACACACCTCATGATATCATTTATACAATAATGTATGATGAGATATCATAATGTATCTATGACATTGTAGATATGATATTGTAGCTACGATATTGTTGGCTCAAAGGTTTTAGATCTATCAATTGTGTAACAAGATCATAATGAAATAAAAGTAGAAAGGATCAAAAGTAAAAGGAAAAAAAAAGGTAGGAAAGAAATAAATAAAATAAAACAAATGATCATCATCATTATTTACCTATATCCCATCGCATCTATGATGGGCCAACTATTAAGGTAGATCAACAAGTAAAATAAAATAAATAGTTAAGAGAATTCCAAGAATGGATACAAAGCCTTGATAAAACAATTAAGAAAATGTAAAAGGTAAAACGAAATTATGAAACAGTAGAAAAGTAATCATTAGAACCAACAAGTGATTTGTTTTATTTTGAAGGTGGTTGAGCAAAGCACATAAAATGCCCTTAATATAGGCTTGTAATGAAAGTAGTTTAGAAAAACACATAAGATACAAGTGATGCAAGTCAAGCATAGAGGTAGTAATAAACCTCTATACAAGATACTCTTGATGTTTATTATATAGGTGTATGCACTTGTCATTATCTTGTATCAAAATTATAAATAAGGATGCTATGTCAAAAATGCCCATAAGAAAATTTACTCCACAACCAACAACTAAATTACAAGTAAAAATTATTAACCATAGTTGTTATTATTATTATTATATGATCCTTTGCACTTGAACCATGCCCAAAATTTTACCAATAATATAGCTAACACCATGTACTAAATTTTATTGGCACACATATCAACATAGCATTGTATGCAAAGTAGGGTCTTAAGAGGGTGATGGATGAGCAAAAGCCTAACCTCTTTGAAGTGATTATGCCTAAGCTTAAACTAATGTCTTACAACTTAAGGTACTTATTTTTCATGTCTTAAAACCTGGATTTGATAGAAAAATACGAATGAAGAGCATAGTTGTTTTCCAGCCCATTCAAATGGTCATGACTACCCATACAACTGTACATACCGAAGAGGATAACGTCTGGCCTAGCCCTCAGGCAAATTAAAACCCATTAACTTTAAATTTCGTGGAGTACTATTTGTGCTTCAAACCGAAGTTGGAATATGAGACTGGGACCTGTGCAAGAAAGTACAAGGGACAAAAAATATAATCAAAATTTTTTCCTAAAAAACTCAGGGCAAATGCAGTTTTTCATTTTTAAGGGATGCATATTGGACCGAATAGAAATGACAATTGACGGTGATTACTTGGCAGACTTTGCAACACTATCCATGACTTTTTGTGGCTTGAAAACTATGTCACATCTACTCCCACTATCCCACAGTACATAAGTCACTAGAATTTTAAGTCAGAATTTTATAATTAATAAATTTTGACAGTAACTGGAATTTCAACTCAGATTTGCATAATTAATGATATCCGTTGGCAATATAAGGAAAGTCGGCACTCATTTGTTTCTTTTAAATCACTAATTTTGTTCACTAAAATAAAATGCACAGGAGTGGGACAGGGGAGTGATACCATAAAATGATAGTATGACGGCGGTTTATGCTTTCAACATCTGGATTGATTTTTGCCATACACTTGCAAAATTTCATGGCGGGCATTTTCTTATCCTTACTGAATACTTGCCATCGTTATCCAAGTAAATTTCTGCTTAAATCAGGCGGCTCCTTCTTTCTTCTTGCTAAAATCACATCCTTTGTGTACTCTCTTTTTATCTGGTCTCCTACAATCTAAAGCACTCCATTTACTTTTACTGGGAAAATATTTTCTTCAGAGATGATTGCAAAGAATCTGAATCTATTATGCAGGACTGATTATTACAAGAGAATAGAACTAGATACTAAATAAAGACATACAAAGAAATTCCAGCACCATATCCACATTCACTGTGAACCAAATTGTTTATAAGAACATTATGACATCCGTATTCCCCCTGTGCATATTAACTTTTTTAATCTTATCCATGAAAACCACAGCTCTCTTTGCACTGTGAAACTGTAATTCAAAGTTTATAACAAGAAAAGGCCAACCTCCAATAGATTCAAAGGAATGAGAGGATTAAAGACACAAGGCCTCCTGTAGAATGAAACATCTTGGAAAGGGAATACTGATCAACCGACTCTTTGATCAACACATTACTCCTGTTGTCCATAATCTTTTTTATGAACTCAGGTTTTATGAACTCAGGTTTGGCTACACATTGGTAGACCTTCTTTTCAAACCAGAATAAGTATTGTTTGTTTAAGGTTGGGGGGTCTGAAAGTGCAGAACTTTACTAAAAAATTGGAGAGACTGGAAAGAACCAAAAACATAACTGCAAGTGGAATACCAGTACAGAGATGACCAGTCGAGAGATGTACAAAGATGGAACTCTACAAAAATATCTTTAGACAGTGTAGATACGCTTGAGGATTCACTTGCCAACCATAGTGAGTTGGGCTTGCGTGAAGAGGGTTGAAACCTTGGCTTTAATAGTATCTCGTTAAGATATACAACCACATCTA
Source organism: Gnetum montanum (assembly GCA_015680685.1). Taxonomy (NCBI): domain Eukaryota; kingdom Viridiplantae; phylum Streptophyta; class Gnetopsida; order Gnetales; family Gnetaceae; genus Gnetum; species Gnetum montanum. The sequence continues at coordinate 91,911 of MNCI01025089.1, forward strand.
AAAACAAAAACCATCAATGTCACGGACAGTAAAAACGGATTTCTTTTTGTAAAAAGTAGACTATAGACAATACGTAATAGGATCGAAACATCCAATTAGCAGACAACAACACCAACGTAGAGTATTGTTATGGATTTTTATAATAATTAATACATGCTATACCAAAAATGATTACTTTCGTCGATTCCTCGTTCCACACAAAAGCAGTAATTCAGTAAATGATAAAAAAGGCAGACTGATACAAAAGGTATCCATTCATGTCAATAAAGGGAAGAACACGCCTGGTTTTCCACTGCCTGGTTTCCCGGCAAGAAGTACAAAGAGACACTTTGAAGATAATGGTACTAATAACAATAGTCAGTGCTGAAGTCAAGCAGATTTCACTGCGTAAATAGCCTGAACAACTGTGCAGACAAGAACGACCACTGCAGCAATAGTTGCGCAGGCATACCACGGATTTGCAAAATGAGTTTTCATGAACTCGCGAAGCATCACTCTAGCCGAGCTCCTGTAGTATGCCGTTACTTTGCTCACAATTTCATTATCGATCTCGTTTATTTTGTCCATCGTCATGAACATGTTGAGGCGGTTGAAAAGATGGGCAACAGTCTCACTGTTTTCAAGGAAATTTCGTATAATGCCTTGCTTGATGAGAAGAGCTGCATCGTCATTAGTCTGAATGAGATCGGTCATGAGCGCCATGTATCTGTTAAAGAATCTTTCACCAGGCTGCACGCAACATTCTTCGTATGCCATCATGTTTCTCAACATCACTTCGGAGCTATCATGTATAAACAGCTTGGGAAGATGCAGATGACCCCTCAGCCTAAATCGCCCTTGTTTGAAGCACAGTTTGTTGTCATCTGGTACCTGCAAAACAATTCCGACTCTCTCTAGCTCTTTGGCTGTAGGAATTATCCTGTCATAGTCTCCTTCTTTATACTTCCCTAAACAGATTCTTCTCCCAATACTAGATATAAATCATGAACTGCATATCTCACCACAGAGTTTCCAAAATCTGCTGCTGCTGCTCCTCGTTGGGGAATCTAATTCATGCTCATTCCTGCATTGGCCGAGGCCATCCATTCATTATTTATTCCATACAGCTTTTCTCATTTGAAATGGAAACGGAATTTTGCAATAAGTTACCTATCTCCAAGTAGACTATTGACTAGTGAGATATCTTATGCATCTTTTTAAGTAGAAGGCAGAACAATGATATGGCGTATTTCATTATTGATTATTCAGTTACTTCAAAGCATACATATTTGTAGATTGTAATAACTACAAAGATATCATCAAGTCACTGAAAGCTTGAGCTTGTTGACTTACCTCATGNCAGATACTAATTTTTTAGCTTTTTTTGAAGTTAGACTATTTCTTTTGATTCAATGAATGAAAGAATATGTTAACCAATTTTTGAAGATGCAACCTACATAAATGATAAAAACAAGAATGAATTTTTGCATTGTTAAAAAAATCATTTTATAAATTATTCAAAACTTCATCAATAAACAAACTCATTTGAAGCTTAAGACCTAATAGCCTATTAATCATGGTGTTTAGAGAATGCATGATATATAAAACATCACTATTTCAAGTTTTCAAACATCACATTTCATAAATTAATATGTATTAATATTTGTTATATGTTTAATAAAAAAACTGATCGTATTACTGAGAAAAAAGCTTCACTGCTAAAGTTTGAAGTCTAGGAGTATCTCCACCATGCAAACTCCACCATCCAGCTAGATCTTCTTGAGCTATTCCATCCATATCAAGTATAGCATCTTCACATTTAAATGCTTTTGTATGTCCTTTAGTAAATTGAAGCCATTCCTTTCTAATTAAGCTAGCCTCACAAAGGGAATATAATCGTTTAACATATTTTAAAAAATTTGTTCTTACATCAAAATCATCACAAGGCCTTGTTGGATTTTTATTTCTATGTTTTGAAGAATACCACTTAATATTTAATGCATATGCAACCATATGCAATGGGGTATTTGTAGCATTCCATCTTTTTAGAATCAATGGAAGTAACTGAGCATTATAAAAATCAAGAGAGCTATAAAATCTTTTCTCTGACACTCTTTCCCATAGTTGTGTTGGCTTCCTCTCAGTTCTTCCATTTACTGGTTATAACCATTGTTTGTAATGATTTTTGTATCTCCTGCATTCTCTCCAACATTATGAAATATGAAGCATACCTGTTTTACAAAATTTATAATTAGTTTAGCATTATTAAATCAAATTTCTAAAAAACACAATATAAATTTTTGTATTCTATTACCTTGTTACCATAAGCTTTTTGAAAATCTTATTTTTGCTACATTCCCTAAACAAGGAATTTGAATAATGATGATTGTAAATGAAAATTTGTATGTCTCTTGCATTTATAAAAAGCTTTTTTACCCAATCAATTTTACCAATATCACAAAGTGTATTATTGAGAGAATGAACACAACAAGGAGTCCAAAATATATTTGGATGAATCATTTCTATCATTTTTCCTGCACGTCTACAAACAAGATCTCTGTTATAATTTGAATCTGTGAGAGAAAAGAGCTAAAAATTATAATTAACGTTCAAGAAGTTGCATTGTAAGGGTTGTAATAATAAAAGGTGCTTAATACTGTTAATTTAACTTTATGACACTATATATAAGCACTGTGGACTTGCTTTTGCCAATCACACTAAAATCGAATCTTGATTCCTAAAACCTTTTGATAGCATTGCGTTTTAACTTCATAACGAGATGAATATGCAATGTGTGAATGTCCATCCAAAATGGAATCAAATTTTTTTTTTTTTTGGCATCAAGGTTGCCAGTACTTGCCAAAGAAGAACTAATTGATGAGAGACATCTCGGGATTGAGACGAAAGAGCATAAAAACTTATTTACCGGCTCCTTAATGTAAGGCTGCAAATGCTGTATATTCGATGATCATTGGTTCTAACTTCTAACCATATCAATGTGCCTGACAGTTGGTAGACAAACATGACACTCAAAAAACATAGCTTTAAATAATATAAAAATATTTTTATTTACATCCAGAATGAGGAGAATAATGGTATGCACTCACGGCACAACCATGTGAAGGCTCTGTGCAGAAATTATGTAGTTGTGTCGAGAAATCATAGTTACCAAACAAAAAGGTTTGAAGTGGCGCAATCAATCAGTGTCATGCATTTATTTTGTAGTAAATGGAAGTAGAAATTGAAGAATCTGCTACGTAACTAGACAAACAATGGAAGTAGAAATCGAAGAATCTGCTATGCAACTAGACAAACATATCTGAACTATTTTTTTTGGCATTTTTACAAATTTACCCTTGTACATGACTTGCAATTTTGCACATCAAAACATTCGCATAACACATCAAAGTCATGTGCATACACCAAAGGAAACTAAGGCCAATGGTTCAAGCAAAACAATAAAAATCTCGTTATACTTGAAAGTTGAAACAATTTGAAATTTTTAGCATAATGCAGACATTAAATGCATCGTAAAGAAAAGATTGTATGATCTTCCTGACCCACACTAAATGTTGAGNTCTCTTGGCAAGTTCACGACACTTTTTGGGCTTATGGGCTCGCTTTATAGAGTTGGAATAGCAGGAAATTCAGAGGCGGATCTTTGGAGTTTTCAAATTTGTTGTTGTCGGTTGAGTTCATGCCTCTTGCTTGTTTCACTCAAGAAAGATTTGGGAAGGATATGGTGCTGAAATTTTGTTTGAACTTTGAACAAGTGTATGCTTCGACTATTCTGTTTGCACTTGCAGAGGGAGAGAGGCGTGACAGTAGTTTTGTAACCAACTGATTTCCTTCTCTTACAGCTTGTGCATTTAACCAGAGACGCAACATGAGATGGCCATGGCCCATGAATAAACATACGAAACCAATCCACTAAATAAAAATCTTTTCTCTAAAATCATCTGAATAAACTAAAACGAAAAGTAAAGATCATCAAGGAGGTAAATCTAAGCAAAATAGGCAACTCAATTGATACGAAAATCCACTAAAATCCACTGCAAGGAGACACTCCGTCCAAATTCGGCTGGAAGGAAACGATGGATTTGCCCAGGAAAGACGATGATGAATAAAAGAAATAAAAAGTATAGAATGATAGATGTAATTCTGAATCTGATAAGGCAAGTCTTTTACCCAGTCACCCAAATCAGACTGGGCAGACGAGACCCCTTCATCAGGAGAAATGCTCATTGCCTTCTTCGTCACTGCCTGGAGATGAAAAAGTGAAGATGAAGCAAAGAATTTTAGAGTTGAAAGAGAAATAAAGCATTTGTAGAGTCTGCGGAAGATCCAAATCCCTATCAATGGCGGAATAGGAGGAGCGTCTGTAAATAAAAGGCGGAATAGGAGGAGCGTCTGTAAATAAAAGGTATTGGACGCGGATGCAATTTGCAAAAAACAGGTAAGATTGGACGCGATTTGCAGTAAAAACAGGTAAAGATTTTAATCCACAATGAATGTTTTTGTTGAAAGTTGAAAATTGGACAAAAAATTATAATTTACGTACCACCCTATCGCGAACAATTCGTGAGATTTTCTTGGGAATCGTGAATCTCCGGCACATAGCTTCGGAGCTATCATGTATAAACAGATTGGGAAGATGCAGATGACCCCTCAGCCTAAATCGCCCTTGTTTGAAGCACAGTTTGTTGTCATCTGGTACCTGCAAAACAATTCCGACTCTCTCCAGCTCTTTGGCTGTAGGAATTATCCTGTCATAGTCTCCTTCTTTATACTTCCTTAAACAGATTCTTCTCCCAATACTAGCAAGGGATATAAACCATGAACTGCATATCTCACCACAGAGTTTCCAAAATCTGCTGCTGCTGCTCCTCGTTGGGGAATCTAATTCATGCTCATTCCTGCGTTGGCCGAGGCCATCCATTCATTATTTATTCCATACAGCTTTTCTCATTTGAAATGGAAACGGAATTTTGCAATAAGTTACCTATCTCCAAGTAGACTATTGACTAGTGAGATATCTTATGCATCTTTTTAAGTAGAAGGCAGAAGAATGATATGGCGTATTTCATTATTGATTATTCAGTTACTTCAAAGCATACATATTTGTAGATTGTAATAACTACAAAGATTTCATCAAGTCACTGAAAGCTTGAGCTTGTTGACTTACCTCATGGATTTCACTATGCAGCGACGTAAACATTCTATGAAGTGTTGTGGCGGAGGCTCATCCTCCATCATCTGTCGTAGATACTTAATTCCTCCTTCGACTGGAAATAATTCAACCATCGCTGAAAAATTAAAGTCACATGCCTTTCCAGGTGATCAACTCAAGCAGGAGAGGCAGCGGAATCTGATTCTCCAGTTTACATAAGTCAGCGGAATCTGATTCTCCAGTTTACATAAGTCTCTCTGTACAGAGATACCCACACACGTGTAGACCGTTCTGTAATCTAGGAGGGGATGCAAGCGATCGCTCGTATTGCATTTGCTGTAAGAAAAGCATAACTCGAGGAGGAAAACAGCATCTAAAATGAAGACATCTGCATCAAACTCAAAATCTTCGGCGTAGCATTCTTTGATTTTTCTTTCAAACGAGCTCACAAAACCATGCAGTTGTTGCAGCAAATCCTTAAAATTTTCATCCGTGGCTACCAAAAGCTGGTAGTCCAGTGATCGTCCTAAGCAGAGTAAAGGGCCTTGAGTTTGTGAGATCTGAGGTTAAAGTTGGATTCGAAGTGGTGATGATATGGACCTAGGCCAACCATCTCGGGGACATAATCCTGTGGCTTCAGGTTTTTCAAAACCTGGGGCACTCTCACAATGCAGGGGAGAAACTCCTCTGCTATTGGATACCTCTTATTACGCCAGGGAAGCAATTCATCAGCAATCTTTACATGGACATGCCCACCTCCCTCAGCCATGGCTGTACGTGGATGTTCTGCAACAAAGACCGAAGTTTCTCTGTACACGCTTCTAATTGAGTTCTAATTCTCTGCAGGGAGCCTCAGATCCATCGGCGGACCATTTCCGGAGATTCCGATTACGTGTTTTGGGATAAGGTGAGAACCACTGACCAACCGTGTCAATTCTGAAGATTCCCATTACGTGTTTTTGGGATAAGAGGTGACAATGACACGAAATGAAATGTTGTGAAATGCTTTCAACACAATCCACTCCTTGCAAGTTAGGCATGCTTTCCAGCTAAGATTTTGCAGGGCGTTGAAGTCATGCTTAAAAGATTCTACTCATGAACTTGTTAAAAATTGTCGTATTTAAATTATTTTATGAACTTTTTCCTTGAGGTACTTTGTATCTTGATATATTATTTTAAAGCAGGTACTTACACTTTACCGTTACCTGTGATATGCCTTACAATAATAATTTTGGCAGGAAAATTTAAGAGGATGATATCCGTAAAATATCAGTTTCTCAGTCTTTGCCATAAAATGTGATCGTCAAATCAACGTAATGAAAATAACATAATTCTACCATTGATCTTTATTTTCAACTAATGAAGGCTTTTGGCATCTCTGGTAGATTCCGTTGATATCTAATCATGTTATACAAAGTACAAAACATGCACGTGGGTATCATTTTCAATTAATAAATAGTACATCCGAAAAATATCAGTTTCTCATTTTGTCTTTGCTCTAGAAATTTGATCGTCAAATTAAAGCAAGAAAAGTAACATTAATCTATCTTTGATCTTCATTTTCAAGTAATGAAGGCTTTTGGCATCTCTGGCATGTCTCATCAAGTTACAGAAAATACAAAGCATGCAGATGGATATCATTTTCAATGTTAATTAAGAAAGTACAAAGCATACACACAGATATCCTTTAAAATTAATAAACACCTTTTGGCATGTTTTCGCGTCTGCGGACGCATAAATTCCGTGAGATAAATCACTTTACTCATGGTCATGGACGCAAATTTTTTAACCACGCATCCATCAAAACATAGTTCATCTAAAAAATATTATGTATTTCTACTTTAAGACTTTGATGATAATGTAAAAAATACTTACGTTTCATCAATATTGATTTCATAAATATCATATATTTTATGTAATTTAAAAATTTAGATTTTTTCTTTTATTATTATTTTTCTGGGGCAAGACAACTTGCAGCTTGTAGCACAACCCCTACTCATACCACAACGCAACAAAAAGGTCCTACAATAAGGCTACTCCATTAAACAAATTCAGTTTTAAAAAAGGTATAGTCTTGTAAAGTTCTATAAAATCCCTTTTTGGATATCACACACTTACATAGTCACTATGGAGTGTTAGAACCCTAAAATAATTGTAATATAGATACAGTCCAAGATATGTAAAGGTCCTACAATAAGGCTACTCCATTAAACGAATTCAGTTTTAAAGAAGGTATAGTCTTGTAAAGTTCTATAAAATCCCTTTTTGGATATCACACTTGCATAATCACTATGGAGTGTTAGAATGCTAAAATAATTGTAATATAGATATAGTCCAAGATATGTAATCCAATTACAAATTTATAATTTGCCAATGCCCACTAGAATCGAATTCATGACTTTGAGCTTTCAAATTAATAGTCTTCCCACTAGCCTAGGAGTGTAACTATATATGATTAATATAGCCTATGGGTTTTCAAATGTAACAAAGCTTCATTTCATTTTATTTCATATTACAACTATTTCCACATTATAATGCTCCCTTTATTTATAGTATGATGAGATAAGCATTCATCATACCTAAAAATGCTATAAAAGTAAAAGAAACCTAAAAATGATGTAAAAATGAAAGAGAGACAAATGCTATAAAGATGAATGCTAGCATTTTGGCCTTTCATAGCATTTCTCAATATCCAATTTGCGTATGCCACACTGGCATGTTCATCTTGCTAGTCATGGACTCAAATGCCAACAATTAAGTGCATTGATAAAAATCATAGTAAAGTACAAAGATGCTATGAAGAAGAAGAACATGTTGATCACAAAGTCAAAGATATCAACAATTAAGTGCATTGACCTTTTATAGCATTGCACAACATCCAATCTCCATACCCTGCATTGGGCAAAGGCTATTTTTGTTTCTATTAGGGGGGGGGAGGGGGGTGTCAGACCCCAAAAAATAAATTTAATTAATAGAGAAAAAAAGAAAATAGTACAAAGGGGATAAAAGAGATGGTCAAAAAAGATGAAGAGGTCTCAAAGAAGGAGACACTAACAACCAAAGGGGAAAAGCTCACCTCAAAAGAGGAGAAACTACAAGAAATTAGGAAAAATGGGAGAGAAAAAGTTCAAGAGCTCAACTGCAGCATTAGCTGTTGAACAATGTCTCCTTGAATAGACAAGGAGAGAATATTAGTAGGAGAATCACATTGAAAAACCACATTACAACGAAATTTCCAGATAGCATGGAGAATAAGGGGACGAAGGCGACACCAGATATAAATCAAAGAGCCTTGAAGATGCGGAGTGTCACCAAAAAGAACCTCATCCAAGCTTGGTCGAAAACCCTGTAAAAACCTACCACACCAAATCCAAGAGCTATGAGCAAGGGGACAAGAAAAAAAACAGTGAGTAAATGCATCTTCCCTGTGACAAATAGGACATCGCGGGTCAGGAACCCCCAGATGAGAGCGCCGAACACCCACAGGAAGACCTTGGTGAATCAGATACCACAGAAAATGTTGAATCTTTGAAGAAGTAGGAGTAGTCCAAATAGTCTGAATACGTTGCTTCCAAACCTGCACATTAAGATTAACTTGCCAAAGATGGTTGAATCTAGGCCAAATATTAGTAGTGGAATTAATAAGAGAGTAAACAATCTTAGAATGATAGGGAAAAACTTGATGACCAGAAATCCAAGAAAGATCTAAAAAACCACCAAGGGAGTCTTGAATAACAACACTTTTGTTCAAGCTATCCAAAATCGTACAAAAGGTAGACTTTTGAGCAGCATTAATACCGTAAATAAGGTGACATTCAGTCCAAGTAATCCAACGATTATGAATGCGAAGAGAGGAGAGGGAGGATATGCCAAGCTTATCCCAAGTGCTACATAGATTAGAACACTTAATGGCCCAAGGTTCATTGTGAATGGCAATCCACCAAGGAGAAAGCTTATCAAGTGTAGAGGAAAAAATAGTGATAGTGTTAAAGTTCCAAAACTGACTGATATAACACCATGCCTTTCAAATGTGTTCGATGACAATAGAACCAGAAATGGTAATACTAGTGGGAAAAGGAATGCAGTTAAGGAAATGAGTATTATTCCAATAATTACTACCTTTGGGCTTCCCAGGTTGTATGTGTTTAAGGAAAAGAAGCTTCCAAGGTTTAGAGCCAAATAAGCATTTGGCCATCCATTTGTCACATAACACAATGCCCTGTTTGTAGCAATTAATGAGGTCCAAACCGCCATCATCTTTATGAGAAGTACAGACATTCCAAGCAACCCGACAAAATCCTTTCTTAGTATGGCTGTTGTTCCAAAGAAAGTGTTTGACTAGTTGATCAATGCGACGATAAGTAGAGATGCTAGGAGCCCAACAAGAAGAGTAATACACATGAGTAGCTTGGAGAATATGCTTGCAGACAATAAATTTACCAGCCATAGATAGCTTCTTTTCCTTCCACTTAATAAGCTTTTGTTCAAGTTTCTTCACAGTGACATCCCATAATGTTTTGGATGATCCGCCAAAAGAAAAGGGAATGCCAAGAAGCTTAAAAACTTGATCCTTTTCTAAAAATTGCCAAGACTCAGACAACGCCCAAGCTTGAACCGCTTTGTTGCAAAAGATAGAAGATTTGAACCAATTAATCTGAGAGCCAGAGAGTCTACAATATTGGTCAATGCGATAAAAAAGACGATCAGCAATAAGTGCATCATTCCTTATCATAAAGAATGAGTCATTAGCAAAATGCATATTCAATAAGGAAGGAACATTATGATCAATGAAAATACCTTGAAGCAAATTTTGTTCCTTATCCTTATGAATAGCATGACACAAAAAGTCCGCAGCAAGAATGAAGAGGTAGGGAGCAAAAGGACAACCTTGCCTAACAGAGCGCTCAAGATTGAAGTAATTAGTTAAGCCAGCATTAGTAGCCACAAGGGCATTGGCATCGGCAAAAAGAGTCTCCACCATTTTAATAAAATTAATGTGAAAACCATATTTATGAAGGCAAGCAATAACAAATTTCCACTCAATTTTGTCATACGCTTTAGCATAATCGAGCTTAAGAAAAGCAATGATTTGATTGGAGTCCTCAACCCATTGCATACCTTCCCAAGCCGCAACAACATTATCAAGAATATACCTACCCTTAACAAAGTCTGTTTGCATTAGGGTAATGATCTGAGGGATAATTAGGTTCAGTATATTAGCAAGACATTTAGCCAAAATCTTGTAAACAGAGTTAAGGAGAGTGATAGGACGCCAGTTACCAATCAATGAAGGATCACCTGTTTTAGGAATAAGATGGATGACACCTCTATTTAACTCAAGACCGAGAGACTGTTGATTTATGGATTCTGCAAAAACATAAGAGAGGTTTGAACCCACAATATCCCAATGATTCTTAAAAAACTCAATGGGGATGCCATCAAAGCCAGGGGCTTTATCATTGGCCAGGCTAAACACAGTAGCCTTAATTTCAGAAAGACAGATATCTTGAGCGAGATGATTGTGACTACTATGGACAATACTAGGTAGGTGATCTGAGTTAGTAGCAAACTCATCCTGATCAAACCCATTAGAGACAAAGAGGCATTGAAAATGTTGTTCAAGAAAACCATTTATAACATGAGGATCGGAGGTAAGTTGGTCATTCACTTCCAAGCATTCTATAGTAGGGAAAGTACCTCTACCCTTTAAGAATTTGAAGAACTCTTTATAGGGTTCTCCCTCAATTTTTAACCACTTGAGATGACTCTTGATGAGAGCACTTCTAGCAGAGTACATATCCCATTTTTTTTAACTGAGTGAACATAAGTTAGCCATTGTTGAAGAGCAAAATTAAAAGGGTCATGTTGAAGTGCAGAGTTAAGTTGTTGTAATTCAAAACTAACATTTGCCTTAATAGACTTACGTTTCTTAGCATATTGCTTGCCCCACCAGTGAGCAAAGTTGCAAATACGAGAAGTGGCATGCAACCACCAGTCAATCCAACCTAAATTGCCTTATGGCCTTCTCTCTGCATTCCAAAGAGATGTCAAAAGACCTTTACCAGAAGGAGTAAGAAATAAAGAGGCATTCATGCGAAAAAGTTGGCGATGTTGAGCTAAAGATTTAGAACCAAAGGTCAAAGTGAGAGAAATTGGAAAGTGGTCTGAGAGGGTAGCATCAAGGTGGACCTTAACATGACCATCACAAAACCATGAGGAATAACTAGAGAAATAAAATCGATCAAGTCGCTCACAAATGCGATCAGCACCAATCCTAAGGTTGGACCAAGTAAACCAACCTTCACGATTCACGTTAGAGCTGGCAGCATCAGAGAGACAAAAGTGCTCCTTAACATCACTCCAACTAGAAAGCTCAAGGCTAGTAAGTTGAGAAGAGGCTCCACCAAATTTATCATAAGGATGTTCGATCATATTAAAATCACCTCCAAAGAGCCAAGGAATGTTAGGCAGACTATGAAGGAAAGACTGCCAAACACTGGTCCTAGTGGTAGGAGTAGTGGTAGCATAAATATTACAAATGCCGAAAGGACCAGAAGCGTCTTGAAGAGTAGCCCAAACAAAAGAGGTGTGACTACCATGAGAGAGAATTTTGTTAGACCAGGATTTATTGATAATAAGGGTTGCACCACCTTGACCAGTAATATGATTTGTGGAAAAGACAATAGAGTTAGGTAGGATGTTATTGCCTGCAATAATTGCATCCAGAGTAGAAATTTTAACCTCTTGCAGGAGAAGGAAGTTAGGAAGCAAAGGTTGAGAGGGAATAAAAGCACCAACCACCCATGTTCAGAGGTGATTGGAGAGCCCCCAGACATTCCAAGAATAGATTAACATCTAGAGAAGGGGGAGGAGGCCCCTGCCCTAGTTGTAGAGTTAACAATGTCTAAAGAAATCATTTCCTGGTTGTGATCAATGGCAGTAAAGGGATTGTGGGTGAGTAAGAGTGTTTGAGTGGATTGGTTGGATTGAAGTGTAACGTCATTGGTAAAAGGCATACCCTAACATTTCCTACTGAGGGGAACTATTTGAAATCCATCATCATCAATAGGAGGGTTGTTAGAAGCCGTAAAAACGTATGAGTATTTTCCCTTAGCTAATGAAGAAGCATGAGGAGGTGGCTTTTTGGTAACCTTACTTTGAGACCTAGGTGTGGGAGGAGTCTTTTTGCTAATAGAGGAAACCTTAGGATCAGTAGGGGAGGATTGTTGTGATCATGCTTGCGCTGCCTTCTTTCGTAACATAAAGGGGCATGAGACAAACATATGACCCTCTTGGTGGTAGTAGTGACAATAGTTCGGAAGGTTGTAATAGACCACCTTTTGCATATAGTTAATACCACCTGCACGGAAAATAAGTTCTCGTTTAAGAGAGTCTATGTCCACTTCAATCATATATCAAGTCCTATGAAGGCCACTAGGTGTACCTAAGGATTCAGTGTGTTTGATTAATCCAAGGCGAGACACAATATCCCTTTCAACTCTTTCTAAAATCAAGGAGAGATTCAGTAACTCTACAAAACAAGGGACTTTCTGAAATTCAAGAGAAGTTGGTTTGAGAGAAGGAGTCCACTTGCGAATAATCAATAAAGCATGACGATGGTGAAAGACACTAATGCTAAGAGCTTCAGAAACCATCTCTGAGTTAATAAACTCAACAAGTAGAAAAGAATTAGATAAATATCGAACATGTGAAGCTATCAAACCACGATCTTTCCAAACAGAGTTGACATGATATAAAAAGCTAGAAGAGCAGGGAAGGTAGCCTAAAATTTTCACAAAGACATACCTGCTAGAAATGTTGTGGGTGATAGATTCAAACAAATCATCAGGAAGCTCGTAGAATGGCTTGGAAGAAGTGGAGCCACCATCTGGCGACATGGCAACCGAAGGAGCTGATCTAAAACAGGTCAAAGAGCCTTCTCTTCCATGATCATAAAACAGAACAGGCACCAAGATCTACCTGAGATCTGCAAAGGTGCCTTGATCCTATCCGATCTCATAGGCAACGAGATCTGCCCGGGATCTACTAGGGCTCCCTGATCCGATCCAATCCAATCTCCGTTCCTCGCTCTGCCTTTGTTTTTTGCTGAAAAGATCTTCCGAATCAGATGCAACGAAGAAACTTTAAATCTATCACTGCAAAAATGCAAGGTAAATCACGGATGCTGCTCATGCGCGTGCTCTGAACAATGGAATCGAATAAATCACCAAACAAATGCAGCGCCTTTTTGTTTCTATTAGGCCATGAATGACCTGTGGACATGTACAATGTAATACATGTCATAGTGGATGGATTTGCATCCACCCATGGCCATGGACACGACTCCATAGCATACCCATCATGCATAGGTAAAAATTCACATGGGGAAAACATAAAACTATATTTACAATCACCCTGCTTTGTCTACATCAGTTTTTAGAAATTGTGTCCACTCTCTTGCTCTGTTGTGCTTTGCCACTTTGCTTTGCTCCAGTTTCTCCATCATTGTTGCTCTACCGCTCTTTGCTATGACACTCTTTGCTCCATTGTGCTTGGCTATGGTCCGCTCTACCCTGCTCTGTCCCTATTCTTTGATAGTAGCACATTGGGTAAGTAAATATTTTATGTGCTTTGCTATTTCTTTCTTCAAAATAGGCATCTCAGTAGATTGTCTACATTCATTTGCTTTTTTAGATTTATGGTTTAGGGTTTTTCTTAAGTTCAAATTCAGTGTGAGTGTATGTTACTCAATTTTTTTTATTTTTTTATTTTTGTGATGCAAGGCTACGTGACACACATTTTTATTTAATTTTTTTAAGTATGTGACAGAATGTGTCTTGCATTTGATATTTTTTGCAATGCAGGTCCATGGGTCTCGCACTACAAGTATCAAAAATTTGATTCACGACTCATATGATTTCCCAGTTTTATATTTATTTATATAGAAGACTACAATTGCACTATGAAGAACATTTTTGTCGTACTATTTTTTTAATGTCTTAGTTTCCAATTGCGAGAGACCTATGCCTCCCACTATTTGTTGAAAACTATTCTTAATTGAAAACTACAACCACACTGCGATGTGTAGTTTCATGACAGTTTTTTTTATTTCTCAGTTTCCAATTGACCTCACATTATTTGTTAAAATCTTTTCAATATTGAAAACTATGACCACATTACGACATGTAGTTGAATGGCATTATTTTTTTATTTTTTTCAATTTCTAATTATGAGAGAATTGCACCTCACAGTCTGCTAGCAATACATCTAGAGGTGAACTCCTACTCATTGTCTTGTAGCATTGTTTTTAATGTGTGCTGATAATGTTAATTTTAATGTAGCATAGCTACAGTTGACTAATTGTTATTAAAGTTATATTTAATCAAGAGTGTGGTAAAAGCTAAAGGTGTCAACCAAAAGAGATCTTCTGTGTGACCAATTGTATTTTTTGAATTGTAGTTATTTCAAAAATATATTAAGACACTTGTTCATCAATTTTATTTGTGTTATGTTATCCTAATTATTATTTAATTTTCAAAATTGTAGCTATTGCCTTAGTTTATGAACATAATATTGAAAGTATTTTGGAGTTGCTAAAAATGTCTATCCATTTTGAGAAATTAAAAAGAATTGAAATTTATAATTGGATGGCAATGAAAGGCTACTATGATAAAAATGTTATTTACAATTTTTATAAATGGTTAACTAACAGTACCTTAGTAGTGTAAATTCTTTGCAAGCTATCAAAAAACAAAGGTGAAAGCAAAGTGAAAATCACTTAATTCACTATGTCTAAAAATTTGATAAGAGAGATAGCAACCCATATTGCTATCTGAAGTTACTATTGATCTTCAAATTTATGCAATGGGCTTTATTTCATGTGAGCATTGGATAGCAATGAAGGTCTTCCATTTGATATCCCCATGATCATATTGTTTAGGATGAGGAGGCATTGAAGGGCATGACAGCTTCATGATGTTAGAGAGTCTCTTGGCTTTCCAATTATTGTGAGAAAATTGTTACAAAATCACAACATATAGTTGATCCCTACATAAATTCAGGATATAGTGAAGTTGAATTTTGATAGCATTTTTAGGAATGCATTGTTGTCTCAGAGACTTGGATGCTCATTTGATGTGAAAGAAGATGAAAAACCTTCTATGCAAGAAGTGTGACATCATGACAAATGTTCTTTGAAAAACAAGTTCAATAATTTGATCGAGATATTATGTCAGTATTTCAAAAGCAATGCAACTCTTTAAAATATTGTGGAGAAGATTAAATCAAACAAGCCTCAGTTGCTAGAAGAGAACAATGCACTAAAGGCAAAAATAAAGAACCTTGTAGCTAATGAAAATAATTACATGAACAAGCTTATTATTCAGAATCAGAAAATGGGTGATGAAATTGTAGCACCAAATACTGAAATATGTGTACTAAGGAATACTTTAGTGGTGAAAAACATTCACCTTGATGCAAGCAACATCATAAAAGACCCTAATAATGGTACGATGTTGTACATTTCCTATATTTCTTTAAATATTTATTATTTTTGGAATCTTCTCTTTTAATGTCCTTAATGTCAATGTGTGCAATAGATTTGAATGATATGGGTACACCCAAAGTATCTAAGAGATTATTTGTTTCTATTGAGTACAACAAAGAACAAATAATCCAGGAGATGAAGAATTTTCAACAAGCAGTAGGTAACTAAATTTGTTATTGTTGTCACATTTTTCATGTTTAGAAATTTAAATTTTTGATTTGTTGTTCATCCTATTGTCTTATTATATGTATAAAACTATAATAGTAAAATGTAGTTTGAGTTTATTATTTGATTTTTCCACCTTGTAATTAATGCCAATGTTGATTTTAAAATGCCAATTGATGATTGTGCATCAATTAACAGAGTGATGCAGTTGCCATTGAATTATCTTTCCCCATATGTTGCCATTGAAAATAAAAATCTTGTGAGGACATCATTTGCCCCATATGTTGCCATTGAATTCTCTTTTAAGAGTTTATATAAGAAAGGATGGAAAGAATAGATGGATGATGACATCATAGATGTCTACATCATGCACTTGAAGGAATTTCAGAACTCTCTCTATGGCTCTCATAAATTTCAAAATACAAAATATTTCATCTTCAACACTATGATTCAATGTTATGTGAAGTCCTTTGAGAGCAAGACACAAGTGTCTCAGAAGAACCAGTTAAGATATAGATCAAAGAAAAGCAGCAAAAGACATATCGAAAATGTTGAAAGTGGTACGTTGGTTGAAGAAGAAGTTGATGATTTTGTCGTAGAAATAGATAATGTTAAAAATATTAAAGATAAAATATGTTGAGAGGAATTCTTGCAATCTGGACACACATTCTTCTATCTTTCTTTGAGCAATGGTGAGCATTGGGTTTTTGGTTTTGTTGATGTATGAGCATATAAAATTTGGGTGTATAACTCAATGCCTTCTTTACAACATCTTATAGCAGTTAGAAAATTCATGTTAAATTTTATTAGCTGTTTATTTGATGGCAAGTTTGTTTGCTTTGACGGTGTCATGGAAATCAAGGGAAATGGAAAAATAATACCTACAAAATGAAATGTAATTATAGTTGAAGGTTTTCCAAAATTAGAAAATGTATACGATTGTGGAATGTATACAATAATCTTTGTGCATCACTTACTACTATGTAAAGAGTTGAATTTTACTTCTAATTATGTTTTAGTGTATTAGAAAACCATGATATGGGAAATTCTAAGTTCTCTTGGACTTCATCAAGTGTAGAGAAACATGTGTTTGCAACACATGCTAAATGAGAAAAGTAATGAACATGGTCAAGTTGTATTACATGATGTAACTAAATCTAATTATAGTCATTGTCCATGATGCATGTCATTTTTTTATGGTATTGTGTTGTAAATGCATCTCTTTCATGATTTTGTAAATGATTTTGGTTTTAATGGATATCTTTATCATTTTTATAAAACTATGTGTAATAAATTATCCGTAATGTTTTCTATCAGGGTTGGCTATTTGATATTCCATATATATTTAATTATTAATTGTTATAGCATTTTTGGTCTCTCATAACTCATCCTTGATTATGGTTGATATGTTAAGACAAGTCTGATACTCACGATTAAACAAAAGCTTCAAAAATATGCTCAAAATAAATATCTAGCATTAAAAGATATAAAATATTAATTTTCAATCTCAAAGTTAATAATTATAATTGATTTTTGATAACATGCATGTCACTCTATCCTCACATATCTATGTTGCAATACCATGCAAAACACAGAGAATCGCACTTTAAGGATGCGTAACCATGCATCTCGCATGTCATTGGAATCTAGATTCAAATTGTAATACACATGATCTTGTAATCCATAGGTATAGATTTTGATTTCATGTTCATAGTAGCACAAACTATCTCTACATTGCAAGAGCATGTGAGTTGCAAGTAAATGGATTTTGTTAAGGACCTCTATCTTTTAGTTTGCAAATTGATTACAATTCATAACTTCATGCATTGCTTTCATGTTTTTAGGCTACAAGGAAAATGCATGATGCATGGGCTTGCATATCATAGTTGTAAAACCATGTGTCTGGCATGTCATCATAGTTTGAAAACTAAATGTGACTCGCATGTTCTCACAACCCATGAAGAGAGTCTACGAAGACATGCAAGTTAGAATCAAACATACTATGTTCTAGTTGGTCTCTATTTCAAGTTGTGAGATTAATGTGACTCATAGTGTCACGTAGCCCCTACTAAAATGCACTCAAAGATTATGAATGAAAATAGTTACTTGAATATTATGACTTCAATAAGGTAAAGGATCATCTGATTACAATTTATAACTAAACTATGAGTAGCACCCTCTTACAATCTCAACTAGAAGGCTCTTAGACCATCTTAAAGGAAACAATTACTGATAATTTGATGCTTATCATAAGAAACAAGGTGATCTAGAAGGCTAAAAAACATCCAAAATTCATTAAGACCTTCCAATTATGAATAATTGCTTGGAGATTATGGCTTCTAGAAAGCATAGGATGAACTAGAAGAAAGGTCTAGCTAAACTACAAGCACATGCAACTAGCACCCTCCTATAGTCCCAATTAAAATGCACCTAGACCTTTTGGAAGGGAATAATTGTCTATAATTTCATGTTATCAGAAGAAAGAGGGATATTTGAAAGGCTGAAGATTATCATGAAGGTACTCAGACCATCTGGTTACGAATAATTGCTCCAAGATCACGACTTCTTGAACGTAAAGAGTTATCTGATTGAAAATTCTAGCTAAACTACAAGAAAGTATGACTAACATCCTCTCGCAGTCCCAATCATAAGGTACTTAGACCTTCCAATAGGGAACAATTACTTGTAGTTTGATGCTACTATAAAGAAGAGGATCAATGGAAAGGCTGAAGATCATTTGGAAGACACTCAAACCTTCCTATTGGGAATAACTGCTTAGAGATCATGCCATCCAAAAGGTAGAGGTTTATCGAGTTGTAGATTCTAGCTAAACTACGAAGAAGTATGACTAACACCCTCCCTCAGTCCCTACTAGAAGGTACCTAGACCTTCCAAAAGGAAACAATTACTTGTAATTTCATATTACTGGAAGGAAGAGGGTCATTTGGAAGGATGAAGATCACACTACAAGCTATATGCAAGTGGTAGTGGTTTCATAGTTTTAGAGTGAGAATTGTAGGATCATGCTTCATGCATGTCCTCATACTATTCACTTACATTACAAGTACATGCATGTTACAACTAGGACAATTGAGTTTGTGGTCCTCTTCCTTCCTCTAAAATTGGTAACCTAATTAGCATATCACACTAGTGTAATTATGGAAAATGGAATATAGGTCAAATTTTTTTCGGGTAATATTGATTCATAACTATTGTTCTTAGCCTCTGGCTAATCAATTTTTTAAGATCTATGAAATGATCTATTTTTGTAAGACCACATATGCTCAATATAATTTAAATTATTTTTAATATGTAGTCCTGAAATCATAAGATTCAAGTTCACACTTGGTTAGTAACAAAAATTAACACAGTTTGGACATTAGACAATTGATAAGCAATAATACGGAGCACTTTATTGACACAATAATGGGTAGTATCGGTGTAAATACTAGGTGGACATGGTGATAGTATGGTGCGCTTAACATTACTTGCTAAATATTAATCATTTGCATTAGTGGATAATGGTAGAGAAGAATTTTGTGATGACCTCCAATGCTCTAGTATAGTCATAATTTTGTAGCTAGGCATTCAGCAACATTCTAGTCTTGATTCAAGCATAGTAAGGTAAGAAATTCACCTCAGGATGAAAAAGACTATAATTCTCTTGAAAATTCCAATCAACTTAAATTACATATATCTCAAATTTATTTCCTTGCTTGAGGTTCTATGAGATGAATGCAATCTGCATGTTTCTAGCATTATTTACATTGTACTTTCAGATATTGACTACAAGTCATGTGATTCGCATGTCTCCACACTATTCACATGCACTACAAGTACATGCATGTTATAATGCATCACATGGCATAAATTTTAAATTGTGAGATGACTACAATCCCCATGTTCCCAACACTATTTTCACTGTAGTTTTGGATATTGACTTGGAGGATATTCATGGGTGCAAGATGATGGGATTGCAAGGTCATGCAATTCAAATGTCTCCACACTATTCACTTGCACTACAAGTACATGCATGTTGTAATGCATTACATGGCATAAATGTGAAACTGTGGGATGAATGTGATTTGCATGTTTCCAACACTATTTTCATTATAGTTTTGGGTATCAACTACAAAGGAATTCCTAGTCGCAGGACACTAGCATTGTTGCTTTTAGAAAGTCCGTGGCCAAACTATGAGCCACATGTTAGTAACACTATTTTCAAATTATTTTTGGGTTCAAATTGAGAGGTCATTCATTGTCATAGTGCACTAGCATTGATTTAAACAAAAGGCCTACAACCGAACTACAATACGCATGTCACTTTTAGTTTATAATTTTTAGTGTGTTACGCATGTAAATAATGCACAAAATAAAAATCAAGTTTTCCTTATTTGAAACTATCTACTCGCCTTATTTGAAGACTTGGGATATTAATCAAAATTACTCATATCTTAAAGTTGTTAGAGAAATTCCTCCACATATAATAGTAGAGGTTATCAAATTGCATGTATTAATAACTAAATATTTCAGTGTACTAAAACTGAACTAATTTTATTATTTATTTTAGATAACTTAATGATCTATAGAACTAGTTTAGTGATACTCCATGCTAGTAGTTAAAGTTTTCAATTCTAAGTGCTCATGTTTAAAAGTTTTATGGATTTTTAACTCTCCTCAATAAGTATCATTAAGTTTATCATTAAAGAGTTGATGATGAACTTGCTCAATTTCACTCATTCCTACAACATAGAAACTAGTTAAGCTCTTAGTTTGTTCCATGCAAAGTATGTTGCCTTCAGGATCAATTGTCAACCACTGGGTATCCTCCTTTTTTGTGGTTTCTATGTACAAGCACTTTTAGATTTTAGATTTATCTACACACTATTTGCATGCTTTGATTGATGTACTTTTTACAAACTAGAGTTTTTGCACATAGTTTCATCCTATATTATTGTACGTGATGCATGGAACTCTCTTCCTCTTGATCTTTTCAAAAGCATTTTTCTTGGAAATTTCTAGGGAAAAATCTCTTATGCCCATTTTTGCATCAACAATGCTCAACTAGGCCCTTTCCATAATGATTAGGAGGACCCCTTTGTAGTTGTCAACCCTAATCACCAGGAAATTAGTTGGATAGGACCTCTACAAATAGTGGTCACAATGTCCTTCATTAATCTCAAGGGAATATTGTTGGAGTGATCTACCAATTGTAAATGAATGTTTCTCTTCTTAAGAGAAGGTAGGTTCTAGGATTTGTACATTTTATGAGAAATCAAACTAACACTAGAACCTAAATCAAGAAGAGTCTTGCATAGGTCATTCCCAATGATTTGTACATAGATGAGAGGACTTCTATGATCAACTCTTTTGATGGGTAGGTTGCCAAACTTAGTCCAATCCGATACAGTGTGGGTTAACATGACTATGTGGATCTTGAGAGGTGTTTGGTTTGAAGGGTTCCCAAAAGGAATAAATGCATAGGATGAAGGATACACAGGTCAACCATGGGTCGATGAGGACTCTATAGGGTTTGGTTTGGAAGAATGGTCTTTTCTTTGTCTACATTCTAAACTACTTGATGGAAAAACCAATTGTAAGTTAATGTCCTTAGTAGCGTTACATTGTTGCAGCTATGCAGGAGTCTCACCTTACATGGATGGAGTAGGTGGTAATTGGGTTAAGGAAGGAGATACATGTGCTAAATGATGAGGATGATACTAATGCAATGGGGATTCCCCTATGGAAGATGGAGAATGAGCTTTGTAGTACTATAGATGGTAGTAGTGATGCTAAAACGAAGCATGACTAGAAGAGTTACACAAAGATATGGGTTGCTGAACATAGTACCCATATGGATCTGGCTACTTGTAAGGGTACTACTACCTCAACGGTGGCATCCCCTATGAATTTGTGTGCTATCACTAATGATACTACTCATATGGCTATGGTGGAGCTCCACTTGGATAGCAATCTTGTTGTTGTTGATGGAACTGTCTAGGATTACCTTGAGCATAAGGCAATCTTCTTGGTACTTTCCTTCTTACTAGCCTATCATTCAAAGTGTACATCCTAGATTCATAATAAGGCAACATTCCTTAGTATGTTCATAATGGTAGATGTCAACCCACCATCATCATCAAATCTTGACTCCATAACCTCTTCTACTATAGTAGCTTTTCTCTTAACCCTTTGATAGGCACGTTCAGCTTTCTTCCTTCTCCTACGATCATGATCACTACTTTGCTTTTTCAATTCTTCTAAAATTTTTAGATCCATTTAGAATTTTCCATCCAAATATTTTCACATTTTTCCACCTTGGCTAAAAGTTCAAAAATATATTTTTGAATTAGTAAAGTTTTTCACTGCACCACTCTATCAACTAGTGCCTCCTCCTCATTCTCACAAAATTGAACATTCCTTTTTCTAATGAAACGATCTTGGTTATATTTTTAGCACTTTTCCATTTTCTAAATTCTCTCTCTTCTTTTAAAACCTACTCAATTAGCCTTTGGATCATATGGGATCTAAGTTCTGATAGTCTTCCTTGGGCATAGATCACAAAATTTCTCATCATTTTTTAACGAAGCCCATCTATGATATGGTGAAGCTGTTCCTAATAAGAATAATCATGACCAAGATATCTATGCAAAATATAAAAATATTGGCCCATGGTTGATCCAAGAAATCATGTGTTCCTTGTCATCATCCTTGGATCTACTTCCTCAAGTTGGATACTCTAGAGTATGTCTGATATTTGTCATTAAATAGCTCAAGCATTGTACTTCATCTATGAATTAATTTTGGCTTGAAAGAGCGGTACCAACTTTCTTCTTCTTTTGTGAGTTTCCTAGAAAATAGCATATGATGAAAGGCATAGGCATCATGAAAGGCTTGAAGATGGGTCTATGGATCTGATTTATATCCCCTCTTAAATCTAGGGATATTTTTCATATCTAACCTCTTAATTCTGCTATCTTTCACATGCTTGGTTGGAATTCTAACTACCTCTATGATGTTTAGCATTCTTCAAGTTGCAAGTAAAGGCTCATCATCACAATGATTTTGATGATGACACCTATGATGTCCTCTACTACCCCTTCATTCATGGTGGGGTTTATGATCGTTACTTTTCCATCATTCACCTCCATCATAATTTCATCCTCTATGGTTTTAGTTAAATTCAAAGGGGAAAGAAGAAGATGTAGATGAAAATGGCAAAGAGGAAGGAAGACTACCATATCCTCTCTACTTATCATAGTCATGTTCATCAGATTTATCATCATCATGATGCTTGCCCAAGCCCCAGCCTTGACTTCTACTTTTGCTTGAACCAAGATTGTTGATAGTGGATTGTAAGTTTGGGTTCAAACTCCCCTTCACCAAAGTCAAGGGGTGGAAAATATTCATGTTGAGAAACCCCAAAGGGAGGATCCCAATTGTCTTTTTGATTTAGTAGGAATAAGGGGTTAGTAAATCATTTTCGCTTTGTAGCATCATGACACTTCTCATGGTATCAATCTCTTTTGCATTATGTTTTCATGGGATGATAGCCCGAATAGTCATGGTCCTGCACAATGTATTCTTCATGAAGATCCTAGATGCCCAACCTCTTAAGAGTTTGGGGTAGCATCCTAGGAATAGATTAGTCAAGTGGAAACACAACATTGTCCTCCATATCACTCCACCATAGTTGTTCATCCTGGTGTAGGATGAAGGTGAAATCAAGCACAAACTCATCTGGATGAGTATGCACCACTTTGAATTTTTGGGACACTAGTGGTTTCAATTCATCGTGCGTATAAGCAGAAGATATTTTTGAATAAGAGAAAAAATAACATTGTGCTTTAATTATAATAATTATTATTATTCTAATGATTGCAACTTTAGGGTTCATTCCTATGATCTTAAATAATTTTCACTAAATCCTAGAGAGTGTAGTTAGCAAACTACAAATCCTTGGCAATGGTGCTAATGATGAGTGGGGAGTATATCATATGCCCAACTATATGAATCACAAGTATTTATGCACAATCTTGTCAAATTTCAAGGACTTTTAGCCTTCTAAGTACACTAGTCTTAAGAGGTGAATCAACTATTGCAATCGATGTCTTCCTAGTTACACTTGTGAGTACAAGGGTATGGTTAAGTATAGTTGAGGCATATGATTTTTATTATTATTTATCTCTTTATGTTTAAGTCACCTAGGAATAAGAATAAAGAATTAAATATTAATTAATCTAATAATCTAAGTAATTTCTAACTAATTTTAACATAAGCATCCATTCCTACTTGTTGTACATATTCTGAACACATTTAACACTACTAAGTTATCAAATGTTGAGCATTACTAGGATTACCAAGTGTCAAAAGTATGTTTGAAGTGGTCATACTTATGTTCTTAATTAATCACTATTTAATATCTTAATTAATGGCTTAATTACTTAATTACTCAAAAACATTAAAAGAAATTATTTAAAATACTAAATGCTTAGAGGAAATATTAAGCTATTCCAAGTGCTCCAAGGTTTGTGAATAAACCTCATCTTTATTGACGGTCACATGGAAGTGCTTAGGTACATCAATCTTTGAACAAAAATTCATCTACCTTCTCATTCCTATTGTGGACACTTAGAAAAATATTCTAATTAGCAAGAAGAAAAATTGCAAGAGCTTCACTATAATCTAACTTACAAATGCCATAAATGCAACTATCTCACATAGTTATATAGGCAACAATAGACATTGTGTTGATGCACATGCATCAATGTGTCAGTACATGTGTTGACAAGATAACATTGATGACCTCACGTCAATGGGCTGATGTTGATAGGATTGCGTCAATGCAACTATAAGAGACACACTTCATCACTAATAAGAAAAAGAAAACTACAAAGACAAACATTTAGGAATTTAGCTGAAGGATCAACTATTAAATGATATCATCTTGAATTGACAAAGAAAGAAAATTAGCTGGAGAATCTCTATTAAAAACCATATTACATTAAAATTTCCAAATGGCATAAAGAATAAGAGAACAAAAGAGATACCAACTATTAAGTAAAAATCCTTACAGTTTAGGAATATGATCAAATAAAACTTCATTTAAGCCTAGTTAAAAACCATGTAATTAACTACTACACCAAGTCCAAGAGCTACGACCAAGGGAACAAGTAAAAAAGCAATAGATGAATGTATCTTCCATGTTGTAGATACGATATCTTGGCTCATGAACACTCAAATGAGAGCACTAAATACCAATAGATAAACCTTAATGAATCAAGTACCATAGAAAATATCTAATGTTTGAAGAAGTAGTGGCATTTCATATCTTCTAAATTTGTTATTTTCATAATTGTACATTGTGATTAACCTTCCAAAGATAATTAAGTCTTGGAAAAATATTAATATTAGAACTAATAAGAGTACACATAATCTTGGGCAAGTGGGGAAAACATTATGGTTATTAATCCAAGAAAAATTAATAAAACCATTATGAGAATCTTGAATAGCTACACTTCTATCCAAACTATTCAACAAATTAAAAAATGTATACTTTTTAGAAACATTAATGTCATAAACACTATGACACTCAAACCAAGTAATCTATTAACTATGTATGTGAAGATATGAAAGAAACAAAATGTTAAGCTTGCACTATATACTACAAAGACATGGATGCTTAATTACCCATGGTTCATTTTTAATTAGAAGCCACTATGGAGAAAGCTTATTAAGCATAGAGGTAGAAATAGTAATATTATTAAAGTTTCAAAAATAACTGATAAAACTCTAAACCTTCCAAAGATGCTTTATGAAAATAAAACTTAATATAGTAATGCCTTTTGGAAAAAATATCCAATTAAAATAATGAATATCTCTTTAACAACCACCAGCTCTAGGCTTACCTATCTAACTATGCTTCTTAAAAAGAAGATTCCAAGGCTCTCTACCAAATAAGTGTTTAACCATCCACTTGGCACATAAAATAATACCTTGCTTATAACAATTCATCAATCCTAATCCACCATCTTCTTTTTGAGAAGTGCAAATATCCTATGCAACATGATAAAATCCTTTCCTAATATGGTTGTTGCTCTAAAGGAAATTTCTCATAAGTTGATCAATGCAATGATATGTAGAAATACTTTGAGCCCAACATCAAAAAAAATACAGATGAGTAGCTTGAATAATATGCTTACAAACAATAAACTTACCAGCCATTGAAAGTGTCTTCTCCTTTCACTTAATCAGCTTTTGTTCATTTTTCTTCAATAAAATAACCCATAAATTTTTTAAAGATCCACCAAAAGAAAATGGAATGTTTAACAATTTAAAAAAATTTAAGTATTCTAAGCATTCATGGTGGTCCTAGCTAACTATTAATTTTCTTAAATATTTCTACATATGCAAAATTTGTTAATGGATATGTCAAAAACAATGTGTGATGCTAGTGGTAACAATGTATGATGTTGTTAATTACTATTTCAAAAAACTAGCTCTTAAGGATTCATATCTTCAAAGATTATATGTATATGAAATAATTTGTTAGTGCCTATTCAAAAATAATCTATGTAATGCTGAAAAAATTACTAGTAATGTGTAATGCTGAAAAAATTCCTAATTTGCATGACCTTGCATTATGAAGATAACAATATAGACTTCTACTACCAAACTAACACTTGGTTGTTTCTCTCTTTCAACTCTTTTATAAACTTGGCCACTGTTACATATGGATTGTCTTTGCCTTAACATCTTCTACCTCTAAATCTTCTCATTTTAAGGCATTCATCTTCAATCTCTACATGCTTGTCTCCTTGATCCATGGTTCTTGGAAATTATGCAACACATAGTTAAATTGATTTTCTCTCTTCCATGCTAGACCATCAACACATCATGCTAAAAAGAAATAAAGACTTTTTGAATTTTTACATTTTTTTTCAAGTGAAAGTCCTTTTCCATTCGTAATGTTATCCACTCATGCCAATCCATGTGAGATGTGACATTTGATTTTTCACTATTTGCTTATGTACCATGACATTGGAAAAAATATCTTACATCGTTCATTGTGCAAGGTGATTGAAGGTGGTTCATTTTATTTATATAGAAGTCTTAGAGTGATGTACGTGTAGAGATAGAGATAGGTTTTCCTCAAAATAGCATGATGCAGCTTTGGTGTTGCTCCTAGTGGCCTAAACCCTTCAGCTAAGGATAGGATTGGGTAGTTTGTCCTAGCCTTCTAGGCCTGGGTAGAATTCTTGAATGTCATGTATTATGCTTACCAAATGTATTCCTATTTTTGAGTATGTAATATTGTAATGTTATGATGTATTCATTCTTGACAGATCATGCACATAGAAGTGCTAGATGTTGTTTCTCTATGTGGATCCATTGTTCCTTTATTGTAGGAATATGCCACACCTTGTGACAAGTGAAAACTTGATATATGGTATTTCCTTGTGCTTATCCTTGAAGCACCTTCTCTCTATGTTTTTAAAGTGGCCTCTAAAAGCCTTATGGTAGATCCTATTTTTATTAATAGTATTGCAATAAAAAGGTTAGGGCATGTTCGTGCCCATGGTGCTCCAAAATAGATGGTTTGTATTTTGGTAATCTTAACATGCCTCGATGGTATGTTATAAGATGATCAT
Source organism: Gnetum montanum (assembly GCA_015680685.1). Lineage (NCBI taxonomy): Eukaryota > Viridiplantae > Streptophyta > Gnetopsida > Gnetales > Gnetaceae > Gnetum > Gnetum montanum. Next base: position 119,422 of record MNCI01025089.1, read on the forward strand.
TCTTGAGATAGGATAAGTTGTGGAACTCTTTAATTTTGGTTTATTAATTGATAAAAATATTATTCATAGATGATTGATGATGAAATGTAGCCTAAAATTCAAACAAATTGGTTTGATGAACTTGATCTTGATAGCAAGTGGTTTGCTGTGGCCATGTGAATTGCAATGGAAAACTAATTGTTCAAATCAAAGATGTTGCTATCAAGATTGGCTACAAGGTAGAGTTAATTTTTGGGTACCAGTACCTAAACTTTTTTTCTATGGTTGGATGTGATCTTTGGATTATTTTTTACAAACATTGGAATGATGGTCCATCCTTGAACAAATGGAGTTATAGTTACACAAATCATTATTTTCTTTTGGAGGCCCTACATGGTGGACCTCTATGTGCTAAAAAACACTTGAGCCTGTGCTTTCACAATAGGGGCTTATGGTGCTTTTATGGGCTATTGTATATCGCCCCATCTCTTCAGTGTATCATTGATTATTTTAGTCTCCCAACCTCTCTGGTGGGATAGCATGAGTGAGCACTCTATTGCATAGTGATTCTCTAGCCATATAGCATGGCCCATTCTCCATTCTAATGGATACCTTCTTCAATTTTCAATAGAATAATGCAAGTTGTATTCAGACAGTTGTTCTTCTATATGGGTTTTCAAAGTAGTTGAGGTTTGGAACTTGTTCCAAGCAATGGTCCCAAGTGTTTGAACTCTTGGGGATAGTTTTCAAAGATAGGATATTGTTATCATATTCGAATTCATGGAATCTCCTTTGTGAGACCATGCAGTTGATGTAGAATTGATCTAAATACCTCTTCTCTTATAAGAAAGGTGTGATCTCATGTACTCTTTTCTAGTTTTGGGGCTTTAGAGGAACTTCATTGTTGGGGTTCTCTGGTAGACCTCCCTTATTGTAAATCCTTTGGGGATGAATCATGGATTATTTTGATTTGATAGTTGATTATGATGAAAATCATGATCATGGATTGATATTTTTCTAACGCTCGAAAGAATATATTAAAGATGTCTCCCAAAAGATCCACAATAGAAGGATCCTCATAGCATGGAAGTAAAAGACCAAGAGATTGAGGCAGAGGGAAAACTAGAGAACAAACTACATAAGCAAAGTAGGAGGCCTAATCCTTCAGCATTCACTAATAAACACTTACCACAGAATAATTCACATGGCTAAAGTTGAAGCAACATCATATCTAGAGCAAGGACATTGCCTCATGCTATCAGTAGAATGTCTCCAAGTAATTCAAGAAAAGTTAATCATGATCATAGTAATTATGGAACAAAATTTCAAATGATTCATAGAGTTTGCACCTAAGAACATCCAAACACAGCTTCAAGCCTCTCCTCTATGGTGAACTCTCTTCTAGAATGGTGAATGGTACTTAGGAGAAGTTTACTAGTTTTGGAAAAGCAAGCAAGATGATGTTATTATAAAAATTGATGGAATCTTCATGCCTTATTTAGTTGAAGCCATTACCAAGGCACTTAATATCCCAAATGTTGGAGCAAACATAGCACAAATCTCTACCAAATTTGGCATAGATGCAAAGAAATTGTAACTACAAAGAGCTTATGAAAAAGAATATAAAGAATATAATGAATTAACTATTAAGCATAAAATATATTTCAAAATTAAAACTTACCATCTTTTTACCACTAAAAGGCTCAATAGAATTTCCACCTACGCCACTAGAGGAAGTATCATTCTTATGGGAAAATTCAATGCCAGCATAGATCATTTGTTCTTCTTAGATATTTAGAAAATATTTGAAGAAAATAAAGTAGGAAAACTCACACTACCATTACCTTTCCTCATCAGAAGATTATGCAAGCAAGCTAGGATTCTATGATACCCAAATGATGTCTTATGAAAAGCCAAGAATGCATCATATGCTGAGATGTCCAAGCTAGTGCCCTTAAAGAAATATTAGCTGAAGAAGCTAGAAGGCACTGAAGGAGCAACATATTCAACACCTATGGGACATATTCTAGTAACAGGGTAGGAACAAGTAGGACCCAGTGGTTCAACACCAGCTAGTGATAGACCTAAACAAAGTGCTCCACTAGCACAATAGAACTACAAACCTTCCATGAGCCATTTGCAACAAATTGCAAAGATAATAAGTTGGGGAATGTGGGAAGGTTGCACCTTATACAAAGTAAGAGATAAGTCCATAAGACCTACAATATCAATAGGATCTACTAGTGGACATGTATCTTTATAGGCAAGAGAAAATGAAGATTGGACATAATAGATTTTAAGGAACGCTGCATCTTTCTAAGTTATGTTAGAAACTGAAGAAGGAGCCATAGTTAAGGTGATGCAAAACCAAGATGCAGTAGGAGTAGCTAAGGTAATCATCAATTACATAAAAGAATCATTTAACATTTCCATTATGCCACCGATAGATATTACTAGAACCAAAGATGTAGAAATGATAGTTAAAATATCCATAACCCTAGCAGAACATGAAGATATTTTAGATGGATTACTATATATAGGCCAAGTTATACAAAATACTTTTGATATCTCAAGTTGTATGACATCTTTATTTGAGAGGATTGCACTTGGGCATAGTTCATGAATGGAAATAAAGGTCAAGATTGTTTGCTACCATTACACTTAGTTTTTTATTTTATGCTTAGTCATTTTCTTTACTTAGCTTAATTTTCATTCCATTAATATGTTTACTTTAGTTTAGTCCTTTACATTTCTCAAATACTTTACTTTTTCATATCCATTAGTAAGGCTAAATGAGTATGACTAGTTTTCAGCATATAAGTGTAATCATTTGGTAATCTTAGTAGTGCTATTGCTTGGTTTGCCTAATAGCATAACACTTGGTAACCCAGTAATGGTTACCTGAGCACAAGACGTGTATGGTAAGCTAGGAACAGATGCTCATCGCCATACAATAGAATAGATTTACATTCCTATTAGCATTTAGATTTAGATTTTATTCTTATCTCTCATTATGAATAGACTTAGGAGTAATATGAGCCTACAACATCAACATATCACATACCTCACCAAGAGCTAAACCATACTACTTACACTTCACTAGCTCAAGGTATGAAGAAAATGATCATGAACCAATCATCAACCACTAGCATACTTACATTGTCCATCTACGAATTATGTTCTGGTTGCACGTGTGCACTCTTGACTTTTATGGCAGAGTGTTGGGATACCCAACTGCTCATCACTATATTAATAAGAATTGACTGTAATAAGAATATCACTTGCTCATATGCACAAAATTTTAGTACTACTGTATTATTCAAGGTACAAATGTCCATCAATAATGACTTGATGAGAAAAAGACCTCAATAAGAATCCAAAGTCAAAATCTTAGAGAACAACATTTCCTCCACTATGAAAAATAGTGTCAAGTACAACATCCATTAGCCCAATGCTTTCCCCTGCATAAATTAAATTTCATTATTACCAGGATAACAATGTACAAAGTGTATTATGTCATAGCTTTAAAACTCCAATAATAACATTGAGAGAGAAAGGGTATAAGGCTAGAGGAATATAATTCAGGGTCAAGAACCACAACCTTTCCATCACACGTGATCTTTCTACAACTCGGTATTTTAATCCGTTTTTGTCATAGGTGACCTTCAATTTTAGGGTACTCGTGGTCACTATTTCCGAATTTTATGGATTAGATATTAAATCCGAGTAGCTGAGGACCTTATTCCAGCGAACCATTACCACTCAACCACAATGACAACCAAATACTTTTTAATTTTTCTACCCTTTTACATATTAAATCCTTCTGGATTTGTTGTTGGATTCTACCAAGCATTTGTTGCAAAAATGTTACTGCATGTTAGCGGACATTAGTGTCACTGTTTCATTGGGTCCTCAAGTATTTGGTGCTCCTGGTAGTTTTGTTGTGGCTCCTAACAATTTGTTCTGATAGCATTCATGATTCCGATGCCTGTACGCAAAGTATCGTGCTGGTATTAAGGGGTGGTAGTGATATGGACCAGCCCAACCAATTGCAAGGCATAATAATAATAACAAACGTCTCTCAAACTTCTCTCTTCTGCTCTACTCTTTCAGAAACTTGGACACTGTGACAATGCAGAAGGCTCTGCGTCTCTGCCTTTACATTTTCTGCCTTTAAATTTCTTATTTTGAGCCATTCATCTTCTATCTCTATGTGCTCGTCTCCAGAAGCCATGGATCTGGAAATTCTGCGACACAGTTAAATTGATTATTTTTCTTCCATGCCAGACCATCAGCACATGGCATTGAAAAGAAATAAAGACTTCTGTCTAATTAGCCATGTCTGAGAGAATCTTTGTTATTTTTCTCCAAGTGGAAGTCTATTTCCATTTTGGACTGATCTTTCATGACAACCCATGGGAGACTTGACATTTGAATTTTCAAAGCTCCTCCTATGACGCCAACTATCTTCTCGTGTACGTACTACGAACTGGCCTCACATTGGAGAAACAATTTTACACAGATCTAATTATTTATTTTTACATGCATGCTATTGCAACGATTTGTAAATGAGTTACCATACAATGCGCGAAAAGCTGCCTCCTCATGTGACCGTAAAACAAATCAAATCTACTACGCTTCTGCATATGCCAAGAAATGTAAAAAATGTTCATACCATGCCCCTCCATATACTACATAGCTGTCGTCAGGCATCTGATGTACGCTTCAGCAGTTTCTTTCACAACGGAATCTGACTTTATTTTCAAAAGAGATGCTTAGAGCAATTATTAATTGAAAATGATATCCAACATTGGCTTTGTATGGTTCATAGATTTACTTCTAAAAGAGATGCCTAGAGCATTTATAACTTGAAAACGATATTCCATGTTTGCTTTGTATCATGCAGAGAATGATGAAACTTCAGGTTCTACTTTCCAAAAGCATTCATTTAATTAGAAACAGTTGGTGAGGAATAGCTTGCTTAGTTTGTTATTTTTCAGTGTAGGTAGTTTACTGGCCATTAATTTACCTAAATCGATTATTAAATATAGTTTAAAAACAAGTTCATGCTATTAAAATTGTATATATTAATACTAAAAACGGTAAATAATGGCATACAAACTTCTTTACATTACCACAGCTAAATTTTGGGCTCCACTTTGTGTAAGGTGTCAAGATAAGGTTAAGCCCACATACATGGTCATCACCTTAGGTTTAACACAAATCCCATTAAGGTGGGTTACAAGAGCATGGTTAGATAAGTGAAAGACCAACCTCTTTTAGAGTGACTTCTCTCAAAGTAGAACTTGGGTCTTATTACCATAGACAAATAAGTATCCTACCAACACTTCAAATAATGAAAGTGAACCCACTACAAGTCTTATTACCATGCAACAAATTAGTAACTTACCAACACTTCAAGTAATGAAAGTGAACCATTAAAAAAGTCTGTCTTACTACAAGGCTACTACTCAATTAATACCACAACATAAGCGAAGTAGAAATTGAACCCACAACTAGATGTTAGAGAGATAGAGTAATGATAACAAAATATGAGATACCATAATAGTGAATATAATCATTGGAATTGCTCAATATTTGGGGAATTAACTTCGTGGAATTTATCACTCTAATTTTGAAAGAGAAGTCATATATAATTGTTGTCATTAAATATTGTATAAAATGGACTAAAGTTAATGTAGTTAAGGATTGAACATCAACCATAGTGGCCAAATTCTTTTAGCAACATGTGGTGAATAGATTTGGAGTACTTAGAATGTTAATCTCAAATAATGGAACATACTCCACTAAAGCTACATTCAAAAAAATTAATGCAACATCTTGAGGTTAAGCATAATTTGATAACACTATATCATCATTAAGCAAATGGACATGCTAAAGTAACTAATAGAGAGATAGCATGAATATTAACTAGAACTATTAGTAGATATAGAAAAGATTGGAGCACCAAGATTAATGATGTTCTATGGGCCTATAAATTCACTTGAAAACTTCCTATAGGATATTCATCATATAAACTTGTATATGACAAACTACCAACCTTACCAATCCAAGCAAAGATTCATACCCTAACCATTATGTGCTCCTTGGACATAAACCATGATTCTATCCAGAAATAACTTTTAACAAAACTCAACCTATTAGATGAAAATTGGCTAGTGGAGCTCATGCTTAATGAGATTCATAAGACACATATAAAATGTCAACATGATGCTACGATTCAACATGCTCATATTAGATCAAGTGATAAAGTTCTCTATTATAATCTAAACTATGTAATGCAACAAAAAAAGTTATATATGTTATAGAAAGGAACTTAGATCGTCTAGGCTACATACAAATCTAGCACCATGCACATCTATCACATAAGTAATCCACGAAAGATCATTCTTGTGAATATCTAACAAATCAAATCTTTCAATAACTCCAAATAACCTACAAACTCTACCATAGACTTTACTAAACATAAACACTAATCAATTTTTTGTATCTACTTATTTGACAATAGTCATGGGGGAGCTACTGATGACACATAGGCCTTGTGAGTTTATTTCAATTTTACTTTTTATAATTATTTAATGTATTTTCAATTTTTTTGATATCTTTTTATTCTTTAGTACCTTTTCAATTTTTTTATATGTTTTCATATTCTTCCATATTCTCGTGTTCTTTAAATTATTCCTTAAACATTTTAATTTGTCAAATATGAATATCCTATTATTTCATTGATAAGTCATCAAAGGTAAGCAAGATGTTGATTAAGATAGGAAAATTTCATCCTATGTTATCAAATCATTAAAAGAATAATTGTATATATAGTGAGACTACGTCATTCATTCCCTTATTTCTAGTAACAAGAGGTTCTTATCAAGGAAAAACCCATAATTATTATACCTCAATGGAGGGTAAAGAACTAAGTGGGAATGGAAAAGGGTGTGACATCAAGGGTATTTGTTGATTCTTACTTTGGTGATCATTCATGACTCACACTGCTTCATCAATGTGGGAAAAAATGAAAATATCCCATGAACAGGGCATTTCCAAGAATAGCTCCTTCACATTGATAAACTAGGCAACAAATTGTTTCTATTCAATGTCGAACACCTTGAGTACATTCTATAGCTCTTATCAATCATTCATCCTCTTTTCCAGGTTCTCAGTAGTTGATCTTTGATCAATGAACTTCACCTTGAGAAACTCAAGTTCTGCATTTGTAGCCTCAAAATTTTTCTTGGTCTCTTTGTATTTTTTGAACTCTACCTCATACAATAAGTATGAATTGGCCATTTACTTTTCCAACTCTAACTGTGACCTCTCAATAGTTAGCATTGCTAGGTTTATGTATTGGAGGTTGGTGAGCTCCATGTATTCAGTCATTTCCTCAATGTATAGCTCTTTCATTTGAATTTCTACTTTGTTGTACTCATTAATCCTATCAAAGATAGGCTGCCATATGTTGCCTTCTTTCTTGAGCTGCTGGAGGGCCTCATTTACCTTTTTCTTTTTCATTTGGATGTGTTTTTCATTAATTTCTTTCTACAAGCCAACTTGGTCTTTGTAATGATTTTTCATCCTTTTGAACTTAAGGGCCTCATTTTTCCATGTGGTAGTTTCTAATGCAGAATTCTAGCATAAGCACAAATCTCATTTATTGAGAGATTCCTTTTCTCTACTACCAACCTCCTCAATTCAGTGTTTACCCTAGTAATTTGCTCTTGCTATTGATGGATGAATTCAAACATCTATTATTTTTACACATTAATATTTCATTGGCGATAATTTTCAGTGGTTAGAGCTTCATTCTCCTAGTAAGTTTGGACCAAGTCCTTTCGGATGTTGTGTGTTGTGGCATTAGCTAAGGATTGGTCAAAGACTATTGACTCCTTTATGTACTCATCCTCTTTGGGTTTGACTTAAAGCTATTAAAAAGCTTCATCGAACATGATTACTTAGCTAAGCACTGCAAGATTTGCAAGGCAGGCTCTTAGTTTTACAACCTCCATAATCAAGCATTGGTTTTCTTCTCTGGCTATTTCAAGTTGCCCCTGCATGATGATGCATTTGCCCCTTGCCACAAGTAGCTTCTACTCGGTAACAATGATGATATCTAGAAGGTCAAAGACATTCATAATTGGTTGCATGGTTCTCACCAGTTAGTCCATCAATTCCTAATGCTGGGCTGCACTTAATCTTTCACTAATAGTTCCTACAAACATCTGCACATCTCTAAGTATAGAAACATCTAGTACATATGCCTTAGGTGCATTGAGTACTTTAGCCACTTTGTTAGCAACCACTTCAGCCACCGTCTCCTACCCTTCGTGCTACATAACTAGGACAATTTCCTCCTCACCCTTCTCCAAATACACCATAAAGGTAGCAACATTTCCAAATATTTATGGGAATTTTTTCTACTATGAGAGAGACACCATTACCTCTCAGGCACTTGGACTCAACCTTGTGATCATCGACGTTCATTGGTTAGAAACTATTGGTGCCCCATCCTCCATGTAGGTTATGATTCGGGCCACTTCACTAAGGTGACTCATAGCTAGTTGGTACATAGATGGATCACCCCCACTTGTTCCTGCCTACTACTATTGCTATTGTAGAAGTTTCTCATAGAGTTTGCACATGCACTCAATGGCTGATGAAGTGTCAAAATTCAATGTGTCAACTGGGCTGCGTATATGGGGCCACGTATACGTGGCCGTGTTGACGCGGGCCTGTCAACATAGCCACCCTACATCAACATGGCCCCATTTACGCAGCCACCCTTCCCAGCCTGTAAATATGAGGGCATTCTACCTCATTTAGCATCATTTTGAGTAGTGATAGCTAAGCTCTTGCAGTTTGCTCCTGCAAGAGATAGAATATTTTCCAAATGCTCGGAGTAGGTGTATGAAAAGTGATTGGATCTTTATTCGAGTGTTGATGTATTTGAGCCCATTGGCATGACAGCAATAAAGATGAACTATTCAAGCATACCTTGCACCATTTGGACTTATTTGTTTCATGCATTTAATAGTTTAAAATGTTTATGCTTTATTAATTACTTGTTTATGTGTTAATAGTTACTTGTTGATCATTTCTATTTTCATTATTATAATTTCAATCGTTAGTGTTCATTCGTAGTTCGTAAAAGACATAAGTATGACCATCTCAAACGTAATCCAAACACTTGGTAAGCCCAACAACGCTTAACGTCTAGTAACCTAGTAGTGTTAGGAAATGCTCAGAATGTGCTCGGAAGATGGAACCGGATACTTGTGCTAGGAGTAGTTAGAATACAAACTAGGATAATTAGAGATTAGATAATAGTTTATTCCTTACTTTCCATACCTCACTTAGTCACTGAAAAAGATAATTAAAAAGATAGAAAAATCATTAGCCTTAGTCTCACTTAACCATCGTAATAGAACTTCACAAATGAAATTAGGATGACAACGACCATTCCAACCCAAAGTTTCACTAGTTAGAAGTCTGGTGTGTGTTAAGTGCTTATAGTCTATGGATTTTAACCGAGTTGTGTGTGAACGCTCGTGATTCGTATGGTTGGACGTAGGGATACCTAGTCGCTCATCATTGGTGTCGTTGCCAGGGACTATTAGTCTTACATGCATCATCTGACTTTAGTGAAACTATCATTTAAGTTGTTGGATCAGACCTAGGATAGAAATATTTTTGCATGTTAGGTGAATTTAAGTTAAGTAATTAAGGTACACCAGTTATATGGACCATCTGACATCCAATATGTCTTCTCACAGGAGGGAGGTATTTGAACCACCGGTGCCACAAGAATGTTGGTTGGTGTATAAACATCCTGATGAATATGTCCCTGATTTCACATTCATCCTACATCAAGATGAGCATCATTGATGGAGGGACATGGAGGATAGCATCATACTACCACCCGACTGAGCAGCTCCCGTGATGCTATACCACAATCTGGGAAAATTGGGAATCCAGGACCAAGTGGCGGAGTATGTCATGGAGGAACATAACTACTGGGACTATTGTCCCACAAAAGCTCAATGGATAAGAGATCAGCAGTAGGCCAAGAGATATGAACAATAGAAGGGGAAACATTTCAATAACCCCTTATTCTCAAAAGGGCTAGAAGATGACAGAGATCCCGTATTTTATGATACTCATTTGACCGAACTTCACCTGGGGCTACAGATCCTCTAGTTAGCCATCCAGAACAAACCTTCAAGTGACCACGATCCTCAAGGGGATCATAGGTCACAAAGAAAAGCTGGAGGAGATGACCATGGTCATCAACAGGGTAGATGGGAAGATCAACGCTGAAGAAGTGGCAATGCCTCTCCTTCTTCTCCATCCTCCCCCTCTCCTTCGCCTTCATCCAGCTTAGGCTCTGAGTGTCACAAGGGAAGTTTGGAGAGGAAGGACAATGGTGGGTAGGTTCGAAGGGGGAAACGTGAGGAAGCATGTGACCTTTCACATGGCCCTTTCCAGCATGAAAGAAGGGGTAGCAGAAATCATCTAATACATCATAGTCCCCAAGAGGACTATGATTCAGATGAGCTGTTGTTAGCTACTCGGAGCATGCTCCAAATTGCAGAGGTAGTTCACATTCCAAGTAGGCACATGAAGGACAATCGAATCAAGCATGTTGACATGAACAACATCCCTAGATTTGAAGGGGAAACCACTTGTAGGCATTCCATAATGCCTACACCTTGCAAAATATTGATAATAATTGGCAACGGTTGAAGTTGTTTCCCGGAACACTCATCAAAGAAGCCAAAAGCTGGTACTGGTCCTTAGAGTCAGAATCAATTAGAAGATGGAGTATGATGCTTGAAATATTTAATGACAAATATCAAAAATACTCTAGAGTGGCAAATATGAGATGATAGATCCAAGGTTGAAAACAAGGAAATCATGAACCCTTGGATGCCGCCATGAGCAAGTATTACTCATTGTTGCATCGGTGCCCTGGTCATGGTTATTCTCAGCATGCATAGCTTTGCCACATTATTGATGGGATCTGTTTTGAAATGAGAAAGACCCTTGGTGTGTACTCCATGGGGAGGCTATCAGAGCTAAGGGCCCATCAGTTTCAGCACCTCATTGATGAGGTGGCCAAAGAGGAAGAAGAAATCAGAAAAAAGAAGAGTGTTGAAGAATTCAAACAGAACACTTCCCTTAGAAAAAGGGAGGTCTGATTTTGTGATGAGGATGAAGAGTCACCATTGGAAGCAGCAGTGAATTGGAAGAATTTACCGTTACAAAAGTTTGCATCTGAAATATTGGCAAAGGTGGATAAAATTTGGGACTCTTTGGATGAAAGATTCCAAGGTGTGTTGAAAATTTCAGAAGAGTCCAAAGATTATGGTAGTGACCATGATAAGTGTAGGAAGAAGGGAGCTGCATGTACCCAACATAAGGGTAAGGGGAAAGTTACAGTAGCAGAACAGGTTGTAGACTTTGATACCAAGGAAGATGATGGATGTGACATATGCCAATATGAACATCCTAAGGGATGTTGCCCTATGGGGTCCCACCTTCAAGAGTCTAGGGTCTACGCCTAGAACCCTCATTTGGCACAGAGGTAGACACCCGAAGGTTGTCTTATCCATAAGGTAACCCCAGGTGATTCCACTAGTAGCAGCAAGGATTCTATCCAAGTGGAATACCTCTGCAACCATATGAATATTTCCAACAATGGCAGCAACCACAAGCATGGGGGATGCCACCTCCAAAGCAGCAGTATCATTACAAGTAGCTAGATCCTTATGGGTACTATGTTTAGCAACCGATCTCTCCAAGAGACTCTTCCAGTCATACAGCCTTTCCCAGTTACTACCACCCCCTTGAATATTTTAGACATCCATCTCCATCACCCAGGGGGACAAATCCACACGTCTTCGACCCTCCATCACCTTCTTCTACCACTCCTCCACATCATCCCTCTCATTTGCCACTTTCTCCATCCATGCAAGGAGAAATACCGCCATAGCCACAACAACGAAACGCTATGAGGGCTGTAAACTTACAACCGGCACCTTGGCTAAGTGGACTAGAATCCAAGCCATGCAAATGTCCTTTCTTCTGGCCCAATAACCTGAACACACCCTCACCTACACCTCTACCATCATATTGCCTAAGCATTCCTCTTCTCTGCTACACTCCAACGTCCAAATGATCATTCTCACACATGTTGTGATAGACTGAATCAAAGTAGGTTCTCTTTCCCAGAAATTGATAGATCTGAGAAGCCCCCTCATATATCTTCAGGTGGCTGGGAACGAGCCATGCAAAGCTCTTCTGGACTCAAGGTCAAGGATTAATCTAATCTCTCATGACATGTACAAGAACTGGAACCTACCCCTACTAAAGAAGAGCAACATCCGGCTCAAGTTAGCAGACCAATCCATCATTGTTCCTTTGGGTTTGGTGGAGGACATTGTGACCACCGTTTGTGGGTGGTCCTACCCAACTAACTTCCTAGTCATTCATGTTAAAAACTATAAGGGAAACTTCCCAATCATCATGGGAAGAGCTTGGCTAAGCACGGTGGACGCACGACTAGGACTCCGAGATCTGTCCCTAGAAATTTCAAAGAAAAATTATTTTGGGAAGATCGAGAAGAAAAAAGTTCCATGCATCATGTACAGTGACTCAGGGTGCAACTATGTGCAGTAGTCATGGTCCACTAAGCAGACATCCATTCAAGCATGTAGTCAGTGTACCGAGGAATCACTAATTCAATAGTGCTTGTACATAGCAACCACCAACCAAGAAGGCACCCAATGGCTGATAGCTAATCTTGCTAGTAGCACAATATGCATGGAATCGTCTGAGGGGCTAGTTCAAGCCTATATTGACAGCATGAATGTGATGGAGGAGATTCATCAACAAACCTTCGTCAATGATGACTTTGATGACTGGGAAAAGCTAAAGATCCCTGAGAGCTTCAAGAAAGAGCACCTTGAGGTAAAATCCCTACCAGCTCACTTAGAGTATGCATTCTTGCAAAATGGCAAGCCGGTGATTATCAATGCTCCCCTTGCTCCTGAATAGAAAAAGAAGTTGCTGGTGATGGTAAACAAATGGGTTGCTGCATTCACGTGGTTCTATCTTGAGCTAACTGGTGTTGATCCTAGGATCTGCCAGTACCAGATCTACCTTGATCTTTCCATGAAGCCATGGTGACAGCCACAAAGATGGTTGAATCCCAAGTTGAAGTAGGTAGTAAAGGATGAAATTGAACAACTACTTAAGGTGGGATTCATCTATTCAGTTAGCGATAGCAAATGGGTTAGCCAACTCATTATCGTACCTAAGAAATATGGCAAGTGGAGGGTCTGTATCAATTTCTGGTTGCTCAATATGGTAACTTTCAAGGACCACTTCCCTCTCCCATTTGTGGACTAGGTGTTGGACACAATCTCAAGACACCAATATTACAGCTTTTTGGATGGTTATAGTTGTTATAACTAGATCCAAATCGCACCAGAGGACCAGACCAAAACTACTTTCACGAGTCCATGGGGGACTTTTGCATATAAGAATATGCCCTTTGGCCTGTGCAACGCACCTACGACGTGCCAACACCTTGTCCTGAGCATTTTCTAGCAACAAATCAACAATGGTGTAGAAGTCTTCATGGACGACTTCTCCACCTATGGTGCCACGTTAAAGCAAGCCTTGGACCACCTAGAGCAAGTTCTAAAGAGGTGTGTAGACACCAATCTGCGGCTCAACTAGCAAAAGAGCCATTTGATGGTCCAAGAGGGCATAGTGTTGGGGCATCTCATTTCATCAATAGGGATCAATGTAGACCCTAAAATGATTATGATAATCCAAGGAATTACCCGCCAATCAAGTACTGTCAAAGATGTGCAGTCATTCCTTGGAGACACTGGTTACTACTGGCGCTTCATTGAACACTTCTCAAAGATTGCCCGACTGTTGGTAGAGCTTACAAAGAAGGACACTCCATTCGTTTGGACCAAGGAATGTGAGTTTGCATTCCAAGAGCTAAAGAAGAAACCTGTAGAAGCTTCGGTTCTACAGGCACTTGATTGGTCCAAATACTTTCACATTATGATGGATGCCTCCAACTATGCTTTGGGAGCCATGCTTACATAGTGTGATGATCAGAAACATCCATATTATATCCATTGTGCAATCCATAGAATTGTGGGTGCACAACTAAACTATACCACCAACGAGAAGGAATTGATGGTGGTGGTATTCGCATTGGATAAATTTCAACACTATGTGCTCAGATACGAGGTGTTTGTACACATAGACCATAGTGCTATCCAGTTCCTGATGAACAAACCAATAGTGAGTCCTCGCATAATTCGGTGGTTTATGATTCTTCAGGAGTTTGATCTGACCATGGTAGACAGAAAGGGGTCCAAGAATGTGGTTGCCAACCACTTCTCTCAGTTATGATGGGATAACGTAGAAGAGGAGGAGCCTTTATCCAATCAATTTCCAGATGAACTTCTCTTCACAGGTGTCATTGATCCTCAACCATCCAAGGAATATCCTTAGTTCAACCGCATCCTTACCTACCTTACAACCTAGGAGCTACCAAAAGAATGGAACCATCAGTAGAAACGGTAGTTTCTCCATAAAGCCAAGCATTTTGTGGAAATCAATGGCCATCTCTATAAGGTGTGCGCAGATGGCTTGGTTCAATGGTGTGTCCCTAATGCTGATACACTACGCATCCTCCAAGATGCTCATGAGGGCCCTTGTAGGGGCCACTATGTTGGATGCAAAATGACCATTAAAATTGTGCTTGGAGGGTATTATTGGCCTACACTCTTCAAGGATGCACAATGGTTCACCTGCTCTTGTGAACGATGCCAACAAGATGGTGGGATGATGGAACAGTTGGAGGGACCTCAACAGTGGATCTAGCCACTAGAGCCCTTCGAAATATAGGGTATCGAGTTCATGGAACCCATCACCCCCTTATCAAGTGGAAAGGCATACATCATCGTGGTGGTGGACCACTATACAAAGTGGGCAGAAGTGGTAGCCGTCATCGACTATTCTTCCAACATCGTTATACAATTTGTTTAGTAGAAAATCGTTACAGGGTTTGGAGTTCCTCATGCACTCATTTTTGACAATGGGACTCATTTCATGGGGGTTAATTTTTGAAAACTCATGCAACGCTTAGGGGTAACATATAAATTCACAACACCTTATCACCCCTAAGCCAACGGGCAGGACGAAGTCACAAATAGGGAAATTACCAAGATCCTTACATGAATAATTAGCAAATACAAGAGGGATTGGAGTACCAAGCTTAACGATGCCCTATGGGCCTATCGCTCCACCTAGAAACTTCCTATAGGTACTCTTCCTATGAGTTAGTGTACGGTAAGTTGCCAACACTTCCAATCCAAGTAGAACTTCAGACACTATCCACCACCTGTGATCTCGACCTTGTCCTACCACTAGAACAACAACAACGATTAATCAACTTAAGTGTGCTAGATGAGAATAGATTAGTGGGCCCTATTTTCCAATGAAACCCACAAGGCCTATAACAAGAAATGACATGATCTTAGGATTCGGAAGGTCACATTTTGATGTGGAGACAAGGTATTGATTGGAACCCCTCACATGTGTCCCAATCGACAAAGTTTCAGACACTATGGGAGGGACCTTATATTGTCTTTGAAACCTTCCCATATGGGGCCTTGCTAATTCACAAACCTGGGGATTCCATCAGAACACAGTTGGTCAATTGCTAATAACTCAAACCTTTTCATAAGCTTCACACAACTAGTGCCACAACCTCATCATCAGTCGGTCATCCATACTCCATCTTTCGCATCTCCTCTTTTCCACCTAGTCATGGGGGAGACCCTCATCCCTACTGATCCACTTCCCTACATCCCTCATCCTTTTATACTTTTTTTTACACTTTTTGTTTTCCATTTTTTGTTTTACACTTCTTTGTTTTCCACTTTTTTTTTTACAATTTTTTGTTTTTCATTTTTAGTGTTCTTTTTATTTACTATTTGTCGTCATATTGTTTGGCGTGGTCGGTTTTCATTACGATGAGTACTGTCATAGTATTTCTAGTTATCTGGTTCTCACCATTGCATGGTTGTCCTTGGATTGTCCGTTGTTTCCACTTCATAAACTTGGCAGTGAGTTCACGTCATCCACCCATTCACCATTCCATGGTTTTCCTTGTGTCACAAACATGCAACTGCTTCAATTAAAAACATTTTAATCAATCTGTGACTTGTGTAGTTCCCTGACTGAGGGATGACCCACTAGGTTTGAATTGGGTATGACTTCAAGGGAAATGCTTTATTCATCATTATATTCTATTCACTAGGTCGTTGGTGTGTCCTTACAAATTTTCTACCACTCCAAGTCTCTCTCCACGGAAGTTTTTGGGCAGTTTGACCTTGCATGATGTGGTCCTCACTAAAAAATTCAAAAAAAAAAAGAAAAACAAAACAAAACAAAAAAACAAAAAAAAAATAAAAAATAAACTAAGGATTGAAAGCACACCCCTTGGTCAGATGCATGCACACACGCATGGGTCTTCGCATGGTGTGGTTCCCACGCACAAAAATAAAAAAAAACCATATCGCTATGGGAATTCAAAGCACACCCCTTAGACCGCCTCTCACAGGCCACACACACTAGTTATGGGATTTCCTTGGTCCCCTCTAACTTTGTCCCATTTCACTTCCCTCTTCTCCTGTTTCCTAGAGTGGTGGTTTTTTGTGGGGTCATTCTTATTTCCTTGGGAATGGTTGGGACTTCATCTATCGTTGCAAGGTCACTATTTGTGGATGGTTTTGGATCTGATATCAGGAAAGGTTATACTGGGTCACTTAACCACGTTTCCACATGGGGTTTCATGTGGTCGACACTTGGAATTTCTATTCTCTCCTCTCCTTCCATTCCCACTTTTCTCTATACTCACCTCACTGTCCTTTTTATGTTTTGAGTGTTCGTCGTGTTTTCTATAGGTCTCTCATGCCTTGGCGGGTTTCTCTTGGTTTGGAGTCTTCACTAGTGACACCTATTATCAGCACCCAGGCCCACAGACCCTGGTGTTGAGGGTATGCAGGGGCTACAAAGGTTGTTGCCTACTATAAGGAGGACCCACCTGCATATTCTTGGTTTTTCCTATTAAACCTCCAACCCTTTGGATTTCTTGGTTGATTTTTTCAGTGTCCCATCGTTCGATTTCATCCTTTCTCGAGTTCTTTTTGGCCCCCGTTCTCCAATTTTGTCTCTTTTTCGAACTCAATTTCCTTCCTCTTGTCTGAAGCCATGATCGGACCTTTCCCAGACTTCCATCACCTTAATTCAGCTTTTTTGAGTTGGTCAACGCTAGTCTATGGGTGAACAGTGTTGTGTATAGAGGGCCCTGTATACGCAGCCACTACGTATACACGGCCACGTATACAATGCCCTATCGACGCAGTGCCCAATCCCTATATATACCTCACCGCACTTCTCATTTTTTTATCATTTGGAGTCCAAATTGAGGGGACCTTTTATCGTTTTTTCTGCCTAACCCTTCCCAATGCACCTACATTCCATCGCATGTCCGCATCAACCTATCCTTGCCCTTTTTCGCAATTGGAGGTATGCACTTAGTCATGGGGGGTGCCCTTGTGTAATTAATTAATTAATTAGTTGTTAATTACAAAACCTTTCACCCTAACCCCTAACTTAACACTCCAGGAGACTTAACAGTGTGCTTGTGCCATTAACATAACTTGGTCAAACTGAAAAGGTATATACAGATCATTTTAGGCTATAACTTGGTCTAATGGATGGTTATGTTTGTTTTTAGATGGCACCCAAACTGAGGCATCCAAGGGAAAAAGGACCATCACAACCAAGGGACAAGCGTCCACATATGGGAAAGGGATGAGAAATGCAACTGCCATAGTATGTGAAGGGCTCCCATGCAACTGGGCCCTTCCACGAACGACTTGACATGGAATCTGTCCATCAGATTCCCGAAGAGGAGATTCCCAATGTGCAATCACTAGGGGATGAGACTCCTGGGATAGCACCACGGCTTGAGGTCACCTTGACCCAAGCCTGCCTTAATGCTATCATGCCACGCGAGGTGCAATGGATGTTCCTCCAAGAGTTAAACTTTGGACCATTCCTCGAGAATGCACCAGAAGATGTGAGACTTCAATTGCAGAACTCTCCGATGTGGCCAACATCACAACCAGTGGTGAGTGGTACTTAGGAGAAACATATCTCTTCTAGATGAATTGGAAACCAAAGTCAAGAGTAAGAATCAAGGACATATATGTCTCTTACTCTTTAGAAGCAATAGCGCAAGCTCTAGGGTTGCTCGAAACTAGGGTAGATGTGGTGGAAATTCCTAAACAAGCTAATCCAGAGGTGAAGGCTCAATGGACTAAATGGTGCTATAGGGTAGAGTGCAAGGAACTTGGCTTCTTGACCATGGTGGAGAGAGTCTTTTCAAAGATAGCATCTTACCATCCGAATCTAACGGTAAGACTATGCAAAATCACTACCTTCTCCACTCGTGTGTGTGCCGCTTTGAGTGGGAAATTTTCCATGAGCTTTCCATAGCTATTGTTTTTGGAGATTGAAAAAAGGTTCGTAGAGAACGAATGTGGAAGATGAGCTCTTCCCTTTCCCTGACTCATCTGAAAGTTGTGCAAACGAGCAAGGATAGCATGATATTCTAATGACATCATCTGATGCACCCCAATTACCTTGTGACGAGAAATGATGAAAGACAAAAGTCCTACCGCCACACAGACAAAGGAAGAGCAGCAACCACCTCCACCACCTATGCAAACAATGTAGCCAGGCTTGCAAACAATAGCAGAATACATCCTTGAGATTTGGGAAATGCTCTTGAGTCAGCGAGATCAATCAGGCAGAACTGGTGGAGGAGACGATCCTTTGGTCTATCACCTTGCCATGAGCCACCTGGAACAAGTGGCATAATCAATCAACTTACTTGAAAGGGCAAGGCTAATATTTTTCACCACCCAAGCACCCATTCCAACTAGAACAGATCCAAGCATCCGAGACGTATCAACTGCAACCTAGTAATTATTCTCTAAAATCTTAGGGAATACTACTACTTTCTTGGTACACTTGAAAGATGATGAGGGGACGATGATCCTGGTGATGCAGCACTAGGGACAAGAAGTTGCAGTCAAAGTGGTTGCTGATACTATTACTACTACTCTCAATGCACAGGCAACACCTATACTAAACATCCATGGACTACAAGATGTACAGGTGTCTGCTAAAACTTCACGTAGCAAGATGGATGCAGGCCAACATGAAGAATTGTTGGATCCACTAGTAGGAACCATGCAATCGATTCTAGATGTCTTCAATCTTCCAGACAACATCACTGCAACCCAGTCAGAGCTGCTATCAACAAGGGGCAAGAGCCTTGTTTTGGAGGGGCAACTAGAAGTTGCTCAAGCTGCTTGTCAGCACTTGGTAACTGAGGTTGCCCAATTAAGAGCCCATCTTGCTGATCCAGCCATCCTCGACCGTAAAATCATCATAGATGAAGCTTTTCAATAGCTTCAACTTAAACTTTAGGTTGTTGATGATGTAAGGGAGACGGTGATCCTAGATAAGTCCATAGCAGATGCCCAAGCGTATCATTTAGAGAAGGACTTGGAGGAGGTTCGCCAGGAGAATGTGCAGCTGACCGCAGAAGTTCATCGCCTGTGCAATGTTGGTGTAGAGAATGAGCACATGAAAGATTTTATCCACCCATAGCAAGAGGACCTAGCTAGGGTAAATGCTAATATAAGAAGGTTCTTAGAAGCAGAATCTGTCAATGAAGGAGTTTTGGGCATTACGATAGAAGTCTATAATCGAAATTACCGCTTGGAAGAACGAGGTCCTAAAGTTTGAAAGAGTCAAAAATCATTACAGGGACCAAGTGGGATTGCAGAATGAGGTGAAAGAGAAGCACATTCAAGTCGCTAAAGCCTAGATTAACCAAGCGCTCCAGTAGATCTGAGAAGGAGGTAATGTATGGCCATCCATCTTCGATGGATTGCACGCCTACAACAAAGCAGAAATCCACCTAAAGGAGCTACAAATTAAAGAAATGACAGAATACATGGAGTTAGCCAACCTTCGATATGCAAACTTGGCTATGCTCATAGTTGGAAGACCACGGTCAAAGCTAGAAAAACAAGTGTCTGCCTCGTATTCCCTATACGAGGGAGAGTTCCAAGCATACAAGGCAACAAAATAGAAGCTGGAAACAACAAACACGGAACATGAGGTCCTCTGTACAAGCTTTGAAGGCCAACGTATCATTGTGAAGGACCTGGCCCGAAGAATGAGTGACTACCAACAACTGCAAGCATCAATCTGAGCATTTAATATTGAATGCAAACAGTTCGTAGCCTAGTTAGTTAATTTGAAAGAACTCATCCTAGCATTACCTTGCCCTTGGGAAATTCTAATCCCAGCACACATTGGAGAAGTTGCTTGGACTGTGAATGATCCCAAAAGCAAAGAAGAGAAAATGAGGGCTCTCTTGGAGGCTTTCCGACTATCTCTAGAAGTTGCAGCTACTGTGGGGCTACTGACATCCGCGTCACCACCAACGCATGGGCCAGAGGTTGGAGAAGGTTTGTCAGAACCACCACCCCAAGGGACGACATGATCTCCTCCATCAATTTTGTACATCATCGTACATGTTAGAGGCTCCAGGATTAGTGCGATGTTCAATTTTATCTCTGAACACCGCCATTTTTGTAATTTGTCCCCCTCTGTAACTCAGGCACTTGGTAAATTCATGTTGTGTCATGTGTGTGTTATTCATGTGTTTAAGTCATGTGTGTTGTATATAAGAATCCATACCTTCCAAATTGTAAAGTAACTCAAGGATGAGTTTTTGCTCAATCGTGGGGGTATGATGAAGTGTCAAAAGTCAATGCATCGACTGGGCCACGTATACAGAACCGCGTCGATGCAGACCAGTCGATGTAGCCACCCTACATCGATGTGGCCTCGATTACATAGCCACCCTTTCTAGCCTATAAATATGAGGGCCTTCCACCTCATTTAGGCATTTTTTTGAGTAGTGATAGCGAAGCTCTTGTATTTTTATCCAACAAGAGATAGAATATTTTCCAAGTGCCCATAGTAGGTGTATGAAAAGTGATCAGATCTTTATTCGAGCATTGATGTATCTGAGCCCATTGGCATGATGGCAATAAAGATGAACTGTTCAAGCATACCTTGTAGCATTTGGAATTAGTTTTTTCATGCATTTAATAGTTTAAAATGTTTATGCTTTATTAATTACTTGTTTATGCTTTAATAGTTATTTGTTGATCATTTATGTTTTCATTATTATAATTTCAATCGTTAGTATTCATTCGTAGTTCGTAAAAGACATAAGTATGACCATCTCGAATGTAATTCAAACACTTGGTAAGCCTAGCGACGCTTAAGGTCTGGTAACCCAGTAGTGTTAGGAAATGCTCAGAACGTGCTCAGAAGATGGAACCAGATACTTGTGCTAGGAGTAGTTAGAATACAAACTAAGATAATTAGAGATTAGATAATAGTTTATTCCTTACTTTCCATACCTCACTTAGTCATCAAAAAATATAGTTAAAAAGATATAAAAATCATTATCCTTAGTCTCACTTAACCATCATAATAGAACTTCACAAGTAAGATTAGGATGACAATGATTGTTCCAACCCAATGTTTCACTAGTTAGAAGTCTGGTGTGTGTTATGTGCTTACACTTTGCAGATTTTGACTGAGTCATGCATGAGTAGTTGTGATTTGTATGGTTGGGTGTAGCGGTACCTAGCCGCTCATCAATGGCCACATGAGACTTTGACATTGTTTCATGAGTGGGTGGTGGAGGTGGTGGTTGTTGCTCCTCTTCTTAAATCACCTCCACAGGTAATTTTCCCTTTATCATTTCTACCGAGGAAGCGGTTGGAGAATGATAGACTATGTCATTGGAGTAGCTGGCTATGCCTTCTATTTTGTATAATTTTCTAATAAGGAATGGAAGGGGAAGTTCCTTACTTTCATGTTCTTCTCCTTGAAGCATTTTTTAATCTCTAAATAGATTAACTATGGAATGTTGATGTGGAATCTTCCACTTAGTGCAGCTCACACATGGGTGGAGAGGGATGTGACCTTTCTAGGCCTCATCATTAGATTGAGGTGAAAGGCCATCATTTTGAAATAGGCACATTCCACTATCATGAGTCCACGAAACTCCTTATGTTGCACTCCATAGTACGATTGTGTCCATTCTTTCTTGATGTTTAGATCTACCTATGTTGGAATTTCATATAGAGTGGCCCCAGTTTCAAGCAACCCAAGGGCCTTAGAGATTGCTTTGACCGATTAATACATAGTTATGTTCTTTATTTTAATCATGGCAATGACTTGCCTATTGTTCTAGAAGAGATATATCTCTCCCATGTACGACTCCCTACTAGAAATAATGATGGGCCACATAGGAGAGTTTTGAAGTTGCATCTTGGCTTCTAGAGAAGCAAACTTCAAGAAGGTTTCAAAGTTTAGCTCCTAAACCACAAATTTTTGAACCTCCTTGGATGTAATTTACCTAAGGAAAGCTTCCATCAAGGTGACCTCAAGGTTCAATCTTGGTCTACGTGCCTTATCTCCATGGGATTATTCAATTGTGGCTACTTTGGAAATCTTTCTAACAGACTCCACTTCAGGCTCCTCTTGAAGAGGTCTTGTTGCATGGGTTTCAACTACCTACTCTTGGGACTATTCTTGGCTCCTTTTAGTTCTTGTCCATTTGCTCCTCAGTTGGGATGGTCCTCCTTTTAATGGATGCTTTCCTTTTGGTGTCATCTATGATCACAACAGATCTAAGGATTAGCATGTGATGTGTAACTTATAATATTTAGGTACCTTATCTCATTGATTAGTTATACTTGGCTAAGTTATGACCATGGTAGATTAAATATTTTAATATTTGTTGATTAATAAGGCCACTAGAGTTCATTGGAAGGTTTTACATAAATTAATGATTTTAATGTTATTTTATGTGTTAAACCTTTGTCGGAGTTAGAAAAATTTCAAAAATAATTTCATAATAAACCTAAGGTTTTTGGCCCCAACGATATAGAGCTTACTCCTAGTAGTTGCAAGACTAAAGAATGAGGTAAATTAGACAAATGGTTTGAAAGTTATGGGTTTTGGAAGATTCTAGGATTTCAATAATGAAAAAACTCACCCCTTCATTTGAGCACAAATGTGGAAAAACATTAAGTGTTTGCACCTATGTATAGGATTTTTTTGCTGCATTGATGAAATCTTATCGACATGGAAAACTCCATAGATAGGATCCCATTGATAGTGCTTATCATATAAATTTTCACATTAAAAATTATGAAAAATAGATAGAATTTAAACATGAACTTGGGGTTCTCAGAGAGCCAATAAAGCCATGAACATGATGAAACAATGGAAGAGTCACTATATTTTCTAATTGTTCTTGTTAAGATCTTAGTGATTTCTATATTTCTTTCCTCTACTTGACTATTGGCTTGGGGATGGTAGTGTGTTGTTGATTTATGTTCTACCCATAAGCATTGCATGATCTTCCAAAAGGTAGTACTTGTAAAGAAACTACCATTGTTAGAAATAAGTGCACGTGGCACACCAAAATTTTTTACAACATTTTAGTATAAAAACCGAGTAGCTATAGAAGATGTGTAATTGATAATGTCTACTACTTCTACTCATTTCATATAATAGTTAATAGAAACTATGATGTATGCATTTCCATTTGACATGGGTGTGGTGGGACATATGAAGTCAATAACCCATATGTTAAATGGTTTTAGTGCTTGGATCCATTATTGAGCTTCCTCCATATGAGCATTCATCTCACCATTGTGTTAGTAATGATAACAAGAGTAGACAAAGTGGTGGACATCCTTGAAGAGTGTTGGCTAATAATATCCTACCATTAGGATCTTAATGGCCATGCATCTACTAGCATAGTGAACCACACAAGGGCCCTCATGAGCATCATAGAGGATGCACAATTAGTTAGCATCAAAAACCTACCAATGAACTAGGCCATTGACACACACCTTGTAAAATTGTCTGTTGATCTTCATAAAGCATTTTTCTTGATGAAGAAACTGTTGTTTCTTCCTATTACCTAGTTCTTATGGCATCTTCTAAATGTGAAGGTAGGTAAGGATGCCATTGTACCAACTAAGATTAGTGGGCACTTGTTTATTTATAGCACCTGCAAAGAGGAGTTGATCAGGAAATTGATCAAAACGTGGGCTCTCCTCTTCTTTGTTATTCCATCTCAACCAAGACATAGTTGCTGAATTTTTCCTATAAATACATCACCACCATTAGTTCTTTCTCTATTATAGTGTAATTTAGGTTTGCACCCACAATGCTTTGACTCACACAATTGATATAGTAAGGACATTTTTTATTGTCCAACTATGTGAGCATGACTCCTCAAGCATAATTGAAAGCATCCATCATGATGTGAAATTATTTAGACTATTTCTTAAGTTCTTGGAATGCATTCTCACATAATTGAAATAGAATTAGTCTCTGCAAGCTATTTCTTAAGTTCTCGGAATGCATTCTCACATTCCTTAGTCTAGAAGAATGGAGCATTCTTCCTTATAAGCTCTACCAATAGTTTGATGATTTTAGAAAAAATCTCTATGAAGTGCTAGTAGTAGCTAATGTGACTAAGGACTGATCAGACATCTTTGACAATTTCTAGTTGATGGGTAATTCCTTGGATGACCCTTATTTTTTCAAGGTCCATCATAATCCCTGCTTGTGATATTATGTGCCCTAAAATAATACCCTCTTGGACCATCAAATGACTTTTCTACTAGTTGAGCAAAAGGTTTGTCTCCACACAACTCTTTAGCACTTGCTTAAGATAATCCAAGGCTTGCTCAAATGTAGTCCCAAAGGTGAATAATTCATCCATAAAGACTTCCACCTTGCTAGCAATTTGCTATTGAAAAATGCTTTGGATAAGGCATTGGAAGGTTGTAGGGGCATTGCATAGACCAAAGGACATCTTTCTATATGCAAAATTCTCCTAAGGACTTATGAATGTGGGTTTGTTCTAATCTTTAGGTGCAATATAGATTTAGTTATGACCACTATAACCATCTAGAAAGCCATAATAGCAATGCCTAGAGATGGTGTCCAATACCTTATCCACAAATGGTAATGAAAAATGATCTCGGTATGTTGTCATGTTCAATAACATGAAGTTAATACAAAAACTCAACTTACCACCTTTTTCTGGCACTATCACAAGTGGGCTAACCCACTCACTATCTACAATGAGATAGATGAACCCCACCTTAATGAGTTGTTTAATCTTCTCTTTAACAATCTGCTTGAGTTTAGGGTTCAACCATTGCTATAGTTACCTCTTTGTCTTCATGGAAGGATCTATATACATGTAGTGTTAGCATATCTGTGATCAATTCTAGTTGGTTCATGATATGAGTAGGTGAAGGCTATTTTCCATTTGTTGATAATCTTCAATAGCTTCTCTTTTTATTTAAGAGCAAGATTGGCATTGATTATAACTAGCTTGCAATTTTTTAGGAAATAATATTTCATTCTATCTAGTAGAGTTTTCAACTCTAGGGGCTTCTATTTAAAAATGTTAGGAATTTCCAACTCTCCCTAATTAGTGTCATTAGTTTCATTATTAGAGAGTTGCCAATGAACTTGCTATAGTTTATCCATGGCTTCAACATAGGCACTTGTTAGACTCTTAATTTACTCCATGCATATTGTTGAACTACTTTTAGAATTAGCTATCAACCATTGGGCATCCTCTTGCTTTGTGATTATTGAGTATAGGCACCTTTGAATTTATGTCACATCTGATACTATATACATGTTGTGATCGATGTACTTTTGAAGGATCATAATTTTTGCACACAATTACACCTTGTTTCACTGTACGTGATGCATGGAATGTGCTTCTTCTCTATTTTATGAAATTCATTTTCCTTGGAAATTTCCAAGGAGAGATATCTAATTTTCAAATGTGCATCAATGGTGCTTAGCCAAGCCTTTCTTATGATTATTGGAAATTCCCCTTTGTAGTTATCAACACGAATCACTAGGAAGTTAGTAGGATAGGGTGAACCACATATGGTGATCACAATGTCCTCCACTAGTCCCAATGGAACTGTGATGGACTAGCCTACCAACTCAACATGAATGTTTCTCTTCTTAAGTGGAGGTAAGTTTTAGGCTTTGTACATTTCATGGAAAATCAAATTCATGAAAAAACTTGAGTCCAAAAGAGCTTTGCAAGGCTCATTCCCTATGATTTGCAAATAGATTAAGGGACTTCCAAGATCAAATCATTTTTTGGAAAGGTGAATAGACTTTATCTAATTTGTGATGGCACGGATCAACATCATGGTGTGCACTTTGGAAGGTGTTTAGTTTGGAGGGTTCTTGAACAAGTTTGTAGTGACCAAAAACATCAATGGCTAGAACACTAAGGTCCATAGGTGCACAGCCTAACCTCAAGTCTACATGAGGGCCTACTGCATAAGGAGATGGGGCACCTTGAACAATATTGTCGATCAAATAGGGACTTACTAGATGCTACTAGGGTGCAGTGTGGTTTGATGCAGTGTTGATGCAAAATGATGCTAAGAGTTTGACCAATGTCAACAGTGTTAGTGGGGTTGACCACAATGAAGATTTTTGACAAAAATAAGGATTTCAATGAGTGAAGATTGCTACCCAAGCATGATTTTAGGCATGGCTATGTAGTGAAATAGTAGAAAATGCAAATAAAACACCAAAAATATAAAAGGAGAGAGAGAGAGGGAGAGAAGCAGAACACCACCCCAAACATAGTTAACACCAAAAGGGGTTAGAAGGTACACTATGTACAACAGGCATAGTGGATAGCATAGTCATACTACTTAGGGGTGTTTGGCCATGAAGATTAGCATTCCAGTGAGGTGTCTGCATATGTTGAGTTAGCCACTATGGTGTACCATTGGTTGTAGTGTCTTGGTGGACTATGATGGGCTACAGTGGTCTACAACTTCACCAATATACCTTTGGTTCTCTCCTAAGCACTCCTCAGGTTTTCCAAGTCTCTAGTTTGCTAACTCCTATACTATCTTGTGTGAGGTCAAGCATAGTTATAATTTTGGGGCTAAAAGGGGATACAAAAAAGAAGCATTTTGCTAACTATGCATACCAAAGGTGAGTTGGAGTTAAGCTAAGTGATATTACTATGCTGTGAAGGCTGCTGGAGGCTATTTTGGCTATCTATGCTTGACTACGCTCTGGACTGGGGGAGAGCATAGTATTGCACTTAGAAAAATTTGAAAATAATGGCTATGTGCTAATTACACTCTGCATTGGAGGCTATGCTCCTAACAAGAGGTGATCATAGCTCCAACACTTGTTAAAATTTGCGAAAACTAGCTTCTAGTTGACTATGCTCTCCACGAGAGGCTGACTATGCTCTGAGGCAGTGGAGAGCATAGTCCCAACACTTTCTATGTTGACTACACTTTCCACAAGAGGCCAACTATGCCTTGAGGTAGTGGAGAGCATAGTCTTGACACTTAGACAAAATTGCAAAAAACTGGTTTTTTGTGTTAACTACGCTCTCCACAAGAGGCTGACTACACTTTGAGATAGTGAAGAATGTAGTCCTAGAACTTAGAAAAATTTGTAGTGACTAGCTTCATGCTAACACTTGGACAAATTTGTAGTTGGAATTTTGTACTTTAGGTTTGGTGGTGTTTCATTGGTCCCTCTTTGTTGATGTCTAGATTAGTGGCCCA
Source organism: Gnetum montanum (assembly GCA_015680685.1). Classification (NCBI taxonomy): domain Eukaryota; kingdom Viridiplantae; phylum Streptophyta; class Gnetopsida; order Gnetales; family Gnetaceae; genus Gnetum; species Gnetum montanum. Next base: position 147,291 of record MNCI01025089.1, read on the forward strand.
ACAAACATCAACAAAGAATGACAAAACACCACAGCAAGCCTGGAATCAACATTGATCTTCAATGCATGGTTAGATGTTGCTACACTGTGCTCAAAGACTATTATGGATAGGGGCATGCTAGAGGGTAGGGGTGAAGTGGGAGTACAAGGTGTAGGTGATGTGCTGAGGATAAAAAGGGGAAGATAAGATGCAAATGTGGTATTATGACACCACAGTTGATGGTGACCATAGCACTAGAGTGGCTTGCCCTTGAAAATGTTGACCTATTCTCCAAGTTCTTGTGAGAGAGTCAAGGTGTAGGCTCAAGGCTAGGCCAGCTACAAAACTACTTTGTTACTTGATTGCCTGGCAATGTGCTTTCCCACGATGCCCCCCATACCCCACCACCTTTTTTGTGGGATGAGCCTTCCTTGGGCTCTACACATTGCTAAATGCTTACTGTGGAATATAATGCTTCCCATAAAGTGAATTGTTTGTCACTAGATGGGCTTCACTTCATCATTGAAAAAATGGCATGGTGTTTGTATGATAGGAATTTCTACCTTAAGAATACTTATGTTACATCCACCTAGGCTTTGATTGGCCAATAGAGGATTCCCATGGAATGACTAATATTATGTCTACCTTGGGAATCTTGATGTTTGATGAGATATGTGAAGAGGATGACATGTGGTCACAACACGTGAGTGTCAAAAGGGTTTGCTCACTTTTCTACACAAAGAATGAAAGGGTATTTGGATATAGGAGTAGGTGTGAGTAGGCTATAATGAGATCAAGGAGATGTGCACTGTTGAGAGGCTTAGCTAGTCCAATCATGCACATTGGAGTGATGTGGTGACTTGCTAACACAATAAGAGGCATCTTTGCATGATGACCCAGGGATTCATCTTGCAAACACAACTCTAAGAAGACAAGAAGACCATATAAGACAAATTATGCCAATAAATTCTAAGGAGAAAAGATGCTACAAGTTCTCTAAGGCTACACCCATTGCAAGTGCTTGAAAGCTAGTAAAATTGTAGATGGCCAAGATGTTGCAAGTGCTCCAAAGGTTGCAACCATGGTAGGTGCTCCATTATAGGACTATAGCATGCTTGCCTGCATGGTGTAGAAGGTGGACAAGGGTTATGCACACTCGCTCGCTTGTAGGAGGATGGAAGAAATTATTAGTGGCTGATTAGGAACCCAGTTTAAGGTCTTGGTAGACCGTGGCCTTACTAGTTTAAGGTCTTAGCAAACTGCGAACCTAGTTTAACATCCTAGCAGACCATGTTATGCTAGTTGATAGTCTCACCAAACTGCTATGTGCTAGTTTAAGATTATAGCAAATGTGTTGTACCACTTTAAATTCATGGTGGACTACTAGTTTATAGGCACAATGGATGCATTATGCTAGTTTAACATCATGACCCAAGGATGAGTTGTGCTAGTTTAGCATCATAGCGAATGAGTGCTTTACTAGTTTAGCATTGTAGTGGACAAGTTTTGCTAGTTTAATGTCATAGCAGATAAATGTTATGCGAGTTTAGTATCATAGTAAGTGAACTATGCTAGTTTAACATCATAGCAAACAAATTGTGTGTTTGTGTGCATGTGCGCACGTGCGCACCAGTTTAACATTGTAGCAAACAAGCTATGCCAGTTTAATATCATAGCGGAAAATCTATGCTAGTTTATAATCATGGTAGACTTTTGTGACACTTTAGCATCGTAGTAGATGAATGCTTACCTTGCCTTATTGATGTGTGGTGCTACATGTTAGATGTAATATGACTTCAATTACGAATGGTTTACTAGATTGGAAAATTCATTTTCATCTTAATTAACAAGCTTGAATGCCCCATTGTCATAGGACTTAGTGACCAAGAATGGCCCTTCCTAGTTAGTTAAGAATTTATCCATGGGTTCGTGAATGGCCCTAAGGACTAGGTCCCCTTTTCTGATCAGATACTAATGCTGGTTGTGATGATGCTTTTGTCATTACTTTTCTTGATACCACTCAATGTAATCAAGTGTATGCATGTGTTCTTTCTCTATTGAGTTGAGGTCTATGGTTCTCAACTCATTATTCTAACCTTCGTCGATGAAGTCTGAGAGGATCACCTATAGTAATGGAACCTATAATTCAAGTGGCAAAATAGCTTCAAATCCATAAACGAGGCTATAAGGCATCATACCTATTGCTATTTGATGCATAATGTGGTAGTGCATAAACCAATTGCTTATGCCATCATTGTTTTCTATTATTTATCATCTTCTTAAGAAGGTTGATGATGATATTATTGGTGGCCTCCACTTGGCCATTTTCCTTAGGGTAGTATGGTAATGAAAAGGAGTTCTTGATGCCAAAGTGCTCAAAAAAGGCTTTGGTTTTAGTGCTACTAAACTATGATCCATTGTTCATCACTATGGTCATTGGTAAGCTAAAGTGGATCACTATGTTATCTAACACAAATTTGCAAACTTGTTGCGATGTTATCTTTCTAAGGGGAATAGCCTCAACCCATTTGGTGAAATACTCAGTTGTGCTTATTATGAAGTTATGCCTTGTGAAGGACTTAGGCATTATGGGTCCAATGATGTCCAAGCCCCAATGTTGAAATGGCCACATGATTTATGTTGTATGCAATGTAGTTGGTGGCACATGCATTAAGTTGCTATGCTGCTGACAAGTGGTGCACATTTTAACTTTTGAGATGTACTTGCTTTCCATGTGAGGCCAATAGTAACCTAGCCATATGATTTTTTCTACCATTATCCTAGGTGCTATGTGACCTCAACACAATCCTCTGTGCACTTGCTTGATGATCGTTTGCACTTTGCTATTACTTACATAGGTTAGTAGTATGCCATTGTAGGATCTGGGGCATAACATGTTATCACCTATGATGATGTACTATCATAAAAATTTATACACTGTGTCTTTTTGGGTAATAGTTAAATCTTGTGGAGGCTCACCCTGTAGGAGGTGCACCTTGATGTCATCGTACCACACTTTCATGTGGGTAATGTTAACTGTGGCTATGGATGTATCTTTGATGGTTTGCATAATAAGTGCAGTGCAATCCACCACAAAGGTAGGCAATGTATCAAACATGCTAGGCACGATGCTAAGGGCTAACATTGCTAGTGCATTGACAATGGCATTTTCATTTTGGGGAATATGTTAGACATCGACAATTGCAAAGTGTTGGAGCAAGTTTTTTGCTAAATCACAGTAAGGCCATAAATGTTCTACCTTGTAGGTGTAAATCTCTATTACCTGGTTGACCACTAATTATGAGTCACCTTAAATTACTATATGTTGGATCCCTAGGTCGCATGCTGCAAGGATACTTTGGAGAAGACCTTTGTACTATGGCAAGTTGCTAATGCAAGGAAATATGAAATAATATGCAAAGGGTTAGATATTTTCAACGGAAAACATGATAATAGTAGTAGCACTACCTCCTTAAGAGGTTGAAGCTCCATTGAAGTGTAGGAGTGCCTCATTTACAAGTGAATCCATGAGTTGTGTAGCTATAGCTTGACCTTTTGTTAAGGCTTACATGACATAATGCAAGTCAAACTCCACTATTATTACTTTCCATTATGCAATGTAACTACTCTAGTAGATACTTGTCGTTATGGCTCAGAGTACATTATTTTTGCAAATGATATTAACTTGACTAAAGAAGAGGTAATGCCTCCACTTTTTTAGTGAGAAGACTAGGGTGAGGTAGTGCTTCTCCACATTGTTGTATTTCATCTCATAGGCTACTAATGCATGGCTCAGGTAGTAAACTGGGACCTCTACACCATCATCTTACTTTTGGCAAATCAAAGAAGTGAAGTAATGGATGTGTTAAAATTGACAAGGTAGATGTAAAAAGATTTATCTCCTTACAACGTGTGAATTGTAGGCAGTTATGCAAGCTCTTGCTTAAGGTTGTAAAATGCTTGTTGGCACTAGGAAGTTCACTTGAAGTGGACTCCCTTCTTGAGCAGATGTGGCATTGGTTGTAGCTTGTGAATTAATTGGATGATAAACCTATGTATAAATTGTATTCTACCCTACAACCGTCGTAGCTCCTTAAGGTTTTTTGATAGTGCTAAGTTGGTTATGACCTTAACCTTGTTGGGATTTATGCATATTCCTACTTTTGATACTATAAAGCTGAGCATTCAGCCCATTCTAAAATCAACAACATACTTCTTGGGGTTTAGCCTAAGCTCGTGTTTTAGGTAGTGTTTAAGCACTAGGTTTAGATCATGTGCATGGTTGTGGGCAACATTGGACTTAATGGCAATGTCATCTACGTAGTCATTGAGCACACAGAGCATGTAATAGCTAAAGATATATGTCATTATGTGTTAATATGTTGCTCCTACCTTCTTCAACCCAAAAGGCATCATGATGTAGCAAAACTTACCCCAGGGGCATGAAGGTTGTACTAAGTTGGTGCTCAAGGTTGATCCTAATCTGATTGTAGCATGAGAACCTATTCATGAAGGAAAACAAGGCATGTCTAGCTGTGGTATCAATTAGTTGATCAATACTAGGCAACAAGAAGTCATCTTTGATGGTTGCCTTATTTAAGTCCCAGAATTTTATGCAAATGCATATACCCCCATTTTTCTTAGGTACAACTACGATGTTGGAGACCTAGTCTATAGAGTCAATAGCTTGGATGAAACCAGCTTTGTAAAGATTGGTGATTTCATCATGGACTACCAACACCAACTCAAGTCTGACCTTTCATGTTCTCTACTTAATTGGTTTGATTCAAGGATCAAGGTTGATGTTGTGCTAGACTAATTAAGGATCTAGGCCTAGCATGTCCTCATATGGCGATGCAAATGCTTTGATGTAATCATTAAGTATTTTTGTGATGTCTTGAGCATACTAGTGTTTTAGCGAAAAACTTAATTTTAGCATTTTTTTCCCTACCATTATGTGTTTCCATAGGGATCTTGACAAGGGAATCCTCTATTATGTTCTTTGCCTCTAGATTCAGAGCCTGAACTAGATGGTTGAGCCAATCTAGTGGTTCTTCTACAAATGCTATGTACTCATTGTAAGTCGTAGGCTCGAGGTCTAGGCAATGAGGATCAGTGTATTTCTAGATGTCCCCATGAGGCCTTGTGAGAACCAAAGGTAAGAAGATCTACTCCTACATGACCATGTCATGTTCTTGCAAAAGTAAACTAGAAAACGTTAAGTGGCACCTGTTTGACCTAGTTATTATTCACAAATGAAAGAAAGCAATTAAGTAGAAATTTGCCTAAGTATGCATGTAAATAACAATGAAAGGTAAACATGTTGGTGCCAATTCTAGGTCTTAGTAGATCATGGATGCACCAAACATGCCATTCCGAGGAGGGTTAGTCATGCTCAAAAGTGGAATTGAATGGCACATTAGCAGGGCAATGAAGAATCACAATTTTGAGCTAAGTATGGTTGACTACACTCTTACCCAACTACAGTCACATGTAACGATGCTCTCCATTGGGTGTTCATTGGGGAGCATAGTCTTAAGTTGGTGAATCATTAAGTGATCCCAAGAGGGTATATAGGAATAGTTTTTCCATGGTAAGTTGTCATTTCTACCATTTCACCATGATGTTGGAAGCGTAGTCTTGCTATTGCTTCTACCATTACTATCAGTGGAGAGCATAGTTGGGAGAAAGATGATACATCAGAGAAAATGCTTACACCTAGGACTGACAAACATTGATGAAGGGGAGAGGGCATTCTACCATTTGTCATAGGAACATGTTGAGGAGATGAGGTCATCCATGTCAACCAAGTACACTGACCATGCTCTTACCCTTTTGCTCATTTTTCATTTGTTTTTGTGATTTCTTAGAGGGTCTTGGGGCTTTAGAGAGTGTATTCCTATGTGCCCTACCGTGATGGTAGCTACTACAACCATGTACTATTCTAATGCAGTGTGGTGGTGGGGAGGGCTCCTACAATGGAGTCTTTGCACATTTGTGTTTCTCTCTTTTTTCTCTCTCTCTCTCTCTCTATGTTTTTGTGTTTTTATGCCTATTCTAGGATGGCATGGGGTTATGGCTATGTAGGGGCTTGGGGCTGTTGCATGGGTTTTATGAACATGCATAGGGTTTAGTCATGCATAATGTTTTAGCATGCATAGGGGGTTAGGGCCCCACACACATCATGTGCCATGGTGTGAACAAAGAGGCTAGGGCCACCATTGCTTGTTGTGACATAACTATAGGGACTATGGTCATTATTGTATGGGGAGTGGGGCTTAGGGCCTATGGAATCTAAGGCCACGTGGTTGCCACCATGTGCTATGTGGCTCGACCTCAACCTACACCCATGTTTTGGTAGTGGCAGTGGAGGAGGGCAAGTCAAAAAGTCTACTTTGGAGTTATTTTTACACATGTTTCTGCAACAGTTATGGTAGGGCCTTGGAAGAAACTTTTGCGGATGCATGGCTTAGAACCTTGCACACTATGCACTATAGCGTGGATTCAAGAGGCATAGTTGTGAAGTGTGTTGAAATTATGGCTATAACCAAGGGTGTAGCCTACTGCATAGGGGGTTTAGGTGGTGTAGGGTCTGAGGCTAGGTGCAAGCTAGGGAACACATGCAAGCTGGGGCTTGGGGCACATAGAAAGCTAGGCTTTAGGCCTTTGTAAACTATGATGAGGTTGTAGGTATTCCTGTAGCATTAGGGGCATGAGGGTAGGTGCTACGAGGTGGGGTTTACTCCAGTTTTTTGGAGGGCTTAGGTCTATGTTGAGGTGTAGCCATAAGGACTACGACTATCATTGGGATCTATAGCTTGACCACAGAGGCCATGGCCATTATTTCACTTCATGAAAGGGCCATAGGGACCATGGCTATAATAAGTGTCAAGGCTTCTATGCATCCTTTCTTTTTGTGTTTTTTGGGAATACCAATGGAGGTGCAACCTACCATAGCAACAAGGCAGAGTGAATTGTTGGGTGCACGACCATAGGACTACGCTCTTCATGCATGGAGAATGTAGTTTGTAGGGAAAGTGATTGGCAAAATGTATGGTTTAGAATTAGAAAAATTTTATAGTTTTGGGACTATGCTCTCCATTGAGGCAATTTGGAGTTAAAAAAGGTTTTGCAAATTTTGGACTATGCTCTATACTGAGGCAGTCTAGAGTTAGAAAAATTTTGTAATTTTTCGACTATGCTCTACATTGAGGTAGTCCAAAGTTAGTAAAAATTTTGTCAAAATGTTGTTAACTATGCATGATGCTAAACTTGCAAAATGTAGCACTAAGCCTATAAAACCATGTTATACCCTAGTGAGTGCCAGATGTGTTGAACAAATTAAGCCACATCCTACACTTGAGGGGCCCCAGAGTGTATTGTCAAAATTGCATTTATGCTAATTTATGTTAATAATTTTAATATGTATCAAAATTTTTCCTCTATGTGTATATACTAAAGCTTTTCCTATTGTTTGTTAATTGCAGGGTGATGCTAAAGCTTATCTTGATAGTGGTTAAGCTTGTGGGCATCCTATGTTGCATGAGTGAATCCATTCCTAACATGCCCACTTCAGATATATAGGTGGACTATCAGGTGGTGTGGTTCTAGATAGGGGCTCAAGAGTTCTTGGAATACCTATTGTAGTACTTTAGTATGACCATATGGTCACACTTGGCAATGGAGGCTACTAGTGCCATCATTGAGACATTGCTACTTGGGGCTAATTGGAGCATCCTGAAGTTCATCTTAGATGAGAAAACTGTAAGCATTGATAGGAAAAGTGATTCAAGTAGAGGCCTTAGGAGTGCTCAAAAGTTATCTAAGGTATGATGCATGGCAATGTTTACTTATTATAATAAGAGCAACACCATTTTTATTACACAGTAGTTGCATATCCTATTTCAGAACCCACTTGGAACTGCCTATTGTATTGGATGGTAAGTGCTTTTGTTGCTCTCATAGTATCCTATGCTATTTACCCATATGAAGTTGCTATCAATTCTATTATCAATGATAGGTTCAAAGTTGATGAGGATGGCTTGCATGATGATGTGGGAACTCTGTCCTTAACTCATATTTCCTTAGAGGTATTCTCATCTAGCACAAATGTTTGACCAATCATGCTTAAGTAGGTGGGGCACGATTTAGAGGCTTACATCTCCAAGTATCTAAAGGCATACGACGGATCTAGGACCAATGGCTAGTTAGATGAGGGGTGGGTTGCTAGTGAGATAAATACCAAAAAGGTGTTTGCAACACCACCCCCACCTCACACTTCATTTGTATCACATACATATCTATGTTTTGGTTCATGTGGTTACTTATGTATGCCTTTCACTTTACCTCATTTGCATGATGCTAACATTTTTTTTCTTTGTGTTTTAGCAATGGTTGCCTCAGCCAAGGTGATGGTGATCACCATGGATTACACTGAGGCCATCCTCATCATAAAATATGGCAATGTAGAGGGTATGCAACACTAGCTATGCCACAAAGTGCCAAATGCACTAATGGCTTTGCTCACACATGTTAAGTTAATGGACCTATTCATGGCCCTTAGCTTGAGTATCCTAATGGTCAAAATGGTTACCATCATTGACTCATTCAGTAGCAATGTTAGGTAGTTTGTCATCCAAGTGTTCAGCATGATAGTAGTGTTGGACCTCAATGAGGCCTTCTTCACTTATTTCTTTGGCATCACTGCTGATGGCCCAATGATTATCAATAAGTCTACCAGGAAGGTGGATCGTAGAGGAGAGATCAAGGACTAGTTGGCAGCCACTCATTCCCATAAGGCCATACTAATCAAAGATGTGCTAATGCCTGAGGTATAGGAGCTCTACCCTCTATTTCGTGTTTGTGTCTTTCCAAAGCTACTTTCTTAAGAGAGATCCTAGGGGTGGAATAGGAATAGGTGATGAAGGAGGTGCTACTAGTGGGCATGAGGTCCAACTAGGCTATGTACATAGCCACCATCCTACATGTAGAGATTTCTCAACTACAATTCAACCTCCAAGCAAGGTTCCATGTCCATTTTTCATTCTTTGCAGGATCCCTAAAAATGTTCACAGAGCTTTTGGTTGTGCAAGATGATGGACAATGGGTAGTGTAAAACCATGAGCAATTGTCCAAGCCATGGATCAAGCACATGTTCTCAACCACATGCACGTAGGACCCCCCTAGAGGGGATCAATGAGTCATTATCAGTAATGACCAAGGTTCCTATGGGGCAGTTGCATTACTTATGCAATAGTGTAGGTGAGGGTTCTCCAGTTGGCATCAACGACATCAACAAGGTGGATCACTACATATCTGAGATAGTGGGCTCATTAAAGGCCAAGATCAAGAGGTTGAATCCTCTATAGGAAGCAACCCTTGAGATTAAGAAGCTAAGTAGCAAAAGGATCCAAATCAAGCTACAAAGCTTGCATGCAGATTTTGTAGGTTCGTATGCATAGATTCTTAGATGTCTTCGTTATATTCATGTAATTTTTTTTTATTTTTATGTTTTTCTATTATGCCACACTATTTAATTAGCTAATGATGTGCTATGCATACTAATATGCTATATGTGTATATGTGTTAATTGTAGAAAAAGAAGAGAGGACTGCATGAGCAATGGTTGAGACAATAGTAGAGGAAATGCCTCCTCAAACTGAGGAGGAGGCTCATGGAGAAGAGCCTCAAAAGGTGGTAGAGGCTCTTTGACAATTGAAGAAAGAGGGGTTACTCCACCTTGATGAGGGTGATTTTAATAATTTATTTAATGGGATGTAGCTAGGTGAGCCCCCTGCACTCATTCCTAAGGGCTTGCTAGGTAATTAACTTGTATTGCCATTTGTCTTTCCTTTTTTTGATTTATTATCTTTAATTGTTAAGCCAAATGCTAGTTGCCAATGGTTCCATTTCTACCTACCTCATGGAGCCATGGGTAGAGATGCCAGATAAATTTTCATTCATGGAAGATGTCATTGAAGACATGGTTGACTGCTTGTGACAAGCAAACCCAAAACTTGCTATGTGTGTGATATTTTCATTTTATGCTATCCTACTAACTACTTAAATTTTTACTAAGATTTATTGGTTGTTGTATGCCTATAGGTCCTAAGCTATAGTGGGATTCGAGCAAGGTTGCCAAGGTGGATGCCTTGCTTGACCTTCCTTCTGACATTGATCAAGTACCTCGTCACATGTATGAGACACCAAACAAGTGTGTGCTTACCTTTGTGAAGGAATTGTGGATTTTCAAGCGCTTAAATGCATACCTGTGGAAATGCATGCTTGAACTTTAGGAGAGGGTGACTAGCTAAGGTGAGAAGATCAAGGATCTTCAATCCATATATGGCTGCATAGAAACTAGATCGTAAGTATATGACACCTGGTGCACCTTTGAGATTAAGTATGCCAAATATTGGATAGCTTTCAGAGGTAAGAACGAGGCCACATAGGAGTTGATCGAGCAGTGGCTCCAGATGGACTTTCTCACCTAGCAAAACTAGGACTGGAAGAATTATAGCACCAAGGTTTATTGATGGGTTAGATGCAAATGAACCACAAGCATCAGTATAAGTGAGAGTGCGACATGTACCTACAATGGTACAAGAAGAAGTCTACCAAGTGCCACCACCTCAAGATTTTTCTTAAGGTGACCAATAGAAAGTAGGCATATGATTTGTTCACATAGAGGATGATTGTGAGTGAATCTCCCTTAAGGGAGATCATCACCCTCTTTGGAGAGGCCTCTTCTATGGAGTCGCCTACATGAACCATCATGGACAAAGGTGAGACCCTGGTGGGTATTGACTTTGGCCAAAAGGACTAGATGCAACTTTTCAAGGCTAAGATCCTCTAATGCTTAGCATCTAGCCTTGGAAAGTTACCTCCAGAACTCACCAATGTGGGACCCTCTTAGGTTAGTTGGTTTTTATGCTTTTCATGTTCTAAGTTAGCTCATATAGTGCATTTTTTCTTACTAATTGTGAATATTTGTTAATAGTTGTGGTAGGTACCAAGTGATGCTACAGGCCCTAATGACATAGTGAAGAAAGAAGAACTTCCATCTCCACCTAAAGCCATTAGTTGAGCATGACCAGCTGTACCTCCCATTAGGCTTTTTGCTATGTTTTTCCTATCTAATGCTATTCATGTTATGTATTTCTATGCATATTACATTTTATGGATGATTATTTGCTATGTGTAAACTTTTATCCCTATGTGATGATTTTATTTCATTTTCTATGAGTATGCGAGTTTGGGCCATTGCGAGCCATAGCGATAATAGGCCATTACAAGCCATAGCGAGTTTGTCATTAGTCTAAAGTCTTGATGAGCACCATGCTATTTTAAGGGCATAGTGGGAAGGTCAATTGTAGTTTATGGCCATGTTAATCCATGTGTTGCTAGTTTGAGGCCATAGTAGACCAAGGTGATAGTTTAAGGTCATTTTGGACCACAGTGAGGAGTTTAAAAGTAGTAGTATAAGGTCATTCCAAGCTGCATATTGCTAGTTTAAGGTCATTCTAGGCCATGAATTTTCTAGTTCTAGGTCATTTTGGGCCACAGTGAAAATGGTAGTTTAGGGTCCTTTCAGGCCTCTACGAAGGATTTAACAATGATAGTTTTAGGCCGTTCTAGGCTGCAAGGTTTCTAGTTTAAGGCCATGGGTAGCTATGTTGATAGTTTAAGGCCATTCTAGGCTACAATGTTTCTAGTTTAAGTCCATGGCATGTTAGGTATTCCTATCTCACTTTTTGTAATTTTGGCTTTTATGGTTTTTATGCATCTTGATATTTTTAAAGAGATAACTATAGAAGTGTCAACTAACAAACAAATGCATGAACAAAGTGGATGAATGTGAGAACCAAGCAAATAAATGCATAATCTAAGCAATTAAGCTAAATGCAAATAACATGCTACCATGCTAACCTAAGGTGACACAAATGCAACAAAAGTAGAGGGTAGGGTACAAGGCATGCAAAAGCAAATAATGGGCAAGCACTTAGCCTACTCTAGACTAAGGGGGTACCTTAATTGCACTATTGCTTCCTAAGCTAGTGTGGGTTAGGGGTCATGTAGGGCCTAGATTGCACTATCCAATATTCTCTTTGATCCTCACTTGATATGTTAAAGGGAAACTCTACCTAAATGGCATCCTTTGAGAGGTCATTGGCTTCCATTACTTCTTCAGGTACATCAACCTCATGCATTTCATTGTCTTGCGTAATTTTATCATCAAGAAATTCAATCTTTGACCCTTACTCCATATCTAAATTGTTGATGGCTAGAGGAACAACATTATCACCATGGATGATAACTTCACCACCTTCATATGAAAGGTGGATCTCTAGATGAATTGGAGAAAAGATAGCTTATAACTAGGCTAGCCAAGGCCTACCTAGTATCAAGTTAAATCATGGCATCTCCTCTATGATGATAAATTTGAAAATGGTGGGGAATTTCTTCCCCACTACGAAAGCCATGGTGACCATGCCAATGACAATGACATGTGACCCATGGAAGAATTTTAGACATGTGGTTTTAGTTGGCTTAACTTGGTCTGCGAGGCCTAGCTTGTCAATGATAGTGTACGAAATTACAAAATTACATTTGTTGCTACTCCATTGTCAACATGCACTCTCCAAATCTTGCATTGGCCAACACCTATGGTGATGAACATGGGGGCGGTTATGACCTCACCCTTCTCAGGGTCGACCTTAATTGCTTCATCGTGAAATGCTAGGAATGTGAAACTTGATTCCTATGGCATAGTGGGTAACATAACTATGTGGATGGAGTTCTCATCTACAAAGATGTCTTTCATGATAGGAATAGAGGTCAACATTCACACTAGTGCCTTGTGGTGGATGGATGAGATCATGATTAGGTCATACAAGCTTAGTGTTGTATTTTTTGCTTGACTGCTTGCCTGACTTAGGCTAATGCATCCATGAAGTCATTGCTAGTGGTCATGTTTTTGTTGGCTTTAACTTCCTCCATGCATCCTAAGAGATAGATTTCTTGTGGAGGCAACTTAGGATTTATTAGCTTGGCTTGTGTAGGGGCCTTAGTGCTTGGTTGTGATTTGCTGGTTATGGACTTTTCAATTATTTTGGCCATGGGGATAACATATATAGGGATCAACTTCAGCGCATCGAGTGCTCTTTGGTCTTGACCTTACCTAATCATTCTATCTATGAGATGCTCATTGAATCTCCTAGGTTTCCACCTAGAGGGTCTACTAATGTTGCCAATAGGATTAACCCTTGGATGGGAAGGGACTAATGCGTTAGCTATTTCTAGGCTTTAGAAAAGTGAAGGGTTAGCACAGTGCAACACCCTAACAATGAAGGGTAGTTGAACTATTATTATTACAACATGCTATGGGACTCTAACCACAAAGGGAATTATAAGTGCTTGAGGTGGCACTCTAATAATAAAAGGGGGTCTTGAACCCATAGGGACCAAGGGGATCCTTGTGCTACCAAAGGGCATGCAAACCATGAATGACTACTACACTAGTTTTAGGCTATCATCAACGCTGATAGCATTCATGACATATCCAACATCATCTACATTTAGAGGGTTCTTGTACATCCTCATAGATTAGTTTTGTGGCTTGATTGGATTTGTAGCATCGAGGACTAGCTCACCTCTATCAATCATCTTTTGTAGATCATCTTGCAAAGCTAGGCAGAAGTCCATGTTATGATCAGACAATTGGTGGTAATGGTAGAATTAATCTATCTTGAAATGTTTTAGGACCAAGGGCTCATTTGGTATTAGTGAAGTAGGCCTTTTGATCAGCTTGCAATATCTATCATGCCTTTTATGGACATCTTTAGACATTTGCTTATATTTCATGCACCTGGCGTTTAAAAATTGTTCCAATTGCTTTGAGGGCTTCAGTGGCAACAAGGTGTACTTGGAAAGATTCTTGTGCTTAAAGTTAGGCCTTTAACTGACTTGCACCATGGCTAGTGTGGATGGAGATGGGTTAGTTACCTTAGTACTAAGGTTGATAGCTTTATTGTTAGTTGGGGCTTTGGATGGCCTAGTCGTTAGCCCTCAGTTAATTGCCTTAGTTTCTTTGTCTACCACTGCCACTATTGAAGTTTACTTTCCCTTATCCTTTTCTCTCCTTGCATGCTAGTTCTTGTAGGAAATGTAGGTTGAGTCCTTACTAGCTTCCATTGTGTCCTATATGCTCTTGGTTTGGGTGAAGGCCTAGCTTAGGGATGTGGGCCTAAGTAGTATAGCTTCAACTTTATGAAATCATTAACTATGCCCTTGAAAATAGCTTAGAGATGTGCCTCGACTATGGACTCTTGTATTTTGTTTAACGAGGTAATACATCATTGGATGAATTTTTGCATGGGCTCTAGGTGACCCTACTTGACCTACATTAGCTAGTCAATGGTTTCTTCTAGCTTTAGGTTATACTTGAAGCATGTTACAAACTAGCTCAAGAGGTCTTTTAAAAAGGAGATAGGGCCTCTGGGTAGCACATGATGGCATGTGGCTAGGATTACAATAGCAAACACTTTGATCTAAATGTGACTAGATGTGCATTGGTGTCCCCCTCACCATTGTACTTGGTGAACTAAGGTAGTGGCACCCCAATTCGCAAAGTTAGAGGTGGGACCACATGACTTATAGGGTCATCCTGATAGAAGTCCACCACTTTGATAGTTTTAGAGGAGGTAGCTTTGAGTTGCTTCATCTCTTCTATCAAGGTTTGGATCAATTGGAATGCTTGATCTAAATTTTTAGATACTTTAGCTAGCTACGCTGGTCGTGTAATCTGTTGTGTTGGTTGTGTGGCCCATGACTTGATCACAAGTTGTGAAATCACAAGAGGTTCTTGATGTGTTGGCTTTGTCATAGGAACAATGATTGGGGTAAGCCAATTCACATGTGGGTTGGATCAATGTCAAGGACATTGACAAAATAGATGGGACATAAGATTTCTAAGTCATTTGGGGCCTAGAGATAGGCCCTTTGTGGTTTTCCTTGTTTGGGAATATGAGGTTCCTTTCATTAAATAAACCTTTATTAAATTTGTGACCTTGGTGGTGTCTAGAATTAGGAAGGATTCAAAGGTTTGCATAGGGTGTGACTTGAAGGGAACTCAATACTCTTTGTACTCTTTTACTTACTTGGGTACATGAGTGTTTTCATGTTTTTCTGACTATTTCATGTCGACCAATAATAGGAAGTTGAATAAGTATTTGCATGGTGTGGTTTCCATCCAAAAATTTCAATAAAAAACAAGCAAAAAAATAAAATAAAAGAAAAAAACATTATGGGAATTCAAAGCACACCCCTTAGAAAAATAAATAGGCTATAAGCACAAGTTATGGGACTAGAAAGACATGTTACGCATGCCTAAGGATCCCCTCTAACTAGGCCCTCTCTCACTTATTACTTGTCTATTCTTCTATTTAAGGAATGGTGGTTGTTCTATGAGAGCACTCATGTGTCTCAAAGAGGTGGATTGGTCTTGGAGTGGCAATGCGAAGTCATTGAAAGAAGTTGATTTTGGTCTGGACTAAGGATGGATCTTCTTAGGTCATTTAAACACAAATCAACAAGAGACTTCTTTTGAGCTCAATTTGAAACTCCATTCCACCTTCTCCATCATCCATCCACACTAACCATAACTCACCTCACTACCGATGTCCATGTTCTTGTTTAGTGTCTTTGTCTGATGTACTTGAATTCTTTGGTAGAATCTTCTGGGTTTTGGTCCTTAACTTTCATAAACCATTAATCACTTGTAGGGCCCATAAACTCCTTGGGTTAAGGTTATGCAAGGGAAAACAAGGCATGTGCCTACTATGGGGAGGACCCACTTCCATATCATTTGGTTGTGTTCATTCAACACCTCCTCCTTTGACATTATTGTAATCAGAATCTTTCATGCACCCATCTTCTACATTCGACTATGTGCTCCTTTAAGTTCTTGCTCCAATTCACATATTCACCATTAAATTTTAAAATTTTTGAGCTTTCAAAGATCTTCTTGAATGATTTCATCATATTCTTAGCTTTTCTGGGACTCCATAGAAACAAAATACATTCAAAAATTCCTTGTCTTTTTTGAAATATTCAAATTTGAAAATTTCATTTATGAACCTTGTAAACGTAGCCCCGTCGATGAAGCCCATGCATATACATGCCCCCATATACACAACCTTGTTGACACAACACAAAAATCCTATATATATGTGCAGCCCCCTTTGAAATTTTTACACTTACTCTTAAATGCCCAAGGAGTTTTTGTAGTTTTCAAACCCCAGAACATGTAACAGCCCATAACTTCCCAATCATTTGTCTGAATTACTTTGTTCTTCAACCTTGTAGCTCCCAAAGGCAAGCTCTTAATCATGGGGGCCATAAACATGTCATTTTTTATAGAAAAGTTTTTGATGTTTTTCTAACTCTTACAAAGGTCTAAGGAATCAACATGAAAACACCAAATTACAAGAGCTAAATCCTTTCAGTGAGCTCTAGTAACACTTATAATAAAAAATTTATTAATTAATAAAATAAAATAATTAATTTTCCATGGTCCAACCATAGCCAAGTGTGACTAATCAACAAGATGAGGTATCCAAATATTCTAAGTTACACATTATATCTACTAATTTATGAATGTCTTGTGGCCATAGATGACACCAAAAGGTAAACAAACATAGGAAGGAGAACCATCTCAACCAAGGGAAAAATGGCCAAGAATGAAAAGGGGCCAAGAACAGTGTTAGGAAGAACTAATCACAACCCATGCTATGTGACCTCTTAGGGAAGAGGCCAAAGAGGATTCTATTCATCATATTTTAGAATAAGTGGTAGTAACAAAGCATTCCAATTGGGATGAGGCATCAACTCAATAAGCAAACCTTGAGATGACCTTGATGAAAGCCTACCTAAACCAAATCAAATTAAGGAAGGTCTAGAATATAATGCTGAAGGAGTTGAACTTCAACTCTTTCTTAAAGCAAGCACCTAAAGAGGTATAGGACCAACTAAATACCTCTCCCATGTGGCCAACTATCACTTTCAATAGGGAGTGGTACATGGAAGAGATGTTCCTATTTTGGAGTAATAGGTAAGCTGGTTTAATGGTCAAGATCAAGGATATTTCAGTGTTCTACTCAGTGCAATCCATTACAGAGACACTTTAATTGCCTAAAACTAGGACAAATCTCATTGAAATTCTCATGTAGGAAGATCCTAGCATCAAAAAGGAATCCGTTTAGTGGTTCTATGGTGTCAACCATAAGGAGTACAATGCACTCACACTAGAAAACATAATCCATTACAATATTACAACCTTTCACCTAAATCCCATGGTGAAGCCCAACAAGATCATTGTCTTTTTTGTACATGTGTGTGCCACTCTAAGTGAAAGATTCCTAATTAACCTTCCACACCTAATTTATGTAATGATAGAAAAGTAGTTTAAGAAGAATGAACATGGAAGGAATGCACTCCCCTTCTCATGCCTCATTAGAAAATGATTCTTAGGGGATGAATAGCCTACTACACTAATGATGCTATCTGACATACTTTGACTACAAATTGGGCAGAGATGTTGAAGGATAAAACTCCTGCAAAAATAATCTAAGAAGAGGAGAAGTATCCACCACCTTCACCTACCACTTAGAAAATAGTGTTAGACATTGCTGCAACATCCCAATGGTTGTACAAGTTCCAAGAATGGCTCTTTAGAAAGAAAGAGTAATAGGTAAGCATGAGTGGTAGAGACCCATGTGTACTAGCCTGTGATAAGTCACCTAAATGAGGTGGCTTAAAAAATTACCCTAATGAGGGGAGGTGGATTCATTTTTTCTACCCAATGAATGTAGTTGCCCATGAGGTCAAATCATAGCACTAGAGAGGTAATAGTATCTCTCTCATAATAACAAAAACTCCTGGAGATTTCTAAAAATGTCACAACCTTTTCAATGCACTTGGAGAGGGGCAAGATGGCAATAGTAATAGTGATGCAGCACCAAGGATAAGAAATAGCAGTTGAGATGGTTACCAATAGAATCACTAAGACACTCAATGCACCTATAGTGTCTGTACTAGACGTCACTGCACTTAACAATGTGTAGATGTCTACATGGATCATAAGTGGTAGACTAAGTGCATCTTAGCATGAACAACTGCTAGACCGAATAGTAGGAACCAGGTAATCACTTTCAGATGTCTTTGATCTTCTAGATAATATGACTATAGCCTAGTTGGAGCTGCTACAGGTGAGGGGCAAGAATATTATATTAAAATGGAAACTTGAAATAGCCAAGGAGCTGAATGATTGCTTGGTTATGGAACTTACTAAACTAAAAGCCCAAATTGTTGACCTTTCATTTCTCAACCTAGCATTGATAAGAGATGAAGCTCTTAAACAAGTTCACAAAAAATTCAAAGGGTTTGAGGGTGCGATGGAGATGGTAGTGTTCTACCAATCCTTGGCAAAGGCCACCCAACATAAAATTTAGATGGCCCTAGATTTGACCCACTAGGAGAATGTGTAGTTGACCATAGAAAATCATTACATGAGAAATGTTGATGTGCATATACAATAATTAACTAATTTTATCCATCAATAGTAAGAGTTACTAGCCAAATAAAATATAGAGTTAAGGAGAGTCTTAGTTGAGAATAGAAGTCTCTCCATGGAGGAGGTCCATGCCCTTTTCCAAAAGACTATAATAGAATTAGCCACCTTGAAATTGGAGGCTCTTAAATTTGAGAGAGTAAAAAATCATTACAAGGACTAGGTTGGACTACAAAAGGAAATAAATGAAAAAAAAAATCAAGTGGTGAAGGCAAATATAATTAAGACCCTCCAAGAACTCCAACAAGAATCTAAATAATGGCAGCCTATCATTGATGGGATTGATCAATACAATAAAGTAGAAATTTGCCTGAAGGAGTTGCAAATAGAGGAAATGACTAAATATATGAAGCTTTCCAACCTTTGATATGAAAACTTGGCTATGTTGATTGTCAGATGGTTGTAGTTAAAACTAGAAAAGAAGGTGGCCAAGTTGTACTTATGGTACGAGACCAAGTTCAAGCACCTCAAGTACACCAAGAAAAAGCTTGAGGTGGCAAACACTAAACTCAAGGTTCTCAAGAGTAAATATACTAATCAGAGATCCACTACTAATATCCTAGCCAACAGAATAAATGATTACTGTGAGTTGTAAAACATAGTCAATGCATTCGATGTTGAATGCAAACAATTCATTACCTAGTTCATCAACATTAAGGAGTTGTTCCCATTAATACCCTGTCTGTGGGATATCCTTATTCTAGCCCACATTGTCAATGTTTCATAGACTGTGAATAATCTTCAGAGCAAGGAGGAGAAGATGAAGGCATTACTGGATGCCTTTCACCTTCCACCAAAGGTAGCAGCCACAGTAGGATAGCCATAGCCTCCTTAGCCATTGTGTGCTCCCAATGCTGGTGAAGGTCCTTTGGAGCCTCAAGAACCTCTACCACTTGGGACTATTTGATCTTCTCAACAACCTTTATGCCATCAAAGGATGTGTTATCCAGTTTGAGTAGTCATGTTCGAGTGTTTAATTTTGTGTCATGAATAACACAAATTTTGTAATGATTTCTATCTATACACTTAGGCACTCAATTTTTTTATCAATTTTGTTGTGTTAGTTTATTATGTCAAGTGTTAATTAATAATCCCATTCCTTCTCAATTTTGTAAAGGAACTTGAGTATGAGTTTTCATTCAATTTTGGGATTATGATGAAGTGTCAAAGAGTAATGTCAATGAGCCCTTGTCAACAAGGCTACGTCAATGTAGCATTTGCTACATTTACAAGGCCCCATCAATGGAGCTCCATAATAAAATCTATAAATGTGCACTCACTTGCCATGTTTATGAAAAGCCTTGTCATAGTTTTGGTAGAGCTGTTGTAGTTCTATCTTGCAGCACTTGGAATAGATTAATGATTTATTTCTGCATTATCTTTTCATTAATTACATGATTAATTAAAATAAGTAAGACTTTAATTAAGTAAGTAATTAAGATAAATAGATTAAACACATAAGCACAACTACTTTGAGCATAACATACAATGCTTGGTAATCCTAGTAGTGCTTAATGCTTGGTAACCCAACAATGTTATATGCATTCAAGGTGTGTATGGAAAGTGCGACCCAATGCTTATATTAGGATAGTTAGTTATTAATTAGCAATCACATTAGTCAAATTGGTTAATAATTGAGTTTCAACTTGTTATCAATTGTAGGTGAATAAAATATAAAATAATAAAAATCATGTGCCCCAATTATACTTAACCATACAACTAAGCTTTACAAGTGTAGTTGGGAATACAATGATTGTCACAATTAGATTTCATTTCCTAGAACAATTGTACTTAGGAACTTAAGGTATGTGGAATTCGATAGAATTGCATGTAAATGCTTGTAATTCATATGGTTGGGTGTAGGGAATACTTGTCTCTCATCAAGAAGTGTTTGAAATTTATTTTAAAATGTCCTTTTTAACCTTCCTCAACAATTTGGTAGTTTCACGAATATGATATTGACAATTTCCATATCATTCTATATCAAATATAGGAATATATTATCTATAAATTTGATGGAGAGGTTAATATGAAAGTGCCTTATTGTAAGCCCTAGTTTGGCCTTGGATGTAGAATCTCATTTTCATTTTTTTGGTCCTTTCTCATATTTTACATAGTTTATTTTCATTATATTTCATTTAAAATTTTAAAATTTGACATGGACTCAAAGTAATCATTCCATCATTTTCCATTTCAATATTAGTCTTTTGGTGTTTGGTGATCATTATATCACTATTATTTTGAGCACTAATTATTATTTTAGTGATTATTTCATTGCTACTTTAGTGATCATTTCACCATCTTCCATAATCTTGGTTACAAATATATGAAGGCAAACTGTGATTTTGACATTGTTGCCATCATAGTTTGAGGAGTGTTGGAAATCTATTTTGAAATATCCATTTTACCTTCATTAAATATCTGATAGTTTCATAGGTACATTGTTGGCAATTTCCATTTGATTTCATATGAAACATGAAAATAGATAATGTATAAATTGGATTAAGAGGCTAATGTGAAAGTGCCTTACATAGGCCTAGTTTGACCTAAGATGTGGAAATCCATTTTCATTCTTTAGCCTCTTCTTTCTTATTTTTTATAGTTTATTTTTCATTTTTCATTTTAGATTTTAAAATTTGACATTATGTACTTGAAGAGCCCTTATGAAGTAGTTATATATTACTCATAGCTTCCTTTGTTACCTACATGAAAGAATTAGATTAGGTGAGGGATTATACCTTTAATCATGAAATATGAACATAGTAAATAATAATAATAATAATGGGCTTCACATTTAATGGTAAAATCCCAAACATAATTAAAAAACAAGTAAAATCATACCTAATTCATTTAGGTAAAACTCCACCTAAATAACCAAAACTTAATACTTTTTTAAATAAGGTAAGTGAAATCTTCTAGATCAACACTTAAGAATCATGCTACTAGACATGCAGTAAAGTTCTGCATGCTTAATGGTTTGGGACTGACTTAGAACATGTTGGAGTACTAGACATCATAAAATTTAAAAATTTCATTAACATGCAGTTAAAAAACACTATTTCAATTGCTAAAATTTCAAAGGAATAGAGATGAACATCAGTGGGCTGTTTAATGAGTTCTTTGAATCAATACAATAAATAGTATGTAGTATCTAATCTATTGTTAGTTGTTTGTGAACTCACTTGTATAAGCAGATGACTAACTGACCTTTAGTTTTTCTCCTCCCACAGCTCACTATTGCTAAGGTATGTTGGTTATTTTAAGAAAATGTAATTGCTAATTATTGCAATGTAAAGGTTGCTAATGGTTGCTACAAATTGTAATCATTATTGACAACTAACTTATCATATGTAACCCCTATTGCATTCAAAAACTTGGATTATGCACCTCCCTAGCTCATGTTATTTTATTATTATTATCATCCTTGTTTATCATGTAAATCACTATATAATTGATAGGTAAGAGAATAGGGAAATGTCAAAGCAAGCAAGCAAAAGTGTTGAATAAGTGACTAGGTGAGAGAGTGAGTAAGGCATCAATTGTCTAGAAATTTTTGCCATTGAATGTATTCTCTTCTCTTGTAATGCTTGGTTAGAATTAATATTTTCTAGGAGATGAAGTCATTGTTGGGGTTTTCATATGCTTTTCCCACAATAATTTCTTGTGTTCTTAGTGTATTCTATTGAATTTCAATTTCTATTATTTGGTTTTGTTTTATTATCCAACTTAATCAAGGTGTAAATTAATAAATTGGTATCGGAGTGAGGTTGATTTGATTCATGGATCTCTCATCTCATTAAATGCATTAAATGAATAGGTTAAGCGCATTAAAATGGCAAGTGGTGCTAAGTACATTGAAAAAACAGAAAAGTTCAATGACAACAACTACAATATTTGGAAACTTAGGATGAAAGATTTATTAGTTGAAAAGAAACAAGTTGTATGCATCACTAGAATTAAACCATAGAGCATGAAAAGCTAAAGGCTATAATTAATTAGATCAACTGATTTTGGGAATAATTCATAAAGATATTTTTAATCATGTGCTCATAAATTTACAAGATGAAAAGACTGTGAAAGGATTATGGGATACTATGGGTAAGATATATCATTCTAGTCCTTAAATAAATTTCATCTTAAAAGGTAATTATTATTGTTAAAGATGTCTAAAAATACTACCACTATATCTCATTTTGCTACTTTTAATACTATTGTAAGATAATTGCAATCAATTGGTAGTAAGATGGAAGAAGAAAATCAATATGTTGTCTTATTGCAATCACTTCTACATTTATGGGAAAATATTACTTAAAATATTACCAGTACAAGTACCTCTTTAAAATTTGATGAAGTTGTACGATGTTTGATAATTGAAGAACTTTGAAGAAAGTCCTCTAAGCATGCATGTGTTGAAGCATTGGTAATTAAAGGACTATGAAAAAAGTAATTGGGAAAATCTTTTGGTAAGAATAACTCTAAATTCAAAAAAGTTGTTGATGATGCTCCCAAACGAAAACCAAAGTGCTGAATTATGGGAAGCATGGCTAGTTGAAGAGGAATTACAAATTTCTAAAGAAAAAGGAGAAATATGTTGTATTTATTTCTTCTAAGAAAGATGTTGATGAAGAAATAATAGACTTGTATGTAGTCATTACTAAAAGTAACTATAATTGTAATTACTAGTATATTTATTGGAGTGCTTCATAGAGCTTTACACCTAGAAAAGAAAAGTTTTCTAAATATCATAAAGCTATGTTTGTTCCTGTCTTTCTTGCAAATGATGAAGCTTGTATAGCTAAGAGCTACAATAAAGCAAACTTATCCTATAATGGTAGAATAATTATAATTCTCAAGGTATATTTTTTCCTTGATGTCACTTAAGACTTATTATCTATTTCTAATTTTAATGATTTTCACCTATTTGTATTATTTAGAAATCAGAGATAGAGAATTTTTTTAGCAAAAATCTATCATAGTTATAGGATATAGAGAAGAAAGCAGGAGACTATACTAGTTAGATGATGTATAGTGGCTAGTAAAACTGAAGTTCTTCATGCTTAAAAAGAAAACTTTACCATGAATCTATGGCATAAAAGACTTGGGCATGTGGGAGAGAAGTCTATATAGATTCTTTAAAAGATAAAAAAGGTGTAATTAAAGGTAATGCCAAGGATCATTTATCTCTCTATGAACATTGCTTAAATAAAAAACTACATTGTTTGAGCTTTCCTATAAATACTCAAAGAGATAAAAATATATTGGATCTAGTTCATAGTGATGTGTTTCATCTTATTTTAGTAACTTCACTTGCTAGTTCTAAATATTATGCTTCCTTCATAGATGATTATTCCAAGAAAGTATGTATTTACTTCATGAAATTCAAGCATGAAGTCTTTGATAAATTCAAGGAATATAAAGCTCTTGTTGAGACCCAATTTGACAAAAGAATTAAAGCCCTCATAGTAGATAATGGTGGGGAATTCTATTTAGATGAATTTAAAAGGTTTTGTAAGACTCATAGTATTTTCAAGCAAAAGAGCATTCTAAGCATTCCACAACAAAATGGATTTATGGAATTGATGAATAGAACACTCTTGGAATGAGCTTAGTATATGCTCAATGATACTTGTCTTGAAAAGGAATTTTGGGTAGAAGTTGTGATGACATCTTACTACTTAATCAACAAAATGGCCTCATCATCAATGGATGGTAGAATCTGACAAGAGATATGCTCTGTTAAGAAAGTTTCATTAGATCATTTAAGAGTATTTGGGAGTATAGCTTATTGTCATATATCTAAAAATGTAGATGTATTTTTCTTGAATATATCCATAGGGTAAAAGATATAATCTATGGAATCCTTGTGCTAACAAAATTTTTTATAGTAGAGATGTGGTGTTTATGGAATCATCTTAGCCTAAAAAAATTGAGGAAAAGAATCTAGAAAAAGCTCACTATGATATTGACCAGAACCAACTACACAACAAGTTGATGATGAATCTAATGGTGTAAAAGATTTGGCTTAAGAAGAAGATCAGACATTAAGAACGTTAAGTCAGGTAAGATGAATATGTGAGTATTTAGATTCATATGTTTTGTGTATTAGTAACACTACTCAAACATATAAAGAAGGTTAAAATTCAAAAGTTAGTAAAGCTTACAAAAATTATATGAATGAGGAAATGAAATCACTAAATGAAATATAAGACATTGAACTTGGTAAACTTCCTCTTGGAAGAAAATTTGTTGGGTATAGATGGCTTTTTAGGATAAAAGAGGGAGGAGTATACAAGGCAAGGCTAGTAGGAAAAGGATACTCTCAAAAGGAGGGTATTGACTATGAATAAGTTTTTGTACTAGTTGTAAAGTTAACATCCATAAGATCTCTAATGTCCTTTGTGGATGCTTTGGTTCTTGAACTTTAATAGATAAATGTTAAGACTAAATTTCTTTATAGAGATCTTGATTATGAAATCTACATGCAACAACCTAAAGGCTATGCAGATAAAGGTATGGAGAACATGGTATGTCACTTGATGAAATCTTTGTATGGTTTGAAACAATCCCCTATGATATGATATAATACATTTGATTCTTGCATAATAAGGTTTGATTTTATAATGGCTAATAATGATCCTTGTATTTATCTAAAGAAGGATTTAAAAATCTACTTGATACTACTATTATATGTTGATGATATGTTGACAATAGGGAACAATATGTAAGAAATCACTAAGTTGAAATGCTACCTATCATCTCAATTTGAAATGAAGGACATTGGTGTCAGAAAGAAAATCTTGAGCATGGAAATTAAAAGAGATAGAAGAAGGCAAAAACCATGGCTTAGTCAATCTGCACATATTAAAATAAGTTTTAGAAATGCCCATTGAAATAGTAAGAGAAATGGAAGTTACCTAGACAAGAAACTTTTGTTTATGGTTCTCAGAGTGAAACATTTTGCAAGTTAATTCCAATCACTTCAGGTGATGTAAAGTTAATTAAGGGTAGTCCCTTGTAATGGTGGGACTAGGGAAAATTGCCTGAACAATAGTGGGATAGTAATAATAATAATAATAATAATAAACTGAAAAAAGAGGTAAGATAAAATCCAACCCCATTCACTCATTTAATGGAAAATGCTATTTGATGTTTATATTGGGGTGATGTTATCATTTTTCCATCCACCTATTGTTTGTGTTTGTGAAGTACAAGGGAGTAAATAGGGAAGAAGATTAAGTAAATAAGGTTGATGTGTTGAGTTTTGTGAGGTTATTCATTCTTTTAATAACCAATAAAAATGTTTTTTTTTTCTCAATTAATACTATTGCAAATAATTCGTAACCTGCAATAAAGTGTCATTTTTAAGTGAAATGATTTAATCAGGTATTTTATGCGGCAATTTTATAGATTCAGGACATGTGTGTATAATCATAAATGCAAAAGATGCTGGTGCTAACAGTATAAACAATAGCACTCCATTAGACGTGTCATGTGTGAATGATGTCAGCTATTTTTCTTTGTCCCACTGCTGCTTAGCGGTGGTGCATCCAGAAAAACTGTCCAATCATAGTGGGATCAAGAGAAAAAGTCATAAACAAAAAAAATAGGTCAGCAGAGATCCGACCCCTTTCACATGTGTAATGGAAAATTATTTCAAGTTTGAATGAATGTTTATGTGTGAGAGAGGTAGCAGGGTTGTTGGTAGCCTGCTACCTCCCCCACGATTCGAGGGTCGTTGGGGCACAAGGGGTCCTCCACTCCTTGTGTCTTCGAAACCATACTGGCATGGCAGTTCCATGCATTAGTAAGAGGAGGCTACGACCTACCTCATTACCCCACTCAGTAGGACCTTGCCTAGGAGGGTTGCATAGTTCAACTCTGTGTTGGGGTATTTTTACCGGGTGTGTCATGGGACATGTTATGGGATGTTGCGTGCACTCCTTGGAGCACGACACCAACTACCAGCACACGGTGATGAATCTGGAGGGTTCAGCTAATAGTCCCCATGTTGTCCACGTGAGTGGAGCAAGGGAGTGTTATCTAGCTTGTTAACAAATCACGAATATTGTTTATGAAACACCACTCAGGAGACATGCTAACACTAACACATTGTTTGTTGGCATGTGTTTCAGGATTGTTGATTGTTGTGGCCTATTCCTCTTGAGTTTTATCCTGGTTCAGAATCTGCTTGGGAAAATCTTGAGGTGTTGGACAACGTTATTATAGATGGTATCAGAGCCTCACAGTTTCAGAAATCAGTAAACGTTTCTCGCTAAGTGGGTATCAGGGTTTGTGGTTTGTGAGGTTTCCATTTTTCACCATTCTTAATTTCTACTAGCCACTCCCTTGGAGGGTGGCCTTGTGCTAAAGCTTCCTTTAGCAAACATGGAGCCTGGTGGACCGAGTGACATGGCTAATGTTCAAAAAAAACCAGAAATTGAGGCTGAAATAGAACTTGGTCAAGATGAGACTAAGTTTCAAACATTATGGGATCATGTCAAGGTAGTTGATGAGGCCTTAGCCCATCCTAGTCCAGAGAATGTGGATGCGATCCATCACATTCTTAAAGATGTTGACTTCACAAGAAAAGATGGATCTTCACTCCAAGGATAGGGTGAAATTGGCAGAGGCTAAGGTTTCGATCTTGGAAGGCCATCTAGATCGCATGATCAACCTCTATCAGGATATATTCGGATCCTTGGAAGAGGCACAAACAAAAGCATCCTTGGTTGAGGACCTAGTTATTTGTAGCTGCTGGCACTTTTCTGGACTTCAAGGCAATGAAGCCAGATAGGGGCAAGCCTAGGAAGGGTAAGCATGGCACACCCTCCCACTCTTAGAGAACAGATACAAGATCCATCAAAGGTGGAAATACCTTTAGATCAGTTCAGCAAGGCAGTCACTCGATGGGTGGTCCTCCAGGGAACCAAGGCTCCCAACAAAAATGCAAAGATATAGGGAACAAGTGGCAACCTGGGGCCAAGAAGAAGTAGTTTATAGGAGGCATCTTTAAGGGGCCAATTCAGTGCTTCTTATGTTGTGGAAATCACTTGGCACGGAATTGCCCCCTGAGTTCAGGAAGGACTGAGAGTAGGCAGGGGCCAACTCCTGGGAAACAATTGATGGCACTCGATTATTTCCCTGACCCATGCCTTCATATCACTGATGGAAGCACATCCAGGGAACAGTGAAGGCTAGCGGTGATGATGGAGTTATCAGACATGGTTACACAAAGGTTAGGAGCTGGAAACTCCCAGAATCCTTATCCTGATACTCTACATCAGGTTCAATTGGCCCCAATCACTATGAGCTCGAGTCAGCTAAGTGTCCTAATTGATAATGGGGCTAGCCAAAATTACATGGTTCCAGCCATGGTGAAGGACTTGCAGCTAAAGATGGAACCCGTGCAAGCATCCTGCAAGCTGGCCAAGTTTAGACCCCTTCGGTGCATTAGGGTGTGTCGTGGTGTCCTTGTTCGAGTAGGCTCATGGCAAGGAGTGCTAGATTTTTCAATTCTAGATATGGACTCCTTTCAGGTCATTTTGGGGCAAGAATTTTTATGTAAGGCCAAAGTTTTCACAGCTCTACATTTGGACCTGATTTTTATTTCACATGAAAGCTCCCCATGTATCGTTCAAACTCATGGAGCACAGATGGGAAAGGATGAGAACGCTAGCCCCCAGATTGTGTCACCAATGGTGATGAAACGTTTGGCTAGGGACCCTACTAGAAATTTCTACTAGCTATGCAGACGGGTGATCCTTCTGAGGCTTGTGGATCCCAAGCTATTATTGACCCACTCATAGCACAGGTGCTCGATCAGTTTAAAGATGTGATGCCACTTGAACTACTTGGTAGTTTGCCACCTTGCAAAGAAGTGGATCACAAAATCAAATTGCAGCCTAGCACTAATCCTCCCATCCAAGGGCCATACCGGTTAACAGGACCAGAATTGGGGGAACTGAAAAAGCAGCTGGAAGGTTTAATGTCTAAGGCAAACATTCGTCCCTCAAAATCCCCTTATGGGGCACTAGTGTTGTTTGTTACCAAAGAGGACGGAACGCTACGACTTTGCTGTGATTATAAACTGCTGAATAAACACATGATCAATAACAAGTATCTAGTGTCGCTCATGTCTGACTTGTTCAATCAATTGGCAGGGGCTCGATATTTTACCTGGCTCGACCTCAAAGAAGGGTACTACTAGGTTTGCATTGCAGAAGGGGACGAAGCAAAAACTGCATGTGTAATGCAGTATGGGTCATATGAATGGATCGTAATGCCCTTTGGGCTTTGCAATGCACCGGCTACATTTTGTACCCTAATGAACGAGATATTCCAACCCTTCCTAGATAAATTTTTGATCATTTATCTTGATGACATCTTGATTTATAGCCAGTCAATGGAGGAAAATGCCCTCCACCTGCAGACAGTCCTTGAGAAGCTATGAGAAAATCGACTATATGTTAAGAAAGAAAAATGTGAATTCTGCTGCTCAGAGCTAAAATTTTTGGGGCATCTCGTGGGATATGGACAGGTAAAGCCAAATCTGAAGAAGGTAGAGGTTTTGTGCCATTGGCCTGCTCCGACTAATGTGCATGAGGTCAGACAGTTCATGGGGTTAGCTACTTTCTATCAGAAATTCATCAAAAATTTCTCAGGAATTGCTGCTCCTTTGACCAATATGCAAAAGAAAGAAGTTGCATGGGAATGGGATGAAAATTGTCAGAAAGCCTTTGAGAGAATCAAAGAGGCTTTAACCTCCCATAGAGTGTTGGTGTTGCCCGATTTCTCGAAACCTTTTGAGGTTCATACAAATGCCAATGACAATGCAATTGGGGGTGTCTTGCTATAGGAAGGTCATCCTGTGGCTTATGAAAGTCGAAAGCTGAACCAAGTAGAGCAAAGGTGGCCAGTCCATGAAAAGGAAACGTTCGCTATTGTCCATTGCTTGAGAGCATGGAGACACTACTTACTGCTTGTGAAAATGGATAACTTGGCTACTAGCTACTTGATGAATCAAACGAAGCTGAGGCCCAAACAGGCTCGATGGTTGGCCATGTTGTCTAAATTTGATCTACAATTGACTTACCGTCCTGGGAAGGAGAACATGGTGGCAGATGCATTGAGTCATCATCCTCAACCTGCCTCTCAACTCTTCTCCATCATTGGGCCACAAGCTTCACACATTCAATGTGACGAAGTGTTGTTGGCAAGAATTCAAGATGGTTTGAAAAGGGACCCCCATATCATTGATTTAATGAAGCTGATAGAAACTAGATGAGCATCATAGTTCAAAATGAGGGATGGACTGCTTTGGTTTCGAGATAACTGGATATGCATTCCAGATTGGGATGGTCTATGCAAGGAGATCATCCGAGAATGCCATGACACACAGTGGGCAGGGCACTTGGGATAGCAAAGGACCTTGGCTCTCATTGAGAGAACCTTCTTCTGGCCTAAAATGTATCGAGATGTGATTACGTATACCCAGAAGTGTTTGGTGTGCCAGCAGGATAAGGGGTCCACGGAGCGTTCGGGTGATCTTCTGCTGCCCTTGGAAATCCCTCCATTTCCATGGGCTACAGTGTCTATGGACTTCATCACGGGATTGCCAAATATTCAGGGTTTAAGCAACATTATTGTTGTGGTGGATAAATGCTCGAAATTTTCCATATTCATTCCCTGTCCATCATAGTGTTTAGCTGAGGACACAACAACATATTATTTTGACACGGTGGTTCAATATTTTGGGTTACCCATGAGCATCATTTCATATCGTGATCCGCGCTTCACAAGTGCTTTCTGGCGAGCACTATTTGGCATGATGGGTACCACCCTCAAATTGTCAACGAGCTTTCATCCGCAGACCGATGGGAAGACAGAACGGATGAATCAGGTACTCTAAGAGTACCTACGTCACTATATTTGTAGTGACCAAAAGAACTAGTCATTTCTGTTGGGGATTGCCCAACTGAGCTATAACATCCAGAAGTCCTCAACTACTGGGTTTTCTCCTGCAGAACTGGTAATGGGAAGGCAGCCCATTACCCCTCATATGGTCTCCCCCTTGTTGCAAGGTCGGCATCCCACAGCGGATGAATTCTTGAAGAGCTGGTCTGAAAATGTTGATATAGCAAAGTATCATCTGGAGAGGGCAGTGCAATGAATGAAAAAATATGCCGATCGAAAATGCCAGCCTCGTGAATTCAAGGTGGGTGATTGGGTTCTCCTAAAATTGGACCCACGACAGTTTAAACCGAAATAGGGAACTACCTCCAAGCTGATGAGGCAGTATGATGGTCCCTTCCGGATCATCGATAAAGTTAACCCTATGACATATAAGCTTCAGCTACCGATCAATATGGACCGAGTCCATCCAGTATTTCATGTCAGCATGCTGAAGCCGTTGCCGGATGGTTTCCCATATCCGGAGAGAAGCCTCTCAATCAGAGAGCGACCTTGTATACAATCTATACAAGGAAAGAGAGCAGAATGCATCCAAAACTTCCGGACCACTGGCCATGGGGTAGATTTGAAAGTGGAGTTCCTTGTCCACTGGAAACATCGTCCTGACTCAGACAATAGCTGGGAACCACTGGAGCACTTGAGGTCCCAGGAAAACTTGATCCTGGACTTCTGTAGGGAGTAAGTAATTGACCTCCCACCTTGGCTGCTTCGATGATGGATGGAAAAACCTCCCATGAGAAAAAAAATCAGAAGAGGTGCAACATGTGGTGCCTTATAGGATTCGAGATCGAATTTCTATGGGAGTCGGCCTCAAACACGGGAGGAAGGGGCTTGGAGCCATTCAAAGTGCTCTATAGGCGATGGGACTTAAGATTCAAAGAGTGTTGAACTTAAGACCCCTAGATCTTAGGATCAAACGAGTCAGGGGATGCCCTGAAACTCATGGATCCCTAGGTTGGTGCGTTGTATCATGTTGCAGTGATAGACCACTTGATGTCCTCCCATAGCTTGGCATTTTAGGCCAAGTATGGAAGGATGGACAGTCCAAGTCTTAAGGAGTGATGCTCTTGACTTGGGTGTCAGATGCTAGGATGAGTCTGGATCCTAGGAAGACGGTCGAGTTCAACGAAAATGCTTTATAGCCTTAGGCCCTAGCAATTGGACCTTCCAGAACCAAAGATCCCTTCGAATTGACTCAGAATAGCATGGGCGTACTTCCTTGGAATTTATGGAATTCTCCCTTGGTTTTGATGTAGCAGCCTCGTGGGTTACCTAAGCCATGCTCAGAGGTCGTCGCTTGTTTTAAGCGGGGGAGAATTGTGAGAGAGGTAGTAGGGTTGCTGGTAGCCTGCTACCTCCCCCATGGTTTGGGGGCCGTGGGGGCACAAGGGGTCCTCCGCTCTTTATGTCTTCGGAACCATACTAGCATGGCAGTTCCATGCGTTAGTAAGAGGAGGCTACAACGTACCTCATTACCCCACTCGGTAGGACCTTGCCTGGGAGGGTTGCATAGTTCAACTCTGCGTTGGGGTGTTTTTACTGGGTGTGTCATGGGACGTGTTATGGGATGTTGTGTGCGCTCCTTGGAGCACGACACCAACTAGCACGCGGTGATGAATCTGGAGGGTTCAGCTGATAGTCCCCATGGTGTCCACGTGAGTGGAGCAAGGGAGTGCTATCTAGCTTGTTAGCGAATCGCGAATATTGTTTATGAAACACCGCTCAGGAGACATGCTAACACTAACACATCGTTTGTTGGCATGTGTCTCAGGATTGTTGATTGTTGAGGTGTATTCCTCTTGAGTTTTGTCCCGGTTCAGAATCTGCTTGGGAAACTCTTGAGGTGCCGACAACGTTCTCAGGGACAACGTTGTTACATTATGTGTGTCGTTTGCATTTATGATACACAGCATAGGGAATATCAGCTTCATTTATGTTGTCTCTTTTGCATCAGCACTCAAGGAAAAGTCGTCGTCGCACAAGACACCTCAACATGAAGCAGTTGAACTTTTTTGATATATAAGTGATTAATAATAGACTCATCAACATCTGCCCTGACGTTTTGATCACAGTCCAGTTAACAAAACGCACGCGAGTAGAGTAGATGGTTTGATGGTTGATAGCATAGAATCTTGATAACAGAGGCCGATGATGCAGTCAAGAATGGAGAAAGGTTTCCAGCTGTTCTTAGACACAAACAAAGAGGGAGATGATTATCCAAGGTATAGTTAAATAAATTACTAACGAAAAGC
>MNCI01025089.1:192780-209555 GCA_015680685.1 Gnetum montanum
CTCTCCAGACTGCAAAACCTATGCATCTATGTAATATTCTATGATCCAAGAGGGAATGGAAGCCATTGCTCTTGTATTTGCAGAGAGAAGCATATAATTTGAGGAAAACAATGTTTATTCTAAAATGAAGACATTTCCAGTAAATTTGAAAAAGCATAGATCAGAAAAATTTCAATAAGTTTTAGAGATCGGATTAGAATAATTGCTGTAAAAATATAATAATAAGTCTATAAAATTACTAAAAGAAAAGTTACATTCATTAATATTGTCTTTTGAATTTCCCCATTTTCCTCATTCTAATGTTGATTTAGAATGGAAAGTAAACTATAGAATTTTTACTTTATATCTACAACAAAAACAAGCAACAAACAATATACAATACTTCAAAAAATATTACCATACATCAGACTAGAGGGTTAGTCTATAGAACTCACAAAACAAGGAGTTACGAAGAAAAGCCTCCAACACATTTTGACTTGTCTTGTCTTCCAAAGCCTGATACGCCCACCATCGCGACAGAGGGTTGTGAAGGGCCGGATGTTTATGATATCTGAGGTTGAGATTGACTGAGGGTCAGGATCTCCAGGTTGAAAGAGGGTTGTGAAAGGCCTTAGAGTTTATGATATCTGAGGTTGAGGTTGGGGTTGAAGTGGAAACCATGTGACTGAGATCGGCCTCTGTCATCTTCTACTCAGAAGAAATTGGGGCACCCTCATGGACAAGGCTTCTTGTCCTTTTCATGCCTACCTCTTCAGCTGTCAATGCTTTGGAATTGAATTATGCATTTTATCCATCACACATTTTGAATTGATTATGTAACCGACCCCATTGTTCCGGGGTGCAACTTTTGAAAAGCACCGTACGATATTTGGGAGTCCTGTTTCCTCGGGTCTGGCATTTTAGTCTTCTTCATAGTGATTTGTTTAGTCAGAAAGGAAATGATGGCAGAATCGAGATGAAGTAATCTCATAGCCCCTAGCCCCTACAATCACAGTATGAATCATGAAACTCGTAAGCATTTCCACACTTCTCTGTGGCTGATGAGAATAAAAAAGGCCTCTGACCTATTAAAAGTACATGCTTTAAGATGGATTTTTTTGGCGGGCTTATCTTTGAAATGTTTATCAGGATATATTGTCCATTGCCCTTGGACAATGATGTTTTCAACTTTCTTTAAAAATATGTTGAGGTTTTGTGAGGCTTTGTAAACATTCAACAAATCCTTTGTGATTTCCTATGTTAATAAAAATTTCCAATTTCTGAAAAATAGTAACAAAAATAATGTGCTTATATCATTGTTTGGGCTAATTCTTTTGCATAAGCTTCCTTGGTGTAACGGTAAAACCTTTTCTCTCCGAGCAAGATATTTAGGGTTTGAAACAGTATTATTTTCTGAGTGGCCTAAAAAAATAAAAAGGTTTTACGGCAGTCGAGATCTGAGTATCTTTTCATAAGCAGCTTAAAAAATAAAAAGGTTTTACGGCAGTCAAGATATGTGTTTAATTTTTTATGTTCTCACCAGTTTGTTATAGCAGTGCAGATCTGTTTTCACCAAAGAAAATTTTTATTGTTTTTATGTTCATAGCGGTGCGCCAAAGCAATGCATATCCATTTTAAGCAGAGAAAATTTTCATCATTTTTATTTCTTAGCAATGCCTTAAAGCAGTGGAGATCCTTTTCAGGATAGAAAATTTTCATTGTTTTCATCTTAGCAGTCTAGCAGATAAGCCGAGATGCGATGTTAAGGCTACTTCACTGCTGTTAGAAGGGAAAGTAAAAATTAAACCCACAACCTTCGAAACGTGAGATGAATGTCCTCAGCACTTACCTTAAACACTTGAGTATGCAAGTCTTTGTGATTACTCAGAGTTCTAAGTTTCTGGAGAAGCCGGTTTTTCGCAACGCGTTAATTAAGTTGAATTTTTGACCTATTTCAAGGATGAAAATCAAAGACCCAACTCGTTAGGCCGAGTTTTCTGCGAGTAACTTGCTGAATCTGAGTTGATTCCATGGAGAAAGAGTGATTCTCAGAGTCCCAGGCTCGGGACACTGGTGGGGCTATAAACCCAGCCAGCACCGTAAAATTAAATAAAGAGTTTTATTTAATTTAATTTTACGCGGATTATCGTTTCCATGGTTGTTTCTGAAAGTGACGGTCCTTTTTTGTATGACTTTTATGAAGGCGCTTAATTGTTGTTTGCATCGTATGTGACATCTTTTACGGTCTTCTCAGGTCTGAGAATGGCTTATCACCCGTCATTTTAGTTCTTTCTTTTTGTCACCTGTCATTTCAGTTCCCCGTCCTTTGGCCCGTTGGAATGTTAAATATGTGACAAGTGGCATGTATTATTGATTTTGACCGTGTCTGTAATTACAAACTGTTTATCCAATTATATATATCTTTTTAATATGAGGGGCATTTTCATGTCGATTTGATGAATTTAAAAATTTTAAACTTTTCCTATAACGTTTTAACAAAAATTTAAACGTAAAATACGTGTAAAAGCACCAAAAACGCTCATTTGAACATGCGAGTATGAACGCATGTATCCAAGTCATCTAAATCTGGCACCACTAATTAGCCATTCCACATTTACGGCCTTTTTTATTTTTTTGTAAATGCATGCCATGGAAAATGGGTGAAATTTATTGAACTATTATTTTGCTCTACTATAGATACACTTTTTCTTTGGAGAAAACAATCCATAGGTAAGGTGTTTGAAACAAAAAGGGACAAACACAGACATCAAGTCCAAGAAATTTAGTAACATCAAAAGTGGCAAGGGGCATCTAAACCATTTTGTAGGCCTGTTGTCCTAGAGTAGTTACAATCAGAAAACCATGACTAGGAATAAGAATTAGTGTCCTATTACATAATAAAAAACATAAATCACAAATCCATAATCAAGGAGAGCTATGAGGGTCCTATTACCGTAGTATTTTAAAAGAATTAAAGTGTGCTTACTTGGGTATGCAAATTCATTTGGGAATGAAAGTTGGACATGAAGGGATAGGATACACTATTCCATGAAAAAGGCTCATGAATAGTTATTGAATAATGATCAAGTACATATTTCATCTAAATTACATGATTTTGTTCTCAATCCAAAATGGTTCTTCATTAAGATTCTTACATAGGTCATTCTCTTATGAGATTATAATATAGGCATAATTCATATGCATTATCTATAATAATTCATGCACTTTCCACTAACAAGAAGTTGAAACTATTAACTATCTCCAAATATTTGAAATACATTTGGCAACTTTTTCAAATCCAAACACACTCTACCAAGCTCATTAAGGATACAATTGTAACATTTTTGCCGAATTGAAAAGATTCAAAAATTCACTATTATCATCATCATCCTAGTCTTGTCTCAACAAAATGGGGTCAGCTACATGAGTTCTTTTTCACCATTCACCTCTATGAAGAGCTAGATCCTTGTTTATTTGTAATTTCTTCAAATAATGTCCAATCATTTTTTCCAATGTCTTCTTTGGTCTTCCTTTCAATGCTTTTCTTGAACTAGTGATGTAGTAACCTTTGTTTATAGACTAGAGCAGTGAGTACACCCTAAGCCCAACCATACGAATCACTAGCATTCACTTAGCGATTTGGTTGAATTCCAAAAACTTTAGGTTTAATTAGTGCATTGATCTAGGAGGTGAAATTAATGGTGTAATCGTTGTCTTCCTAATTACACTTGTGAGGTACAAGGGCATGGCTAAGCATAATTAAGCCATACGATTTTTATCATTTTTACATTCTAAGTTGCTAAAGAATAAAGAACAATTATTAAAGTATTTAATGCTAAACTAATCTAACAATTAGCTAACACTTAACTAATCCTAACATAAGCATCCATTCCCACTTATTGTACACATCCTGAGCATGTATAACACTTCTGGGTTACCAAACATTAAGTGTTACTAGGATTACCAAGCATTACACATATGCTTGAAGTGGTTGTACTTATGTTTACTATTTAAGTTATCTTAATTAATTACTTTAAAATACTTAAAAGCATTAAAGGAAATTGCTTGAAATATTAAATGCACAAAGGAGATAATTAATCTAGTCCAAGTGCTGCAACATTTGATGAAAAAGCTCATCTTTATTGCTACACACATTGAAGTACTTAGGTACAACAATGCTTGAATAAAGATCCATACACTCTTTGACTCCTAATACTGGCACTTAGAAAATATTCAAACTTCTGAATGGGAAAACTACAAGAACTTCATTACAACTATGAGACTTATGCCATAAATGTGGCAAGTATGTATACATTTATAAGCAAAATAGGGTACCCCATCAATGGGCACATGTGAACGGGTCAAATCTTGCATTAACAAGATCACATTGATGTGATCTTGTCAATAGGGTTGCATCGACGACATCCTGTTGATGTGGCCAATCCATGCCACTCATCATACCCCCATAACTGAATAAAAAATCATCCTAGAGTTCTTTACAAAATTTGGGAAGGTATAAGATTATTGATTGATAAAACAAACACACAAATATTATTGATTGTAATGTACAATCATTACAAAATTTTGGTGTTCATGATATCAAAATTGAACACCAAGATAAAATTGACAAACACAATTCCTTTGATGGCACAAAGATGATGAAGAAGATCAAATTGTCCTAGGAGATTGAGACTCTTGAGGCGTCGATGAACCTTCTCCTACTTTGGATGCACACGGTGGTTGAGGCAGTTGTGGTTGTTCTATAGTAGCTGTAACTTTCGATGGAAGACAAAAGATGCCCAATAGTACCTTCATCTTCTCCTCCTTACTTCAGGGATCATTCATAGTCCACGTAGCATGACCAATGTGGGTCAAAATGGGAACATCACATGGACATGGCATTGTAGAGAATAGCTTCTTCACATTCACAAACTAGGCAGTGAACTATTTATGTTTCATGTCGAACACTTTGATTGCATTTTTCAGCTTCTGGTAATCATTCATCTTTTTGGCCAGGTTCTTAGCAGTTGATTGTTGATTAGTAAACTTTGCCTTAAGAACCTCAAGTTTAGTGTTTGTAGTCTCAAGCTTCTACTTGGTCTTTTTATGATGCTTGAACTCTACCTTGTACAATAAGTACTAGCTAGCCACTTATTTCTCCAATTTGTATTATAGTTGTTCAACAATTAGCATTGTTAGGTTTGTGTACCAGAGATTGGCAAACTCCATGTACTTTATCATCTCCTCGATCTACAGCTCCTTCATGTGGATTTCTACCTCCTTGTATGCATTTAGCCCATTAAACATAGGATGCTAGATATCATCTCCTTGTTGGAGCCACTAGATGACCTCATTTACTTTTGCCTTTGGTAATTGGATGTGGTTTCCATTAACTTATTTTTGTAGACCAATTTGATCTCTATAATGGTTTTTGACTCTCTCAAATTTGAGGGCCTCGTTCTTTCAAGTGGCTATCTCTATTGTAGATTTTTGGCAAAGAGCATAGACTTACTCCATGGAGAGGTTTTTGTTCTTAACAATCAATCTCCTTAACTATGTGGTTATCCTGGCTAAATGTTCCTACTATTGATGGATAAAATCTACCATTTGCTGCTTTCGCGCATCAACATTTTGTAGGAGATGATTCTCTATGGCCAAAATCTTGTTCTCTTAACACGTTTGGATCAAGTTCTTTTGAATGTTATTCATGGTGGCATTGGGTAGGGATTCATCAAAGAGTGCCATCTCCTTGGCATCCTGAACATCTTTCAATCTCTTTAGAAGCTATTGAAAAGCTTCATCTCATGTTAGTGATGGGTTGAGTAATGCAGGATTAGCAAGACAAGCTCTTAATTTAGTAATCTCTATAGCCAAGCATTGATGTTTTATTCTAGTTGTTTTAAGCTGCTCCACCATTATGATGCATTTGCCCATTACTTCAACTAGCCCTTACTAGGTTGTAGTGATGGTATCCAAAAGATTGAAGACATCCAAAATCAATTATCTATTTCCACCAGCTAGTCTAGCAATTCCTCATGCTGGGCTATTGTCAATCTATTGCTAACAATTCTTGCAGATGTCTACCTAGTTTTTGCAAGTTGATCAATGCAGAAAGATCAACAATTCTATTAGAAACTACCTTAGTCATTATCTCTTGCTCATGGTGCTGCATCATCTAGATAGTTACCCCCTTGCCTTTCTCCATATGCACCTAAAAAGTAGTGACATTTCCAAAAATTTCTAGGAATTGCTGCTATTGTGAGAAAGATACCATTACCTCTTGGGCATCAGGATTTGATCTCATGAGTAATTGCATTCATTGGGTTGAGAGGATTGTTCCACCACATTCCATTTGACTTATTATTCAAGCCACTTCATTAAGGTGGCTCATTGATAGATGATACATAGATGGATCATCATTGCTCATTCTTGCTTATTGCTCCTACTCTTGCAAGAGTTACTCTCGAAGTTCACACATGCACTCAATGGCAACATGGTTCTCTGGTATTGTTTCATGAGTGGGTGATAGTGGTGGTTGTTACTACTCCTCTTCTTGAATGACTTTGGTAGGCACCTTGTCCTTCATCAAGTCCACCTAAGAAGTGGTTGGAGCATGTTAGATAGCATCATTCACGTAGTGTGTTATTCCTTCCCAATTGCATAACTTTTTGATGAGGTACAAGAAAGGGAGAGCCTTTCTTCCACATTCATTTGTCTTAAAACACTTATTTATCTCAAGATAAATTAGTTGTGGAAGGTTGACTAGGAATTTACAACTTAGAGTAACACACGCATGGACAAAGAAGGTTGTGATTTTCCTTGGCCTCACCATTGTATTGAGGTGAAAGGCCACAATATTAAAATATGAACATTTTCCATGGTTAGTGCACTGAACTCCTTGCGGTCCACTCCATAATATTATTGTCAATCAGTAGGATCTACCTGCATTGGGATTTTAGCAAGATTTTCCCTAGCTTCTAGTAACCCAATCACAATAGCTACTAGAAAGATATTGCCTATCACAAGTATGGTCTTGGTAGTAACCCAAGGGCTTTTATCGACTAAAACACTAAAATGTTTTTGATTTTGATTATTGAACTAGCTTGTTGATTATTCTAGAACAAGTATCTCTCTCCCATGTACTACTCCCCATTAGAAGTGATTATGAACCACATGGAAGAGTTCTATAGTTGAGCTTTAACTTCTAGATGTGTGAACTCCAAGAAAGGTCCAAAGTTTAACTCTTGGAGGATAGATTTTTGGACCTCCTTGTTCACAATCTACTTAAGATGAGTCATCATTAAGGTAACTTTAAGGTTTAGTCTAGGTTTTAGTGCCTTATTTTGATGAGACTTTTTTTCTTGCAGCTGCTTCTTTGAGAATCTATCCAAAAAATTCTAGTTTGGGCTCCTCTTGAAGAGGTCTCATTGCATGGATTTTTGCTTACTCATGGGGTTGTATCTGGCCCTTTTCAGTTCGTTGCCATTTCTCCGTTTGTTGGGACAGTCCTCCTTCTTATGCATGCTTTCTTGTAGGTGCCATATGTGGTCAAAACATAACCAAGGATTAGCATATAATGTATAATGTGTAACTTATGACCTTTAAATACCTTATCTCATTGGGTAGTCATACTTAGGCTAAGTTTTGACAATGGAAGATTCATTATTTTATTATTATTTTAATGTTATTTCTTTTAAAATATCACCAAAGATTGTTGGAAGGGTTTAACTTTCATAAATTAATGTTTTGATGTTAGTTTCTTAGTTAAACCTTTGTGAGAATAAGAAAAATTTCAAAAAAATTTCTATCAAAAAATTAAGGCTTGTGGTCCCCACTACAAAGACCATACTTGTGATAGCTACAAGATCAAAAAATAGAGTGAATTGGATAAACGATTAAGAAGTTATGGCTCTTGGAATGTTTTGGGCTATAAAAAGTTGAAAAACTTTCCCCTCATTTGATTCAAATGTGAACAATTTTCAAAGTGTGGTCACATATATATAGATGATTTTTTACCTTGTGTTGATGGGGTCTCATCAATAGATGGGATGTGTATACTAGATCCTGTCGACGAAGTTGTTCTAGAAAATTTTCACTTGAAAATTTCAAAAAATATAAGTAGTTTTCTTATGAAATTGGGGCCTACATAAAGCTAGAAAAGCTATGAAAATGATGAAATGCTAGAAGAGGGATTGGAAATTCACAAAATTGGAGAATTTGATGGGAGAATGAAATTGTGAGTGAGAAATTCCTTAAGGAGTGCATAGTTGGATGTAACCAATGAGGTGAACAAAAGATTTGATCACCAAAATGTCTAAGGATAAGGTAGTTAACAACCCTAACTAAGAGATATGCAAGTGAGTCATCCCCATAGTGAGCTCATGCCCTTTTTACCCTTGCATACCCTCAAACAAAGGATTCCATGGAGCCCACAATTGATTAATGGTTATGAAAAGTTAAGGACCAAATCTGAAAGAATCTACCTAAGAATTTTGACATATCAAACTAAGACATTAAAAAAAACATGAAAAACTAATAGTGAGGTAAAATTATGGAAAACATTAATGGATGAAAAGAGAAGATGGAATGGAGTTTCATCTCATGATCACATGAAGTCCCTTGTGGATCTGATGGTTAAATGACCTGATAAAGTTCATCGTTAGTCTAGATTAGAACCAACTAGTTTGAGTGACTTTGCATCGATACTCTAAGATCAAACCACCCCCTCGAGACAAAAGAATGCTCCCATTGATTAGCAATCATTTTTAATGAGAAGTAAAGAGAAGTAGAAAGTGAGAAAGGGCCTTAGATTGGAAGGACCTTTAGACATGGGTAACATGTCTTTCTAGTTCCATAACCAATGCTTATAGCCAATTATTTTGTCTAAGGTGTGTGCTTTGAATTTCCATCATTTTTTTAAAATTTTTATGTTTTATGTTTTTATGAATTTTTGGATAGGAACCACATCATGAAAAGACTTATTAACTTCCTATTATTGGTCTACATGGAATGGTAAGAAATCCATGACAAACACTCATGGACTCAAGTGAGTAGGCAAGTACAAAGAATATCAAGTCCTCTTAAAGTCATACCCTTATCAATCCCTTGATCTTTCCTAATTTTGGAAATTTCTAGGGCCACAAGTTCATTAAAGTTTCATTAATGGAAAGGACCTCATATTTCCAAAACTAGCAACACCATAGATTGTTGTGGGTGGATGGATGACATGGACTCACTACTTGTTCCATGAAAAGGAAACTTTGTCTTAGTTATCAATATTAAAATTTAAAAATAGAAACTAGCAATCAAAAGCATTAAGTACAAATCACCATTAGCAAACAACTACAACATCATTGTTTCCTATTGGCAATAAAGTAATTTATTAGAACATAATAAAAAAAATGCATCAAAACAAAGTAAGATATGAAAGAAGTTGTAAAATATTCAAGAAAGATAAAATATGAAAGAACTTTGTCTAGTTTTATGCCTAAGATTGTATTGTGTTGATCTTTTTCAATCCAAAGATCCTCCATATTGATCTTACATAGTTCATAATTAGATTTTTTGAATTTTTCAATATCAAATTTTGTTGAAGAGTTGGTCATGATTCCCCTACAAATACTTAGATAAAGAAAAACTATTTTGTGTGGATCTTGGATTTGATACCAATTATTATTCTGAGTTGCTTGTACTAATATAATATTAAATTTAAACAAAACTAATATATATTAAATTTAAATAAAGCTACAAAAATTAAAAAGATACAAAGTTATTCTAGGGAAAACCTTCAATGTAAAAAACCTCAGTGATGAATTATCGTTTTCCAAGCCCCGATATTAGGTACACAATACTGAGTGCAAGATATCATAGCCTGGATACGATATTGTATACATGATATCATCATACTTGTGTTAGCCTATAAATATAGTACTCAAGCACATGGGGAAGAGCCATTAGAGAATTAGAGATTATTTTAGTCATTAGGAGTCTTTTTGTTAGTTTTAGTTTTCAGTTCTTTCCCAAGTGCATGCTCGTAGTGTGATGTTTGTAATTGTATGAAACCTTTGTTCGAGTGTGACGTACATGGACACATACACAATCAGTAATAAATATCAAGATTACTCCATCATTACAACATTCACTTAGTTTGTTTTTAATTATTTAATTGTTAATTATTATTTATTATTTTCTTAGTTGATATTTATTTTATTGTCATTTACTATTTCTATTACTAAATGCAGAATTAGTACATCTTAATCATGAACATTTAAGTGTAACTATGTGGTAACCCAGTAGCGTATCTAGTAGTGCTTTGAGTAATGTGTGCTTGGTAATCCTAGAAGTAGTACACAAAGTCCAAGATGCATATGGATGATGAAGGATGGATGCTCATCACACTTAAGCTAGCTTAGATTTTATTTTCTATTGCTTATTAGCTTTAAAAAGTTATTTCTCATTGTCTTTAGGAGTAGCATAGTATTAGAAATGACATCATACACCTCACTCTAGACTAAACCATATGTGACAAAGTAAATACTAGTCCAAGTGGGAACAGAGCGAACTATGATCAATGTATAACTATCTAGGTGACACAACTAGTCCATCTGCGGAGTTTGACTAGATCGTGCATACACACTTGTATTTGTATGGTTGAGCATAAGAGTACCTCACTACTCATCATTGGTATTGTTGCCAAGTATGGTGCTAGTTATCTAGATCAGTTATATCATAAATAGGATTGCTGTAACAAGGTATTGATGATATGTCTTTCAAAAAAAAGAAATTAAATTAAATTCAATTAAGTCACACATGATTCATGACAATGTCTCTCTCATAGGACAATGATAACACAACAACTAGTGAGGCAATTCATTGGAGAACCAATGAAATTTATGGTAAAGAAGACATTTTGAAGTACAAAATCTTATGTAGGAGTTTCATATGTTCATGGACATCCCAACGATACTCAAGGACTCTTTTCATCCAACGCAAACACCTCTAGTAAAGATGGGACATCTCCTAGAACGAGGAGGATTTTAAGGCCTAGGACCTTTTCAATGGTTAGCAAGAGTACATTAGGGGATGATTGGAAGTCTTAGAAAATTCATGATGAGTCTTCTAGTTCTATCTCTTCCTTTACTCAATCAACGTCAGGTCATGACATGG
The DNA here is from genome assembly GCA_015680685.1 of Gnetum montanum. Lineage (NCBI taxonomy): Eukaryota > Viridiplantae > Streptophyta > Gnetopsida > Gnetales > Gnetaceae > Gnetum > Gnetum montanum. Next base: position 203,926 of record MNCI01025089.1, read on the forward strand.
ATGACAATTCCTCAAGGGGTTGGCATAGAAATAAAAATCAAACTTATAGGCAAAATTAAGAACGCCAACATGAACATAGACAACATCGTCCCAACTCATAAACTCACAACCTATTTAGTGACGATGAACCCCTGTTGGTCACTAAAAGCCTAATGCATATAACAAAGGTTGTTCAAATATCCCACAGGCATCACAAGGCAAGTTATCTACCTAGGCTTGATTTAAACAACTCTCCTAAGTTCTCAAGGGGCTATCATTTAGATCTGCAACACCATTTACAAGCCTTCTATGATGCTTGTGCATGGAACAACATTAATAATGGGTGGAAAAGGCTTAAGCTCTTCCCTATGACACTCATGGGCTAAGCAAAAGTGTGGTATAGGTCTTTAAAACCAAATTCAATTCATTGTTGGCCTACAATGGTAGAGCTCCTTAACGAAAGATATCAAACCTATGCAAGAGTGTTAGCTTGGAGGAGACAAATCCAAGAATGGAAACAAGGGTAACATGTACCCTTGGGACATGGCCTTAGAAAGATATTACTCGTTGTTAAAAAAAATGCCTAGGCCATGGGTTCTCTAAGTAAAGGCTAATGTATCACATCATGGATGGGTTCTGTAATGAAACAAGGGAGACCCTAGGGATGTATGCCCTAGGTCAACTATATGAACTATAAACCCACCAATTCCAAGAACTTATTAAGTGGGTAGCAAAAGAAGAAGAAGAAATTGCCAAATGGAAGAATGTTAAAAGATTTTAATAGGACCAAACTCTTAAAGTAACAAAGGTCCACAATCATGAAGAGGAGAAATCAACTCACCTCGAGGAGGTGGAACCATCCCCATCTTTGCCAATACTAAAATCACTAGATGAAATTGAGGCAAATATCAATAAAATGACGGAGTGGGTACATGAAAAATGTAGAGAATATGCAAACATTATCAGAGGTTAAACCATGCAATATCACTTTGATAACTAGAACAAATAGAGGATGCTAAAATTAGAAATAGGATAGAACACTATTTGACAATGCGATGTTTACCTAAACTTATGATTTGATACTTATTAACTACAAATCATAAGTATCAATGCGATGTTTACCTATACGATCATCACAAAGGCCAATGCCCAATCTTGTCACATATACATGAGCATTGGGAAAACATGTTACATCCAGATGTTGTACAGAAGTACTGTGCTAGGCACACCATTCATATCACTTGAAACCAAGTTCTTATTACATTTAACATCCTATTTTTCCAACAAGATCAACATCCTCTACTTCACCTCATTGTTCTCACTCTCCCAAATATCATCAACCCATGTCCCCTCCTATTGGATCACCACCTCATGTTCCTTACACTTCTCCTGACTCTCAATATTCTCATCCTTCACTTCCTTCTACATCACCACGAGTTCTACCAGACAGAACACTAACCAACGAACATTACTTGTGCTACTACTATCAATAGTAGTGGGAGTTCTCCACAACATCGGAAGCATCCTTTCTTTAGGCATGGTCATAGGAAGAGGCAGCATGGTTCTGACACTACTGCATCCTCCAACTCAGCACAAATCCAACACTATGATGCACCTTCCTCTTCAACCTTAATGCCTCCTATTACCTTATCCAGGCCACCAATTAAGACTCCAACAACCATGCAGCCTAATGAATATAACAATGTGAGGAGACATATTGATCCTTGTATACCATCTTATGGTCACGAGTGCCATAGTGGGTTAACTTCTTATCACATGACACATCTTATAATCTACCCCACTATGCCTACTTTAACCAAGTTTGTGAACCCCAATTTGGATACATTCCTGCCATCACACCAAAAGACACCAATGGTTTAGATATGATAAGACCCCAATATTTCCAATGTGCATGGATCCTAACTTTCCATTTATTAATTATCACCACGATCAAAGGTTTAGTCATGGGGGATACCCACCATTCTACTAAGTAGAATTAGTAAATGTTTTTCCTTTTCTTTGGTTTTACAATTTTTTTTATAATTTCTTGTTTTTGTTTTATCTTTTTGTGGGTAATCTCATTTGTGAATGAAATACTCATGTAACCCATCGATTGAGGTGTTGTTCTATGTTATTGAGTCACAAGTAACTAATTATTTGGATAGTGAGCCCACAACATCTACCCATCCATTCTATTCATACGAGGTTCTACTCTGGGTATGATGATATTCTTGTTATCGTTAAAACTTAAAATAACTTTCTACTCATTATGCTCAGAGTAAAGAGTGATGGACTAAGAGGGAATGGCAAGGGTGTGATGTCAAGGGAACTTGTGAATTCTCTTTGGCAACATCTATATGTGTTGTCATGCAGCTTGGTTATACTAATATCCTTGTAGATCAAACGAAAAATGGGAGTAAGCATTATGGCAAAGGCACTTAATAAAGGAAATCAATGCTATTTTAGAGGGTCCCACTGGAAAGACATGCATCCATGCCTAAAGGTTGGTAGCTTATTTGAATTCCTGTTGAGAAAGATAAAGTGCAAAAGTAGCTAGAAGAAGAAAAAGAAAAGAAAGAAGAAAAATAGAAAAGAGGAGATCAAGAAAAATGTGTTGTAGACAAATTCAAATCACTTCTTCCTTGTGCAAAATGCCAAGTATTCATACACCTTGCTTTCATGATGCTCTTATGGTTGTTTATCATTAGGATGAAACAATGTGATGTCATTGATTAGAGATATGGACTTGGTCTTAATCTTGGAACAATCAGCTAATAGTACTTTAATCATGCACAACACTTTAGATTCATTGTGCCTAGGGTAAGTTATCTCACATCCTAATCTCTACAATCCCTTCTATAATTATTCTCATCTCATGATCCAAGTATTTCTAACTTCTGTCTTGTGTGGCATAGAATTCATACCTCATGACAGTGGTATTTAACTTGTGTGTGTTTTTTTGCAAAGGTGCGGATTGCATTTAACCCTTCTAGTGCCTATGAACATTTTAAGGTGTGGTTGCGCAAGGCCATGATAGGTTGGATCTTGCTTTGGGGAGGACCCACTTGCATGACTTTTGTAATTTGTACTTGTTGCAAACCACCACATCATCTTCTACCCTCCGAGTACTGCATTCCTCAATCTATTCTTTCCTTTATCATTATTTCAACCAAATGTTCCTATGCACCACTACATGCTCTTTTTTCTCATCCTATTCAAATAACTTCATTGTATAATTTCACTTCATTACATTTTTTGTGCCTTAATGTCCACTTGATATTATCCTAGACCTTTCAAATCTACCTCAAATCCTTCATTTTTGGATGTGAAAACTCAAAAATTTATCAATTTTACTAAGTACCCTATTTTGGAGGGGACACGATATCAGGTACCTAGTATTGGGTTCAATGTGATATCAAATATGCGCTATCATGTATGTGATATTGCATTCAAAAAAACTATATATATGGGGCCCCTCACATGCATTGAAGTGATTTTCAATAGTTGATATGAGGGGAGTTGAAATTTTCTTTCATGACTTTTAGCACTTTGAGAGTCTAACATTCAACCATCAATATCTCGATCATTAATGCTCCAATTTCCCTTTCAATTGCACCTACTTAAGCTTGGAGTGTTTAACTTAGTTGTGGGGAAGGGTATCGTAGAATTTGCACATAACTTTCTCAAAATTTGTTATTGCCCAAAGGACATCATAGGGGTAAGTAATATTAAGAAATGTTAAGAACTCATGCCAAACTAATTTTCTTCCTTCATCCAAATCATTTAAATTATTAATTGGAGTCACCTAAGCAAATCAGGCCTGACATTAAAATTTTTAGGAGAACTTTCTTGAAAAAATTTCTCACATTGAGATCACACTAAGTAAGAATTCAAAATTTATTAAAGGGAATGAGTAAGGTATGAGATAATTGAACCTTATTAAATACCTTATTAAAAATTGATCTTGGTGTGATTACAGACAGCCCTTGAATGAGGACAATAGCCAGGACCTTTTCAAGGTGCATCCAAATGTCTATGAAGAGGCAAAGGTCAAGGACCTCATGTGGAGCATGCGAAATAAGAGGCACATTCATTTACCATCCATCAAGAAACCCTTATCACTGTACAATCTAGTCAGGAAAAAGGTGGAGAGGGCAGGGCACCCAAACAAGGACAACATCTCACGTTATCCCTGGAATGTGTTCAAGCCATTCGGGAAAGGTCCACATCCACTACAGTGATTATGGAACTTAATTTTGGGCGTTTTACCAAATTCGTCCTTGAACCAATCAAGGATTAACTTAAGGGATCTCCACTATGGTCTATCCTCTTGAAAAGTGGGAATGGTATTTGGGGGAAACCTATCAATTTTGGCATAATAAAGAGGAAGGCACCATTGTCAACATTGATGGAATATCAATTGATTTCTCTACAAAGGCCATTGTGGAAGTTCAAAATCTTCTAAATATGGGGCCTAAAGTTACTCATCTATCCACCCGCTTCAATGCTGATGCAAGAAAAGTATGGGTAAAGAGGGTGTACAACAAAGAAGACAAAGCATATGGAGAACTGACCCTTGAAGAGAGAATTTATTTTAAAATCGACACCTATCACATCTATCCCAATGAAGGGGCTAAACAAGATATCTACCTATGCAGCTAGAGGAAGAAGAATCTTGATGGGCAAGGTTGATGCTAATTTGTCCCATTTGTATTTAACAGAAATATTAAGGTGGTTTGAAGAACATAAGATAGGAAAGTTTGCATTGACCTTTCCATGTCTAATTAGGAAGTTGTGCTGATGTGCTAGAAGTCTAGGCTAGACTAATAACATCCCCAAAAAAGCTCAAAATGCTTCATATGCCAAATTAATGAAGCCACTAGCACCAAGAAAAAGATGTTGGTGAAACATTAAAGCCTAAACAAGAGTAGACAATTTGGCCCAATGTACCACAAACAGCAAGGCCTAGCCAACTTCTAGACATGAGGCTCATTAAACAATAAGAAGTACGACCTAGCTAACTTCCAGACATGAGGCTTAGTCAACAACAAGAAGTAGGGCCCAACACATAGCCCATGGGCAAGTAGGATAAGTAATTGCCTCCATTGTTGCAAGATTACTTACCATTGGTGAGCCATCGTAGAAACAGTCAGTTGGGGAAGTAGGGATGAGGCTAATCTCTTCAAGGTGATTGATGATGTCGTATAGCCCACCATATTAATCAATTATGCAAGGGGAAAGGTCTTAATACAAATAGGAGGAGGGGAATCACATTGGTCACAACATATTTTGGGAAATGCTATATCATTTCAAGTATAATTAGAAATTGGTGAGGGCACCACAGTGGTGGTCATGCAACACCACAGTTGAGGTAGTTGTAGACCACATCAAGGAATCATTCAATGTCTTTGTTATGCCATTGGTAGATTTTATAGGAGCATGTGATGCTCAAGTTTTGGCTAGCACCTCAATGACTCCTATGGAACATGAGGATGCTTCGGATCGCTTGGTGTGAATAGGATAAGTAATGAGTCCTTGTTTGACATCTCCCAAGATGTTACAGTGGCACAATCAAATCTCATTTTCACCAAAGGAAAGTTGGTCATGGCTGAGGTTAGGGCTGAACACGCAGAAGAAAAACTAAGAAGACT
>MNCI01025089.1:210235-271799 GCA_015680685.1 Gnetum montanum
TTTTTATTTTGTGTTGGTGTTCCAATTTTGTTTTGTCTAGTCCCACACTACGGTATGAAATAATTCATAGTTAGTTCATTATCCCATACCTATCTATTATGTAATCAAATGAACTTGTTTGTTATTTTGTTTGACTTGAGGATGAGTTTTTATTCAATCATGGGAGTATGATGAATCATGGTTTACCAGGCCCCAATATTGGGTACACGATATTAGGTACATGATATCATAGCCTAGATATGATATTGTATACACGATATCATGATACCTATGTCAGTTAAATCATTAAATCATTAGAGACTGTTTTAGTCATTAGGAGTCTTTTTGTCAGTTTTAGTTTTCAGTTCTTTCCCAAGTGCATGCCTGCAGTGTGATGCTTGTATTTGTATGAAACCTTTGTTCGAGTGTAATGTACCTGGACATGCACACAATTGGCAATAAAGATCAAGATTACTCCATCATTGCAGCATTCACTTAGTTTTTAACTATTTAATTGTTAATTATTATTTATTATTTTCTTAGTTAATATTTCTTTTATCATCATTTACTATTTTTGTTGCTAAATACAGAATGATTATGTCTTAATCATGAACATTTAAGTGTAACTATGTGGTAACCTAGTAGTGTATCTAGTAGTGCTTCGAGTAATGTGTGCTTAGTAATCATAGAAGTAGTACACAAAGTTCAAGATGCATATGGATGATTAAGGACGGATTCTCATCACACTTAGTCTAGCTTAGATTTTATTTCCTGTTGCTTATTAGCTTAAAAAAGTTATTTCTCATTGTCTTTAGGAGCAGCATAGTATTAGAAATCACATCATACACCTCACTTTGGACTAAACCATACATGACAATGTAAATACTAGTCCAGGTGGGAAGACAACGAATTGTGATCAATGTATAACTATCTAGGTGCCACAACTAGTCCATCCGTGGAGTTTGACCAGATCACAGGTACACACTCATATTCATATGGTTGAGCATAGGGGGTACCTTGCCACTCATCACCTAGCAAAAAATCGACTCTTGGACCATTAGCAACAACATAGCTTCAAGATTGAAGCACAAAGAGAATCAATGAGAAGAATGGAGGAGAATTGTAGGGGAGGATTACAGCTTAGGCATTGGCCATTGTTGTGTCATTTGTTGTGTAAAGGATGCTCCCTCAAAGCTCCTTATATATTACTTAGGTTATAAAATAAACCCAAAAACAAAAAGGATATGGTAGCTTATTTTGTTGGGAATAGGTATGGAACAAAATAAAATAGATAAGAATATAACAAGGTAGACATATTTGAAGAAAATTAAAGCAGATTTGCCTTCATCCACCTTACATTATAATCATGAATACTATCAATACACCACCTTAAATGGTGTTTCTCCCATGATTTTGCATTTAGAGTTGTTATATGCAAACTCTATTGTTTGCAGTAACTTCTTACACCATCTAAAATTTTCATCATCACAAAGATACCATAATAGATTTCTCAATGTTCTAGTTACCACTTGTTTGACCATTGGTTTGTTGGTGATATGCACTTCTAAGCTTTAGCTTACACCCTAATCATTTTCATAACTCTTACTAAAATGCCAAAATAGGGGTAGTAAAGAAATAAGTAAAATAAAACAAATGATCATCATCATTATTTACCTTTATCTCATCTATGATAGGCTAACTGTTAAGGTAAATTAGTAAGTAAAATAAAATTAATAATTAAGAGAATTTACAAAGCCTTGATAAAATAAAGAAGAAAATGTAAAAAGTAAAAGAAAAGAACAATAAAACACTAGACAAGTCATCATTGAAAGAAACAAGTGATTCATTGTGTTTTTGAGGTGGCTAAGAAAAACACATAAAATGCCGTTGAAGCAAGCTTAGAATGAGGGTAGCTCAACAAAATGCATAAGATATCAATGACATCAGTTAGACATAGAGGTAGCAATAAACTTCCTATACAAGATACTCTTAATGTACATTATACAAGAGTGTGCACTTGTCATTATCTTTATGTTATGTCAAAAGTATCCATAATATAATTTACTATAAAACCAATAACCAAGTTACCAATAAAATTATTGATTATCAATATCATTATTATCATATAGCACATACATCAATATGATCCTTTACACTTGGACCATGCCCAAAATTTTACCAAAAATATAGCTAATACCATGTATTAAATGTTATTAGCCCACATATCAACATAGCATTGCAACAAGTAGATGAGTTTTGAGTGGTTATGCCCAAGCTTAAACCAAGGTCTTATGACTTGAGGTACTTATTTCTCGACCTGGGTTTGACAGAAAAATACCAATGAAAAGCTTGGCTATTTTTCCAACCCATTCTAATCACAGTGACTACCCATACGACTACAGCTACCGAAGATGATAAGGAATGGCTTGGCCCTCAGTCAAACCCATTAAATATAAATTTCGTCAGTACTATTTGTGCTTCAAACCGAAGTTGGAATATGAGATCTGGGACCAGTGCATGAAAATACCAGGGACATAAACGTGATCAATACGTTTTGCAAAAAATCATGACAAATATTGTTTTTCTTTAGAGCACATGCTTCTTATCAATGCATTTTAGTGGACTGAATAGGAATGACAGAAATGACGGTGGTTACTTGCAGCCTTTGCAACCCAATCCATCAGTTTTGGTGGCTCCCAGGACAAAGTTCAAGTTAAGATGTCCCACGGTACATAAGTTACTAACATATTAAGTCAGATTTGCATAATTAATAAAATCTGTAGGCAATACAAGGAAAGTAAGCACTGATTTGTTTCTTTTGAATTCCTGATTTTCTTCCCCGAAAATAAAATGCACAAGAGAGGGACGGGAGAGATACCATAAAACGATAGTATGACAGCGGTTTATGCTTTCAGCATCTGGATTGATTTTTGCCATACACTTGCAAAATTTCATTGCGGCATTTTCTTGTTCTTACTGAATACATGTCAACATTATCCAAGTAAATTTCTGATTAAATAAGGCGGCTCCTTTCCTCTTGCTAAAATCACATCCTTAATGTACTCTCTTTCTGTCTCGTCTCCTCTAACCTAGGCACTTCCTTTAGTTTTGCTAGGAAAATATTTTCTTCAGAGATGATTGCAAAGAACCCAAGCCTACTTTTTAAGGAGAGTTTTATGCAATATTGATTATTACAAGAGAATAAAATCAAATAAAAAATACAAACATATAATGAAATTCCACCACCATATCCACTGCGAACCAAATTGTCTATAAGAATTATTTGTTAAGCATGAAGCCCATATGACATCTGCATTCCCCCTGTGCACATTCATTTTTTGTGGATCCTATCCCTGAAGACCAATTCAACGTTTACAGCAAGAAAAGGACAACCTTCAATAGATTTAAANAAGCTTCAATAGATTTAAAAGAAATATATGACTAAAGACACAAGGCCTCCTGCAGAATGAAACATCTTGGAAAGGGAATTCTGGTCAACCGACTCTTTGAGGAACACATTACTCCTGTTATCCATAATCTTCCTTATAAGCTCAGGTTTTGGCTACACTTTGGTAGAGCTTATTTTCCAATTACTAAAAGTGGGAGAGAATGGAAAGAACATAAAACATAACCTTAAGTGGAATACCAGTACAGAGATGACCAATCCAGTAAGATGCAACTCTGAAAAGAAAACTAATGGGCGTAGGACACTCAACATTGTAATACGCCTCGTTTCTCAGCAAATTAAAGCAGTAGAAAGAGAGATTTTTTTGATAATGGTACTAATAACAACAGTGAGTGCTAAAGCCAACGAGATTTCAGGGCGTAAATAGCGTGAACAACTGTACAGACAAGAACGACGACTGCAGCAATAGTTGCACACGCATACCACGGATTTGCAAAATGAGTGTTAATGAAATCGCGAAGCATCACTCTGAGTGAGCTCTTGTAGTATGTTCTTACTTTTCTCACAATCTCATCATCGATCTCGTTTATTTGTCCATCGTGATGAACATGTCGAGTCGGTTGAAAAGATGGGCAACACTCATTGTTTCCAAGAAAATTTGGTATAATGCCTTGCCTGATGAGAAGAGCTGCGTCGCTATCAGTCTGGAGGAGATCGGTCATGAGAGACATGTTTCTGTTAAAGAATCTTTCACCAGATTGCACGCAACATTCCTCGTATGCCATCATGCTTCTCAACATCGCTTCGGAGCTATCTTCTATAAACAGCTTGGGAAGATGCAGATGACCCCTCAGCCTAAATCACCCTTGTTCGAAGCACAGTTTGTTGTCGTCTGATACCTGCACAACAATTCCTACTCTCTCCAGCACTTTGGCTGTAGGCAGTACCCAGTACATGTCTTCTTCTCTATACGGCTTCCTGAAATTGACTCTTTTCCCAATACCAACAACAAGGGATATAATCCATAAACTGCATATCTCACCACAGCGTTTCCAAGATCTGCTGCTGCTTCTGCTCCTCCTTAGGAAAGCTGATTCATGCTCCTTCTTGTGTGGGCCGAGGCCATTCATTCATTATTTATTCCATACAGCTTTTCTCATTTGAAATGGAAACGGAAATTTGCAATATGTTAGCTATCTACAAGAAGACTATTGACTAGTGAGATATCTTATGCGTCCTTTAAGCAAAAGGCAGAACAATGATATGGCTGTATTTCATTATTCAGTTAATTCAAAGCGTACATATTTGTAAATTGTAATAACTACAAAGATATCATCAAGTCAGTGAAATCGTGAGCTTATTGACTTAGCACACTATGCAGCGATGTAAACATTCTATAAGTGTTTTTGCCGAGGCTCATTCTCCATCGTCTGCGGTATATACTTCATTCCCCCTCAGATTGGAAATAATTCAACCATCGGCGAAAAGTCAAAGTCACAAGGATTATGGTGGGGGAGAAGAAACATGCCTTTCCAAGTGATCAACTCACGCAGGAGAGCCAGCGGAATGTGGTTTTCCAGTTTAAATAAGTCTGCCATTAAAGAGATACCCACACATGCCCGCAACGTTCTGTAATCCAGGAGGGGATGGAAGCGATTACTCATTAGGACTCCGTGGCAAGAAAAGCATAACTCGAGGAGGAAAACAGCGTCCAACATGAAGACATCTTTATCAAACTCAAAATCTTCAGAGTAGCATGCTTTGATTTCGTTTTCAAACGCTGATAATCCAGCAAGCGTCGTAAAGCATGGTCAAGGGCCTTGAGTTTGTGAGATCCGAGGTTTAAGTTGGTGTTGAAGTGGTTGTGGTCAGATGCACCTAGGCCAACCACCTTGGGGACATAATCTTTTGGATTCAGTTTTTTCAGAATTTCCGGCACTCTCACAATTCAGGGGAGAGGCTCTCTCGTTTGTTGATGCCTTACATTGGGCAGTGCAGGCAATTCATTTGCAATAACATGAATCGCTACATGTTCACCTCCCTCCTTCAGCCATAGCTTGGTCGTGTTCTACAACACACTGATGGTCGTGTTCTACAACACACACTGAAGCGTTTCTGCACATGCTTGTAATTGATTTGTGATTCCCAGTAATTATCAAGGAACCCGTCATGTTGAAAAGAACGGAAGATTTTCTTTTCAAAGCTTCTCTAACAAGAAAGAAAACAAGATCCATTACATAGCAGAAACCTCCACTTCGGCCACAAAAGTTGTCCTCCAAATTGTAGCATTAATTGGAAGGTAATCATTCTTAAAAGGAATGATTAAAAATAGGGAAAATACTCAAAAGATTGGGCTTGAGAGGTAACTTGCAAAAAGTCCGTGAATAGGGTGACGGCAAGAAAAAAACTATGTATATTAAAAAATATAATTTTAACCTGAAATCAATATTTTTAAAATCTAAAATCTAATAATAATAAATGTTGATAAATGTAGAAGTTGAATTCTGAATCAATGAAGTTGTAATAGAGTTATGATCTAGGCAAATGATGCCTAAATCAGAAGAATTACACGTATGCAAAACAAGATAGAGATAATCATAGAGAAAGCCATGGTACCAAAAGAGTTACAATAGAACTTTAATAATTAAAAGAAAGAGAAGCAACAAAATAAATCCAAGTAAAACAAAGACTAATGCACAAAACATCTATAACTACAATTTTTTGAGCAACTTGTTAAAATATACAATAAATGTATGCAATTTCAAACTAGGTTTCTTTCTTGATGAGAATGCAATATCTCATTGGGAGTAGTGTTTATAGATAGTGAACTTCAAAGTTTAATTGATTATCTCTTATGTACTCTAAATAAAACCTTTTCTTACATTTGACTATAAGTAAACTATTGACAAGAATTTTTGACATGATCACCAAAAAGACCTCAACAACTCAGTTTTGGTTGGTTGCTAGTCTTTGGTACTACCAAGGGTCAAATATGGCAAAAAACTACAATTAGTTTAATGCTCAAATATCCCTAGATGGCTACAGTTAGATTAATGGAAAGCAAGAATAGTTGTAACTTGCTTTGAAGTTATAGAACCCAATAATACTAAATACCCTATTTATTTAGACTCTATATATTATGGAATTAAGAAGAGAAAAAGTAATGAAAATATCTTGCTTGATGAAAATTGATGAAACATTCATGTGAAGGCTATAACATGGTAGCAACATATATTTCTATACAACGTCTCAAATATAATGTATTCAAGGTTGGTAAATTCTATAAATACCATACATCTACCACATTAAATATACCTTTTAGTCATACTTGTAGAAAAATCCTTGCAGTTTCATTTTGTAATCTAGAACAATTAGTAATTTCTTGTAGCATAGTTTGAAATGATTGTTTGAGGTTTTCATTTTAGTACTTTGTACCTAGAAACTTGGCATAAACAACAAGAAAGAACAGGATTACTCCATATCGTTGTAGCACTTTGACTTAACATAGACTTTATAGTTAATGCAATTTTTTTATTTGTGCATATTGTTTAATGTTTACTTCCACATGCACTTAGTTAATGATTAAGTTTCCATTATACATTAAAACATGGTAGAATGAGTGCAACTAATTCAAGTGTAACATATGTTCACCTGGTAACTTAGTAACGTTAATGCTTGGATAGCCCAACATTACTATGTTTGGTAATCCCAACAATGAATATGTGTTTAGGACATGTAAAAAAAATTGGGAATGAATGCTCATTGCTTAGGCTAGATTAGATTTACTTTTAGTAATTAGAATAATTTAGATTAAATTTTAATATTTTAGTTATGGCCAAAATAACATCAAGATCATATACCTTAATTACACTTAATCATAGAAACTAAGGGCAAGACAAGTGTAATTGGGAAGATAGTGACCTACAATCACATTTAACTATCTAGGTACCACACTACTTCAATTCATGAAATATGATTTGTCACATATGAATACTTATGATTTATATCGTTGTGCATATAGTGTACTTTGTTGATCATCATTAGCTTCATTCCAAGGGACTAGTACTAGTGATTTAGATAGAATTAGTCATGATTGCTATTAAGAACTTAAATGATTTATTAATTAAAAAATAATAGTATTTTATTCAAGCGAATGTAGTAATTTCAAGATGTCTTCTTCTTATAGGATAGATTTCCCACCTATTAGTGATTCCAACAATAAACATGACAAAACAACAAGAAGCAAGGATGATTTGCCTCAACAAGTCAAAATTGATTACCAACAAAGTCATAGTTGTGATGTCATATGCTCACATTCACTTGAGTTGAACCTTCCTCCTCCACGTTTCTCATGATCATCAAAAATATTTGTTGGATCATATCCCAACCAATCCTCTTCATCATCATTAGTGACATAATTTGGACATCATGCAGCATGCTCATTGTCCTAGGTGAAAATGTCTTTACTGCAAAGGGTCATTTCTCATGCAAGATGTAAAGAACATCAAGGTATAGGCTTACGAACACCTTTTCATTCTTGAAGAACTATTTTTCAAGAATGACTTAGAAAGAATCAATGTTCTAGACCTGCAAATACAAATTTTTACTCTAGTATTCCACTTTCACCTCCACATCCTTCACTATTCATGTACATCTAATCAAGCAAAACTTAGCTAGCTTACAAGATACCAAACCTAGTTCAACTTGTAAATTATGGATGTGAGTTATTTCCATGAAAGAAATTTTTGACTAGCACCTATGTCAACCAAGGCATCAACTTTCTTTAAAGAAAACTACAATGGAACCATATATACTAAACACAAGTTAGTTTCTTGCTTCAGCTCTTCTCCTTGAACATTCTATGAAATAACTGACAAGCTTTGAGAGATATACTCAATCATTCCAATGGTCTTGATCTCTTGCATATTTTCATTCACCTCAATCACCTATAATCGAACACATGGATATTAATCAATGGTGTTTAACCATCGATTACTATTTAGACCCATTCCATCAAGTTATCAATTGGATTCTAAGGATAATCTTGAGTGACATGATTTCCTAAGTAGATGAATCACATTACGTCTAAACACCTTGGAGTATTATTTATTGGTTCTTGAAAATGTAAGTACTCTACCCAAAACCTATTATGATCTTCGAGATCTTTTCATTTTTGACTACCCTAGTAAGAAGCTTGCAAACTAGGAGTAACTATAGGGCATGAATCCTAAAAGCCACCACTGAAGTTCCTTCCTTTAAGCCCAGTAGATTTGCCATCAAACTTCTTATTGCTTTGGGGTACATCTTCTTCATTCATCTCCTACTTCTAGGGTTTAGAGTCAACCATTAATCTGGTAGTTAATTTAAGTACCTTACTGCAAGCTTTGGATTCTTTGGCATAGAATTTGGATGTGAACCACCCAAACCCAGACACAAATACTTTCACTTATACAACTAATTGATCCTTGAGTTTCTCATTATCTTGAGCTTTTCATTCCATGTCTCTAGCACCATTAATCTTTATAATATATTCCCTATAAAGACTTGGATATCATCAATAACTTCCCCTATTTACTCTATATAGTTTCAGATCACAAGATTTTGGGCCATAGAGACCCTATGCTTGACATTCAAATTCAAGTGTCACAAGTACAGTGTGTCCATTTTGTCTACAATTTCGTGAATCATTATCACTCTCTCTACAACAAGAGAGTAACTAACAATCATGTTTTCATCCTCCAAAAGATAGCTCAAGATTTTTTTTTCATCTTTTTGAGAGGATCATCATCATTTCTCTTGGAAGGTACCTCCTCATCATCATCTAGGTAATCAATTTCTACACATTTTCATGCACATCATCATGAATATAACCTTTCAAATTATTTCCCCCAACTAGTCGATGATGAGGATTGCAACCAAAAAGAGCGTTACTAGAATTTCAACTTCCTTTGTTCTTCTTCTTATATGTCATAGCAAAAACTATTAACACGAACCACAAATAATGATCATGGAGCATGAAGCATGAACCATTACTAGCCTCAAACCACAAATGGTCAAGCCCTTGAAACACACCTAATAACATCACCAAGTGTCCTAAATCATCTAAGGAAGAATATTGGACTTCAAGTGGACTACACCTCAATGTTCACAACACTTACAAGCATACTAAAAGTCATGAAACCTATTAGAGCATTGTGAGAAGTGTAGTGAGAATGCCTTAGGTAACTAGCATGCATAAAAAATCCAAGACATACACACATATAATGCACCACAACACAACATGACCTGAGATAACATGATATTGTAACAAAGACCAAACTTGAGTTACACTTAACTTGCTCTAAACCCTACTCTATAGGGAGGGGTGGTGGTCCAAGCTAGAGAAGAAAAGCCTCCCTAACAAACCTACATATCCTTATGATAAGGTTCATAAGAAATCAAAGCCATGAATATCTTTAGTCATGGTTAAGATAACATGGAACTTGTAACAATTTCCACACTTCTATAGCCCCCATTCCAAAGGAAAAAGGTCTTTCAATGACCAAAAAATTAGTTTTTCCTAACCATTAATATTACTTCATTCTAGGAAAGATTTGAAACCTTAAATGATTTTAATATAGGTATACCTCAAGATATATAGTCTCATTAGAGCTTTATAACTTTGAAATATCCACCAAAATTAAATCTATAACTTAGAGCTTTCAAATCAAGAGTCTAATCACTTAGTTAACAGCTCATTGTTGCTCCATTTCAATGGTTTTTCTTTTCCTAAACTAGACCATATTTTCGACTACATTATTTCTCATTTACATTTTTAATGTATCTTATGTCCATAAAACAACATACCAACCCCCTTGTTTTTTTCCCTTTTCATGTTGACTGATCTAGGACCAAATATTAGTTCATCAAACTACTTTTCAAGAAAATGCATATGGTATTGTTTTAATTATGATAATATTTTTTATCATCCATAACTTTCATATTTAATTATGATGTTATTTATTTTATTCCACCATGACTAATGATAAAATCTTATTATATCTTGTTACTTACAATTTAGTAGAGCATCTTGATTCTAGTGCAAGTGCTAAATTTAAGCTTTAAAGTTTCTTGTTGTTACCACCCCATTTCAGAAATTGAGACATTCCATAATAAATATGATATCACTTTATAAAAAATGATGTAATTATTGTAATAAGACCCAAAAGGACATAGTAATAACGATATCTCTTAATGTAACTTTTGTGGGCTTGACCTAAATCATATATACCCATGAATTAGAGGTTGTGAAAAAACTGGAATTATAGACTTAGTAAGTGTGAGTAATAGGTGTCAGATGAAGTATGAAAAGAAGTAGAGTTTTCATTCCTTTTGATTGAATATAGGCTTCACTGTGATGACAGTGTTCTATTGCCTCTAAGAGAAAGAGGCCAAAGGATGATAATCCTAAAGAAGCCTCAAAGCATGACCCAAATACATTATTTCCAAATTAATAAAGTTTCCTTTGCATTTTCTTCTGTATTTTCCCAATCATCTTTATTATCCATAATGTTGAATGTTATGTACATTTGACATTTGTCATGACATTTGGGAATGAGATGTTACACTTAGTATTAAAGCAGACCATAACCTAGGGCCAATTAGAATCAACAACTAACTACACTCTAATGATTAACCACAAGCCATGATCCAAGGTCAACCATGGACAATCATCAAATACGAATCATATTTAAGATGAACTATGCTAATGAAGAAGATGTTTTCTAATCAACTTCCATGGATATTAACAACCCACTAGACTTCAATGAGATGCAATGATACTTTGACAAGGATAACATTGGTCTAGGTAACTTTTATCCATGTCTTGATAATGATAACCTTTTGGTAGTTATTTAATATTTAAAACTACTAGGTTTTAACTTGAAGAAGTAATCAAATAATCTTTCATATTTTCTTCATAATGTTAGTAGCCTTCGATCAATTCTTTGGAACATTACCTTATTACTAAATTCTATCATTCTTAAAACACTTAAACCTTAATAACATGATATTGCATACACTTATCTAGATTTTAATTATCAGTGATCATAAGAAAGTCAAGCTATCATAAAATCCCTAGTCCCTATTTAGCTAGGAATGACCATTATAAAGGAGTTGCTAGGAAAGCCAACCCTTGTTAGACAATAATAAGATCTTCTACCTCACTAGCCATCTTCTCAAAGATAGATAAACTAAGCTTAATAATCCTTATCCCATTCATCTAGTTACCATCCTATTATAACTAAAGTATCCCTTAAGAGCCTTAATTATTCTCATAGGTTATATCAATAATGTTAATTTGGCAAAAATTGGTCATTTTATTTTTTCAGAATCATGAAAACCTAAGTTTTGGGGCATTGGAACCATATCCTACAGGTAGTGCTCATCAAGTTGATTTCAATAGTACTAATTTTGTCTCAATGGGACTTACGATTTTGGAGATATTGAGGTTTGAATTTTCTTAAATAGTGTTCATTAAATTAAATTAAATTTAAAAATTTTATAAAGTAAAAAATTTAATCAATTCTAAACTATTGGGATTGGGAATTGAACTAGAAACCCTGACATTGGTAATTGAAATTCTTAATTCTAGATTTTATAGTCAATACATAAAGTGTGTTAGTTATTTTTTAACAATTAAACTATATATGAAATGTATAAAATTTTACTTTAATTTCAATAAAGAAAGATAGTTGGAGTCCTGGCCACAATATTGACCAGTAGGGCCATATTAGTAGACACTAGCCCTATCATGTCATAACTCATCAAGGCCACAAGGGCTAACCATGTTAATTAATAAGGCTATGCATTACAGGCCCCACCACATCTCATTGTAATAGGGATACAAGGCTCAACTACACTATGTCATTGTTAAGGGTTATGCAAAATAATGTAGGTCATGTCAAGTCAATAAGGCCAAGCAAAGAAATAAATTCCTTTTCTTGCATGTCACTTTGCGACCCCACCATAGTGCCACATTACCTTTCAATGTTCGGCACTCATGTCTACTCACTAACTCATCTACCACCACCATACATGTCCACTTGTTGCCATTACCATCCTTCATTATGCACTCATTGTTCTTTTCCTCAGCCTATGCCCTTGGCCATGTTGTTGCCACTACCCTTGTGTCCCCTAATGAGTCACCAGTGCTAGTAGTTCTTGCCTACCACCTACTAGAATCCTACTAGAAATACCCATTTTGAATTTTTTGTCATGATTTCTAGCAATATGGACCCACGATTTCAGCAAATACTATGAGCATCTCAAGTCTATAGTAACCCAAACACCATAGATCTATACTGGATTAGGTGTCACAACCACAATAGGCCTCCACTAGAAATGGGAAGGAAAATCTCAAATTTTGAATTAAGAATTTCAAATGGAAAATTGAAGTTTGAGTTTACAAGACCGACTAGCTCAAATTGCTTAAATGATACATACTAAGATAAAAACTTCAGAATTAAACATGCTCATCCTAAAATATTATTGGGATGAGTGATCTCTCAAGAACTCTTGAAACTCATGCTTAAAAAATATCTATAATTTTTCATTCTAGTAGTGCTTTTTGGTGAACAAATAGTCATTTGTAGTAGATTTTAGTCTTACAAATGTAATGGTGAAGTCAGATCTATCATATAAATGCCAAAAATTAGTTTTTAATCCTTGTCCTTAAATAGTGTCTCAAGAGGTTCATGAGCTTAATCTAGAATACCCTAGACATTTGATGTCTTTTTCTAACATATAAATAATTTTTTCTAATATTTTTTTTGGCATTTAAATCCAATGGTGATGTTATATTGATCATTTGGGTAATCACTAATTAGGTGATAATTTAAACCATGTCATAGTAAGTCATAACATAGATCAACGAACTATATATAATAATTTAATGGTTAGGAACAAATCTGATCCTTTTTTGCCATCTTGGATGTCTACTTAGTCATTAGTGATAATGCTGAATTTAATGTCCTAAAGGAGGCAAAACGATCATTAAGAGCTTGGAAAATATAACTAAGTGATAACTAATCTAACAAATCAAGTAGTTGAAGAATCAGTTGGTAAATAAAGTAAAGCAAGGAAGAATTATACCAATGCAACCAGTAATCAAATCATTTGGTAGAGATCAACCATCATAGAGAATTAGAACCTTATTTTGATAAGGCACATGATATTTATGAAAAGAAAAGAGCTAAGAGAGAATCTATAAATAGCAAAAAAAAAAAATGTGAGACAGAGAATGGTGGCTTAATACTAGTATTTATTTCAAAATAATAAAGTGATATCATTGGTGGAAGATCCTTACATAATATCTTATTATTAATCTTATGTCAAGATTCTTTGCTATCAACTATAACCTTCTTATCGACACTAGTTTTAATTTTTGAGTTAGTAGTATTCTTGTTAGACAAGGAAAAATTCAACTTGTAAACTATTTGTCTAGGATTCTTAATACTTTCTCTAAAACCTAGCAAAACTATACATAGGAGCTTCTATCTTTAGATTTTTATTGCTATTTGATCATTTTTATTGTTAACATTAACTTGAATTTTTATATCTTCAACTTTAAGATATTTTTTCTATTTTTAAAAATCTTTTTTTTAGCAGAAAAGGACAAGCATTAAACATGTTTTTTAAGATGATAAAAGTTTTAAGAATTAAGAAGATTATCATATATAATTAATTGAATATAAGGCTTTCTTCTAGTTATAATATGAATTCCTTTTTATAATTGACAATGTTGATTTCAACGAGAAAAATATCTACAAAAATCATATGTTATAGAAATAGACTTTATATACTTAAAGGAACTAAGAAGACTAACAATTTCCTACTCAGCTTTCTAAAAATTAATGAAATATTATATAATGTGATAAAACATGGAACTCTAACATATTCTTCAGATTAAACATTAAAATCTAGAGCCCACTTATGAATGATTAATACTGCATGCTTATGTATAAATGATCCTATATCTAGGGTATCATACACTATTGAAACATTTCCTAACTTGAAGCTTGAAGGACATGGATGCTATGTTTTTTCATCACATCATTTAACTATGAAATAAAAATTCAAGGTAGGTAATCCAAAATTTAAATGAACACATATTATGATGAAAGACTAGAAACCAATGACTCATATACATTATTAGAAAGAACAAATTTAGTTGTCTTAGTTTCATCAACATCATTAGAAAAAGTGTTACAACCTTTTTTTACAAGGGTATAAATCTATATTTTGAGAATTAACAAAAAATTCCACATCAATAAAAAAGAATAAATTTCAACATTGGTTGAAAATGTTGAAAGTAATATGGAATTCTCCATAAGAATTCTAGAGAAATCAAATCTATTGGAAAAAGTCAAAGAGGGAAAAATCAAATCCACCTAAAAAATCAAGGAGACTTAAGTATGACTAGAATAGATAATCTTTTCTATTCAAATCCTTGCTAGATAATAAGATAATGAATTAAGTCACTTTTTATTAGCTCTTCATGGATTCATATAATATATGTAAATTTTTATTTTATACATATTTAAACATTTAAATGGAATGGCCCTACATTTTCCTAAGTAGCATCATGCACATACTTGTACTAAATGATGAATTGTATGAGACTTTATATTATATTATCAAGAAAAATGTAATGATGAATAGTAGTCTATTCAAAAATTATTACTAAATTCCAAAAGAAAATTCTTATATGAGTTTAAAAAAATATGATTTCAAAATGATGATATAATAACAAACAAGTTTAAATTATTCAATGGTTTAAATCATGTATGGGTTATCTATGCCATGGCATGATATGCATGTGGAAAAGTACCATTGTAGATTTTCTATAATAGTGGATCAGAAGTTGATTGACAATGCATTAATAATCATTCTACAAGAAAATAACTTATGCTTAGATGGTTTGGCCAATGAATAGCATCGACACCACTTCAACAACAACCATAACTTCAACTCAAGTCTTGTGAACTCAAATCCTTTAATAATGATCAATGATGATTTTGTTCAATGACAATGGTTTGAAAGCTAAAATTCAAATGTACTTAAAGGATTTACTCTAACAACTTTGTTGTTTTGTGGGTTCTTCTAAAACTGAAATCAAACCAATCTTCTCTCAATACCTTTTTCATTTATTGCAGATGTATTCATTCTAGGTCTTCTCTCCTCATCAATTATGCTTTTGTCACTACAAATGCAACACCTAGTAAGGTATATTTAACATTTTTAAACAATAGATGATGAGTAGTGATAAATCATGTTTTACAAGGGCTACAATATCAGGCATCCGATATTGGAGTTGTGATATCGTGTGTTTGATATTAGAGCTGCGATATTGCATATCCGATATCATTCCACACATGCTTACCTATAAATACGACACCTAAGCACATGGTCAAATAATGATTTTTAGTCCATAGTAGTAGAACTATGTCAGTTTGTTTTTGTAAACTTAGACTTAGCAATTATAAGTGTGAATGCTTGTAGTGTAGTGTGAATTAGTGAACAATGTCTTTATTTAAGATTTTTGTATTTGGGCATAACTGGGACTGGAAATAAAGATTGAGCTATTTCTTACTATTGTAGCATTCTCCTAGATTTACTATTTATTTAGCATGATGTTTATTGTATACACTTAGAATAATTTTCTTACTATTTATAGTTAATGATTTACTTTTCCATGCACTTTACCATTACTATTGTTAAGTAGAATGAATATGACTAATCTCGAGTACTTAAGTGTGATTTCTTGGTAACCTAATAATGTTATTGCTTAGTATGCCCAATAGCGATACACTTGGTATCCTAGTGTTAGTTACACGAAGCCCAAGGTGCGAAAGGAAGAGTAGGAATGGATACTCATTATACTAGGCTAGACTTGATTTGTTCATTGTTTACTTAGACTTAGAAACCATTATTATTCCATCATGTTTACTAGGCATAATATGGTCAACACAACATCAATATATCATACACCTCACTGAGAGCTAAACCATACGCATAGAGTATACTAGCTCCACATGGGAAGACAATGATCCTGAACTTTAACCAATTATTTGCATATTCACATTGTCTCATCCATGGATTATGATCGGGCTATGTATAAACACTTGTATCTTGTCTAGTTAGGTGTTGGATTACTCCACCACTCATTAAGAAGGTTATAAAGGTGAATTTTTTTGGTAAAATTGATGAGTCGAAAAAATGATTGCAAAATTTGTATAGTTTCTCTAAAATTTTAATCCTTCATAAATATGAAATATGTAGGGAATCTAATTTATGATTTTATTATGCCATGTCATATACTAAATGAAAGGTAATTAAAGGAATTTTCAAACTTTGAAATAATGTAAATAGAGAAAATGTTTCCATCTATGCATGAATAGAAGATGATTTTGTGGCACATGGTTAGGATGCTAAAGATGGAATCCAAATTATAATATTAGTCATCATCTCATCATTTATGATCTTTCACATGATGTCCATATGCTTCAATGTCTTATGACAATAGACATGAGTTGGATTGCATTGTCATAGTTCAATCCAGTGTTGTTATTTCCACATTGATCTAAGGCATACCTATTAGTGTTGGTATGTGAATTTCCTCCACATCTAAAAATGATCCTATATAGGTCAGATTCTTAGATGGAAAACTACTATTTTTTTTTAGGAAAAGGTCGAGCGAATTTCATTCCCAAAAAAATGGAGAACAAGCTACGCCTGCACGTAGCATGGACCATCAACCACGGCCCCAAAGCAGGAGTCCCAAGGATAGAAAGAGACAAGAACCAAGGTGAGAGCCTAGGCAGCCCCCAACATCAACCGCGGTGGAGGAACTCACAGGGAGGACCCGCCAACTCGCCACCCAACTGCGGGTCCTTCACCCGCGGGGGCCTTGGGCGATGCTGATCCTGATCAGCGTCCGGGCACCGAATGTTCAGCAATGTGTCTGCCCCAGATGCAGATGTGTTGCCATGCGTCAGCCCCCACTTCCCCTCAGCCAACCCCGCTGGGACATGGTTCTGTCTTCCACTGGCCCCTGCAACCGCCAGGGAGGGGGCACCCCGCGCGGAGTCAAGACCCCTTCTAGGCCCGACCATAGAGGTGCGCCCATCCTCTGCATCCTAATCTCCTGCCAAAGCTTCCTGAACCTGGCCCATAATATAGCCGGGGTGGGGCAGGCCACATTTTTGAAGACGTAATCATTGCGGGCCTTCCAAAGAATCCAAAGTGCGGTGAGGGTGGGCGAGTTCCCGAAGATCTGGATGGGCCGCAAATCACACGTGTGCCAAAATTGCCGAGTGACGTGACACTCCTGCATGAAATGTTGCAGCGTCTCATCAGCATGAGTGCACAGGGGGCAATGTGGACTAATCCCTAGGCTCCTGCACTGCAAGAAGGTCCGAACAGGAAGGGCTCTGTGGAGGATCAGCCACCCGAACACCTTGATCTTCTCCAGGATTGGCCCCCGCCAGAGTAGCCTCCAGCGCGGGTCCGATGGGAATCGTGCCCGAAGGTATTGCCGGGGATGGAGGGGTTCAGCTGCGCCCCCCAACGTGGCCTTATGAGCACAAATCTGCTTCCAAAGGAGCGAGTCTGAACTTGTAGCCCTCCAGGGCTGATACTTTCGCCACAGAAGCTGTGCCCATGTGGAGGGATCCTCCTGTGTGGTGAAGAGCCTCCAAATCAAGCATTGCCATCCTAACACCACCTCCTCTGTGAAGGGGAGAATGCCAACCCCCCTGCCTCGTGGGGCCATGCAGTGGTGGCCCAATCCACCAGGTGCATCTTCTTTCCCCCCTTCCCTCCCGACCACACAAAGTTGCACAGGATCGTATCAATCTTTGTGACAACGGCAGCCGGTAAGGCGGCGATTGAAGCCCCGAACCTGGCCATTGCTCCCAGCACCACGGTTTCCAGCACGATCTTTCCTTTACGAGAGAGGAATTGATTCATCCAATGGACCGTGCGTTACTGGATTCGCATCAGTAAAGCCTGCTAGGTTTGCTTTCGATGCCAATTGTGGATGGGGCTGCCCAAATACTTATCGTCCTCCTCCCCTGGCATAGTCCCCAGGATTTGAATAATCCTACTGCGTACCGCTGGGTGGGTGTGTGTGAAGTATAGCGAGGACTTCCTCGCATTCATTTGCAGCCCAACCTCCTGCTGGAACCGGTCCAGCGCCCTCATCAGTGCCTTGACCTGCAGCACAGCAGCCCTGACGAAGATCATGGTGTCGTCCGCGTAGTGAGCGGTGAGGCAATGCACACCATGCACATCAAGGCCCTGGACACCTTCTTCCATGCAATAACTTTATAGAAGATCCATCAGCATAAGAAAGAGGAGGGGGAAGAGGGGATCGCCTTGTCGCAATCCGCGGCCAGTCCCCTAGAAACCCCTCAAAGTCCCATCAATATCCAGGGAGTAACGTCCACTCCTTTGCATCTGCAAGCAGAGATCCACAAAGTCACTATCCAAACCTTTTGTAATCAGCACCTTTCGTAGGGCTGCCCAGCTAACGGAGTCATAGGCCTTCGCGATGTCGAGCTTGATGCAGAGGCCTAGATATTTCGTGAGACGCAGAGAGTGCTGGATTTCCTGCAGTAACAGCACTTGATCTTGAAGGTGGAAGCCCTTAATAAATGCATCCTGGTTTTTCCCCACCAAACGTGGCATGAGGGGGCACAGTCTGGCAACAAGCATTCGGGAGAACAGCTGAAGAAGCGAGTTGCAGACCCCAATGGGCCGAAAATGTCCCGGTGCAGTGGGAGTTTCAATTTTTGGCATAAGGACCACATGGGAGCAGTTTATTTCTTTGCGAACCTGTCTCCAGACCAACATGTGGTTAAAGGCATCAAGAAGGTTCACGCCCAACACCTCTTCATATTTGCGAAAGAATTCAATGGGCCAACCATCTGGCCCCGGCACCTTGTTCGCCTGCATATCTTTCAACGCATGATTCCACATGAACACCTTAGAGATAGCCTAATTCATGCATGTTGAAATGTTAATTATTTATACTATTTTCAAGTTATGTTAAAACACATCCATGATGTTTAGAAGTACTGATGGTTCGTGAGGACTAAGAAAGAAAGGGAGTTGAATAAGTTTGCCAACTAAAATTGCACCAACCACATGAATGCACCAAATTTTATGAGGTTCCTCAACTTGGGTATGTTCACACTTGAAGGGTAGAATATGTGCATACGTTTAAACATTATTTCTTCAAAAAATGTGGTTCGAAGGACACCACACCTTGTACAAGCTTTGATCTTCACTTCAAAGTATTCCATTGTTATGAAACCACTCAATCATGCATGGTCCTAACAATCTTAGAATGTGATTTCAAGGATCCCACAACCTTTACAAAATCTCAAAAAGCTTAATATGTATATCTTCTCAAAAGAAGCACACCAAACCTACAATGCTACAAGAAGCAAAGAAAAGAAAAAAAAAACAAAAGAATCTAACTAAATTTACAAGTCCTTGTACTTGAAGCTTAGGACAAATTCAAATCAAGAAAATGATGTTATAATGAAGAGCAAGAATATAATTTCATAGAATAAATAATAAGAAGCTTATGTATGAATAGTGCTTACATTATTCCCAATATTTTTACTTCATCTTATAGCCTTGATGTTTTTGAAAGCTTCCTAGAATTCTGGCAATGACTACTAAATGGCTAGTGTAGACGCCTACATCAAAGTTAGGATCTCTAACTGAGATTGGCCTCAATTCATGAGAAATGTCTATCTGGTAGATGGGACATCTACAAGGAGATGTCTACTATTTTTTAAAGATGTATTCTTAACTTTTGAGCTTTGATCTTTGAGGCTTCCTCTTGTTCATTTGCCTTGCTAGTAAACCTTGAAGCATCTTCATTTGATTTGTAGACTTATTTTCATCCATGCTCTCATCTTGCCCATGTAGTCTTCATTTTGACATCTCATCGTAGATCTCATTTCCTTGAGTTCTCCAATCTCATTGTGGAATTCTTGTTTATGTCCTACAAAATAACTATTCACCATCTCCATTTTCATGAAGGTTTTGATATACCAAAAGGCCAATAATCTTCCCTTTGTTAGTGATATCCAAAACTTAAGAAAATGAGTTAGTATATCCCAAAAATCAATTGAGCTAATGATGAAGAGAGATAAAAGACTATGCAGAAAATGCATCCTTAATATAACACAAAATTCATTAGTCATGAAGACACTTGTGAATTTTGAATAAGGGCATTTGAAATGAAGACCTAAGAAACAAATATTAAGTATCTTTTCTCTAAACTAGAATGAAAAACATTAATACCACCATAAGATTAGAACTATGCAAATATATCCATAAGGTCATAATTATTGTTCAATACCCATGTTGCTCATGACACATAGATCACAATCATATTGCAAGTCATCAAAGTCATCACATTATATCACAATCATATTATATGACATCGAGAAGATAGAATTCTTTCTCTTTTTAGACATCATCAAAAAGTGACTTGGGCTTACAACAAGCAAAAATATTGAAAATAAGATAGATCAAATGATTGTTAAGGATAACATCAAGATATATTATATAGTTTTTATCTAAGTAAAACCTCATTAGATAAAGTCATCATCTCACTTTCAAAATTAGAGAATGCAAATGTGAAGAAAAGAAGTCAATACACATCCAACCTTTAAGAAATAGATCAAATTCTAGAACTAGATCAAGATATCAAATAAAGTAATTTCTAATTTAGATATTCATATTAATCACATATGTCTTTAAGGAAGATTAAAATATATTATCAATTCATTTTCAAAAGTCCCTAAGATGCTTTTTCATAGAATAGAAATCTCAATACTTCTTCTTACTTTAGTCAGCTTCAGATTTCCAAGGTATGAACTATTTAATTCATATCAACAACAAGGGACTTCAATACTAAAAATACTATATTCATAGTATATAAATGATTTAGTACTAGCATAGAGATATATTCAAATGATTTCTAGAAACTTGCATACTTGATTATTACTTTTAGGTAAGCGAATTTTAAGGATTGAATCAAAAAATAACTTGCCCTTTTACCTTCAAGTTTGTATCAAATGGATATACCTTTTGTTATCTACCTAGGTATTATGTCTTGATGAAAGTCTCCATAGACTCCCCATATATTGATGCTCCAAAATAATTTATGAAGTACAAGCTCCCCCTACATATGTGCTTATTTCTTCTTTGACACTTTTAAGCTTTGCGACTAATTTATAACAATCTTGCTTATTTAAGAATATTGAATAATCCAACAAAGTTAAGAGATTAGAGAAAATTATTAGGCACAAAACATGACAAATTTGTCTTTCTTGATCATCCAATCATGCCTTAGCTTGTCATTGTTCTAGTTTACTTGATCCAATTTCTAATGTTAGTAGTATCTTATGATAAATGTGGATGCAATGTCTTTCTCTTATTTCAGATTTTCTTCAAAGATAAAAATTTTAAAGTACATGTAAATATCTAAGTAATTAATGAGATAACATGAGAGATATTAATACTACCTTAATCCTTCTTTTAGACTCTTTTTCATGTATTAGATGATTAAGATATGTTTTCTTTGATGATGAAAGAGTTCATAAAGTATATGTGTAACTTTTTTTTTGGTTTAAAATTTCTTTCCAAACACTAGACTATACTTAATCTAGCAAGCAAGGGGGTATAGAATTACCATGGCTTACATTACTTACTTATTTATATGAGAATGACTAATGGAATTTGAGATGAGGCCCTGTATCATGGAGTACCTCCTTACAATTTGATTTTCTTTTGTTAGCTCCTTTGTTGATGTTTCCAACCTTGTAAGGCAATCCTTCTTGTTCATGTTCTTCAGGATAGGAGAATCTATAGTATTTGATAGTTTCATCCATTTTTTTAGAAGTTTCTACAACTTTTATCTCATTCTGTTTCCAAGTTGTTGCATCTTGCAAGATACACTCACAGGATTTCTTTTGACAAGATCAAGTATCAACGTTACTTTGCTCAATGTGATGATAATAATCTTGTTTATGATCATAGTTTTTACAATAGTATGAAGTGTTCCGTTCATGAAAAGAAAAATCAAAGCTGATTATGCTTGAACTAGTATAAGCATCCTTTTGTGAAGTTTCTTTTAGGATTTTACATGTAAGTTGATTTTCTTTATTTTCATGGATCCCTTCTTGAATATCCCTACATTTCTCTTCAACTAATGGGGTAAGAAGTTAAATCTTAGATTTTATGTCTAATATTTCCATTANACTTCTGCTACACCCCACCACGTCCCTACCGCCGCGTCGCGCCGCCTCTCTGCTCACACCGCTCCCTGCTGCGTGGATCGCTGCGCCTGCTGCTGCTGCCTTTTCCCCCGGTGCCTGCAACTGCGCCAACGCCCTCTACCCCATCACCGTCCCTGTTGCGCCGCGCCGTCGTTCTCTGTCTCCACCATCCGCTGCTTTTTTCCCTCTGCAGCCACCAAACCCTAGCCGCCGTCTCCTACCGACACGCTGCCACCACCGCTTTTCTCTGTCTCCCACCGCCTCCACCTGGCATCGTGTTGCTATCTTTTCCTGCCGTGCCGCCCTTACCTGCAGCGCCGCCCTTACCTGCAGCGCCGCCCTTACCTGCAGCGCCGCCCTCACCTACCGCGCCGCCCTCATTTTCCACGCCACCCTCGTTTTCTGTGCCGCCCTCACTCATTGCGGCGCCCTCGCCTACCGCACCGCCCTCGTTTGCTGCACCGCGCTTGCCGCCGCATCGCGCCATCGCCCTCTATCTCTCGCGTCACCTCTGTCTAGCCTGCCATGCTGCTATTTCTGCCTTCACCGTCGTCACTCCTGTGCTGCTGCCACACGTCTCATTGCTGTCCACCACCGGCTACTTTCCTCCTCCCGATGATTGAGAATTCTAATGTTCCGGCCGACCAACCAAAAATAATATAATTTTTCAAAGGGAGCCGCCGCTAGATCCACCTCTCCAAATTTTTCAAATTGTGTTTCTAAAGTATTTGCAGTTTTTTCTAAAGTATTTACATTTTTTATGGGTTTAAATGATCCACAAAGTTGTAATCCTGGTCAAAAAAAATGTGCAATTGCCAACAACCAACTCATGTACAACTACCCTAGCCCCAAACCTATAAATACTCTACCAATTTACACAAATGAAGAACAATAAGCAAAAACAAGGAACACAAGCAAGAGAAGCAAGAAGGAGAAGAAGATTGGAAGAGGCAAAGATTGGAGAAGTTGGCGATCCTGAAGAAGGACAGAACTTGCAATCCTTGGGCGCTCGGCACATCCAATTTTTGGCTTTCAAGTTCTTCTCCAGTCGTCGCATCATATCCTTCCGGGGCTAGGCGTTTGACTTGCCATTCATACTTGTGCAACTACGCTTTGACCGGTGTACATTTTTTCTAATACAATATAGTTTCGTTATTGCTTCTCATTTACATTATTTACCTCGGTTTACATTTTGTTTACAATATAAACTTTGTTTACGCTTTATTAATAACTTAGTACACTTTATTTACACTTCGTATCGTTGTTTACATTCCGTCTACATACCTTTTACGATAACCCCAGCACTAGCCGTAGCTTACGCTTGGGGAAGTCCTTGGTTGATTTGCGTGCAAACTATCCAAGGCACTCTGCCTTCGTTCCCTTTTCCGGCTTGCCCTCAAGCGAAGGTAGGGTCCGTTGTGGCTGCCCAACGATCCTTCGGTGTTTGTTTCCCTTCCAGCCTTACGCCGACGATTTACGCCAGTACAGTTTTTGGCACTAGAAGGATATGATGCCAACCAAAGAATGAGACCACGGAGATTTTCGCCACATATCTAGAAAAGAATGAGACGTGGCGTAAATCCAGAAATGTTTTCAATATTATCTGGTTGCTAGATGAATGGCAAGTCAAATGCCTAGCCCCGGAAGGATATGATGCGACGACGGGAGAAGAACTTGAAAGCCAAAAATCGGATGTGCCGAGCGCCCAAGGATTGCAAGTTCTGTCCTTCTTCAGGATCGCCAACTTCTCCAATCTTTGCCTCTTCCAATCTTCTTCTCCTTCTTGCTTCTCTTGCTTGTGTTCCTTGTTTTTGCTTGTTGTTCTTCATTTGTGTAAATTGGTAGAGTATTTATAGGTTTGGGGCTAGGGTAGTTGTACATGAGTTGGTTGTTGGCAATTGCACATTTTTTTTTGACCAGGATTACAACTTTGTGGATCATTTAAACCCATAAAAAATGCAAATACTTTAGAAAAAACTGCTGGCGTAAATCCAGAAAAGTTCTAGTACAGTCTTTGCTGGTGCAGAACGAGGGGTTTTTACATTAGTAGTTGAAAATGTTGGGTCAAATGGACCAAATCTCTATGGATAAGAACGTTCCAAATGGTAAAGACCTAGCTAGTGCATTGACCCAGGTCACACAAGCCTTAAAACAAAAGAATACTACTTTAAGTTTGTATCACCTAGTAATGACTTCACCAGTGCATCGAGAGGCTCTCGTACGAATGTTAACTTCAATTCCTGTTAGTGAGGACCTCCCTGTAGACGAACCATCCATTTATGCGGTATTATCCCCACAACTTCAGGAATCAAAGACCACATCCTTACAATTCCATGTTAAGGACATTAAGCTAGATGAGAAAATAAGGGAAATCACCACAGCCCCTATATTCATAACAATACAGGTTGATAATTTCAAAATACGTAGGGTGCATGTTGATGATGGTGCAGCAACAAATGTAATACCTTTTTCCATCATTGAAAAATTGGGACTCACTGAACAAATACAACCTACAACAACCTCTTTCCTGAGATCCTTCAGTGGTTCCCGTGTGGGAGTAAAAGGCATGGTTACCTTAGACTTCATAGTTGGAGACCAATTCCCTACATCAGCTGAGTTTGTAGTGGTTGATGAAATGCCAGGTTTTAATCTAATCCTAGGACGTCCTTGGCTAGCTCAACTTAAAGCCGTATCTTCACCAATCCATCAAGAGATACATCTACCTTACGAAGATGGTGAGATCATCATACATGGGGATACAACCTCATCAATCACTTCCTCATATCTTGAGGTAGATAAAGGGTCAGAAATTGAGTTCATTAAGCCTACACAAGAAACCATGAACATACGTCAGAACGAGAACCCAACGTTGACTTACACTGAAGAAACACAAGAAGACACAGACATGGGAGCCATTCCTATTGATGTTTCTTGATCGGAACTACCCTTTGACATCATTGATGAAGGGGAAGGTGAATATAAAGTCATACCCATGCACCCAGCCCCACGTGTTAAGCTACAAAAGATCAAGAGACAACTCAACAACTAGAGCGAATGATACGAAACGTCCGCAATGACATTAAACTAGCCACGGTCAGAAATGGCCGGTTCCATTTAAAAATTCTTGAAAACATTGCTACCTTTGGCCCACCATGGCATAAACTGGTAATCCCTTCTTTGACAACAGATGCAACAGTCCATTAAGACTTTAAACTGATATAACAAGCCCGAAACGGCTTTAAACTAGAGCCAACAAATTACAAATTTACGAATTTACAAAATTACAAAATTACAAATTATATTAAATTTTTGCTTACAAGTTACAAGTTACAATTTAGATTCATGCGCAATTGTTGCCTTCTTTTCCAACCTTACATTCAGTTGCACACATATACTCTAGAATTTTTAAGGGAATCTCTCTCATATCGCTCCTGTTTTAATTGGAAGGAGCGAATATCATGGCCAACCACAACATCCTCTCAAAATTGTCTGTCAATGGACCATATGGAGATATAGAAAGATCAATTCACCCAGAATCTTTGGATCTAATTCCATCCACCTATACCGATTTGATAGCCTCCACTCAAGAAACGCCAGACTGGCCTAAAAACGTAGCCAAAACTCTAGACCTAGAAGCTAACAATATCACTGAAGATCCTCTGGTTGAAATCCCCATTACCACAGTTAATGGCGAAGCCAAGACCTTGAAATTAAGTGCCTTACTAGATCCACAACTCATAGGTGACATCACTCAGGTCTTAAAAGACAACGTAAAAACATTCGCATGGTCATATACAGACATGCCAGGACTAGACCCCCGGATCATCCAACATAACATTATCCTTGATGAAAAAATCAAACCAGTAAAACAAAAAGCACGAAAGGTTAGTCCCGAAGTCGCATTAGTAGTCCGCGCTGAGATCTCAAAGCTTTACCAAGCCGGTTTCATCCGAGCCGTTAACTATTCCGATTGGGTGTCAAACATTGTTGTGGTCCCCAAAAAGAATGGTAGTATACGCATATGCATTGATTTCCGTGACCTCAACATAGCCACCATAAAAGATGACTTTCCCCTACCCAATATTGATCAACTTATTGACACAACTGCTGGGCATGCATTATTATCCTTTATGGATGGATTTTCAGGCTACAATCAGATAAGAATTAATCCAGAACACCAGCTTAGAACAACTTTTATGACACCTTGGGGAACATTTTGTTATACAATGATGCCATTTGGCCTTAAGAATGCGGGTGCTAGATATCAACGAGCAATGACATATATATTTAGTGACTACATGCTTAGTTTGCTCAATGATTATGTTGATGATATAGCGGTCAAGTCTAAAACAACTAAACAACATGCAAAAGATCTAGATTTAGTGCTTAAACATTGTCTCAAATATGACCTTAGGCTCAATCCAAAAAAGTGTGTCTTTGGTGTTAAAACAGGAAAAATGCTTGGTTTCCTAGTTTCCGAAACAGGGATACAGGTAGACCCTGATAAGGTTAAAGCGATAACCAATATGCAATCACCAAGAAGCCTTACCGAACTACGTGGCCTCCAAGGTAGGTTACAATTTATTAGACGCTTTATCAAAAGGTTGATGGATAAGTTGAGTCCCATGCAACATCTGTTACGAAAGAATGTACATTTCCAATGGACTCAACAATGCCAAGAAGCATTTGAAAACATAAAACAAGAGTTGGCCCAGCTACCAACTGTTTATCCTCCACAAAGTGACAAACCTTTCTACATCTATCTTGCAACTTCTAGTTCGTCCATCGCATCCATGCTTTGTCAAAAACGTCAAGATGGGGCCGAGATCCCTGTATACTACCTAAGCCATGCTTTAATAGCCCATGAACAACGATACAACGATGTAGAAAAATCATGCCTTGCCCTTGTCTTCTCTTTGAAGAAATGGAGACATTATCTCTTCCGTAATCAAGTTTACATCATTTGCAAAGATAATGTTCTCCGTGCCATCACTAATAACATCTATGAGTCAAGTAGGTTAGCTAGGTGGAAAGCGATGATTGCAGAATTTGATTTACACTATGTCGCTCAATCTTCCACAAAAGGTCAAGCAATAGCCACACAATTAACTGTCTCACCGACACATGATCAAACAACAATAAACCCCGAATTCCCAGATGAAAATGTTAACAGTATAGACACTGTACCAGATAATTATGAGGCAATTCTCTACTTTGATGGGGCCTCAACCTCTCGTGGAGGAAGTGCCGCAGCTATTTTAATATACCCCTCTGGGGAAATCCAACCTTCTGCTTATCGCTTAAACTTCCCTTGCACCAATAACATAGCATAATATGAAGGTCTTCTTAAAGGACTTCAAAAAGCGCTAACTTCTGGAATCTCATGCCTTGTAGTTCGAGGTGATTCGCAATTAGTTATTAATCAAGTCACTGAAGCCTACACATGCAAAGCTCTCCATTTGCAACCGTATTGTGATTTGACTAAACATCTAGTAAGCCAACTAGTAGAGGTGGATATACAACACATCCCTAGAAGTAGGAATACCATTGCTGATGCACTTGCCACACTAGCCTTAAACATGACACCTGAAATGTTTCATGCATTGCCTAGTTCTATAACCAGTTGTGCCGAACCCATAATCAACACTCTAAATGAAGCACCAATAGAATCTGTTAGTACAACACACGCTAACGAATGGTACGACGACGTGAAGGAATACCTCCTGCGCGGTGAAACACCACAACATTTAACCAACGCGCAAAAGGATGCAGTACGCAAGCGTTCTAAACAATACACATTAATAGGGGATACATTGTGTCACCGATCCTACGAAGGCATACTGCTAACATGTGTTAATAGCACTGATGGACAAACAATTGTAGAACAAATCCATGAAGGAATTTGTGGAGGACACATAGCACCTAAAGCAATGGCAACAAAGATTAGGCACTTAGGCTATTACTGGCCACACATGGAATACGACTGCATCTCCAAGGTTAGAACATGTGACATCTGCCAAAAGCATAGTAATCTGATACATGTGTCACCTAACGAACTGCATACTGCCCAAATCACATGGCCATTCCAAAAATGGGGTTTAGATTTAATTGGACCAATAACACCATCTTCTTCAGCAGGTCATAGCTTCATTATCACTGCAACTGAATATTTCACAAAATGGGTGGAAGCTATTCCTCTTAGGAAGACCACGTCAAAACATGTTTGCACCTTTATAATGGAAAATATTATAACCCGTTTTGGTGTTCCAATGACCATCGTTACCGATAATGGGCCACAATTCAGCAGCGCAGATACCAAAAGTTTTTGTGAAAGTCTAGGCATTAAACATGCATTTTCATCACCTTACTACCCACAGAGTAATGGTCAAGCGGAGGCTACAAATAAAACTGTCATCATGATACTCAAAAAGATGCTGAATCAGAGCAAGAAACGATGGCATGAACAATTGGTCTACGCATTGTGGGCTTATAGAACGACACATCGAACATCCACAGGTAAAACTCCATATAGTCTTGTATACGGATCTGAAGCTGTTTTACCTTTAGAATTGCAGGTTCCCTCATTGCGGATAACTCTCTCCAGTCTCCTTGATGAAAGTCAAAACGATGAATTACGCATTGCTAACCTCGACACAGTAGAGGAGGAACGCATACGAACTCTTGATCAAATTGAATGGTACCAAAAATAGCAGAAGCAAAGGCACAAACATGGTCTCCACAAACGCCCAATTAAAGAAGGAGATCTAGTCCTTAAGACCGCCCGAGAACATCCAAGTAAATTCTCAGCTAACTGGGAAGGGCCTTATTTAATCACCAAGGCATACAACAATGGAGCATTCAAACTTGCTGACATGGACGGAAACGAGTTCGCCAATCCTATGAACCACTTGTACTTGAAGAAGTACTACGTCTGACAAGCTTGAGGTATGTTACAGTCCTGGATCATGACTTAAAACTGATACCACAGACAGTCTGGGATCATGACTTAAAACTGATACCACAGAGTTCTATCCGGTATGACACTAAACTGCTACATCTATCCGCCATGACATAAAACTAGCATTCAAAGTCCACTAAGACTATAAACTAGTAATGCACCGTCTGCTATGACGCGAAACTAGCACCGTCCAAGGGGTTATGACGTGAAACTAATCCACAACAGTCGGCTAAGACTATAAACTAGCGACCTCATTGATGACTAGGCAAAAATTTGAAAAGATCAGTTGCTGCAGTTGGTTGTTCCTGTTCCACAGAGACTTGTTGCATGATTCATCCCATGGGGCCTAATGAAACTGATGCTGTTCATGATTTTGCTTGCTTTGGAGGCTGCACGTGGTGACTCCATCTCCTTTCTAAAAGTGTTTAGTTGATTGTTTCATTTTGTGGTTTTCTTGTCTTCTTGGAGTTGTGTTTGCAGGGTGACACTTCTGAGGCATTCGTGCATGGATGCACTTCATCATGACAACAAGGTATCACATTTTTCCTGACGCACGTAATTGGATTAATCAATCCGTTCATAAGTACATTCTTGATTCCCGATGCATCCCCTATTCCCCAATCATGCTCCCTTATCCTATTCGATTACACCCCCCTTGATACATGCCACCCATCTCAAAACGCTTGGTACGCTGTTGCACACTACAGCTCTAAGCAATTGCAATGCAAAACGCAATATAGAGTACATGATGCAAAATGCAAGTGCTCAAACATGAGCACAACACAAAAAGAAAGCTCTTTCAAAAAAGACCGAAAAAAAATAATAAAAAGAAAACAAAAAAATGGTCAAAGAGCAAAATGCACGGAAAAGGTCTTCAAAACCCCGTTGACATCATAAACAAAAGACTATTGGCCATTCTCATACAAACCTTAGGCGAGAAGGCAGTTGTCTTGAGAAACAATTACACTTGTGTCTCAGAGAGACCATGTTGCACATCACCACGTGGCTTTGGCTGTTTACAACAGGCCCTGCAAATACTCTATAAGAGTCCCATTTCTCCAAAGAATGCACTTCCTATGTCTTGGTTCCGAGTCTGCTGAAAGAATCAGCTTCTGACAAGGATCAATGACATAACTTGTGCAAGAGAGCATTCCCCTCACAAATCCTAGCAGCAATCATCGCCCTTAACCTTCTAACTTCCTCAGTTGCAACCGATTCCCTAGCATCTTGAACCACATGCCCCTCAATCCCATGTACTTTTGAAAATGGTGCGATGATCCAGCCAAAGGCTAATGGTTAACGTTTAATGCTTTGTTTGTTCATGGTGTTTGCACTTCTTTGTCGACGCCTCTCGGGTGAATTCCTCCAGACGTCAACAAAGAGGGGCCAATGAAACACCACTAATGCCAATTTAACACTTTGAATGTTTCTAAGTTTTAAAATGAAAATCATGGTTATGGTATACAAGGGCCACCAAAGAATGTGACCGAAGGAGATTATGCCAAGAAATCATGGAACTGAAAATGCCAAAATAACTTTTGAAAACCACCGCTTTTCTCACTCATTGCGCCACATCACCGCTGCCTGCTGTGTTGTCTCTCCCACGTGGCCTGCTGTGCTATCTCCACTGCCTCCACCTACGGCACTGTTTCTGCATTGTCGTCTACTGCCTGCCACGTAGCCTTGTCTCCTCCCGCCTACCTGCTGCTCCTGCTGCCTGCCGCGTAGATCGCCGCGTTTTGTTTGCTGCCCTCTGTGCTACCGTTGCCTCCTGCGGCCTCCCCGTCGCTCGCCTCATGCACAGTCCCGCGCTGAAACCCCAATTTCGTGAACAGAAAACCCTTGAATTCTCTTTTTCTGCACACCAAAACTCTGTCTATCTCCAACCGCGCCTGCAGAAACGTCTACCCCGCATTTCCTCCCTGACTCTGCGGCCACGTTCCCTGCTTCTGCTACACCCCACCACGTCCCTACCGCCGCGTCGCACCGCCTCTCTGCTCACACCGCTCCCTGCTGCGTGGATCGCTGCACCTGCTGCTGCTGCCTTTTCCCGCGGTGCCTGCACCTGCGCCAACGCCCTCTACCCCATCACCGTCCCTGTTGCGCCGCGCCATCGTTCTCTGTCTCCACCATCCGCTGCTTTTTTCCCTCTGCAGCCACCAAACCCTAGCCGCCGTCTCCTACCGACACGCTGCCACCACCGCTTTTCTCTGTCTCCCACCGCCTCCACCTGGCATCGTGTTGCTATCTTTTCCTGCCGTGCCGCCCTTACCTGCAGCGCCGCCCTTACCTGCAGCGCCGCCCTTACCTGCAGCGCCGCCCTCACCTACCGCGCCGCCCTCATTTTCCACGCCACCCTCGTTTTCTGTGCCGCCCTCACTCATTGCGGCGCCCTCGCCTACCGCACCGCCCTCGTTTGCTGCACCGCGCTTGCCGCCGCATCGCGCCATCGCCCTCTATCTCTCGCGTCACCTCTGTCTAGCCTGCCATGCTGCTATTTCTGCCTTCACCGTCGTCACTCCTGTGCTGCTGCCACACGTCTCATTGCTGTCCACCACCGGCTACTTTCCTCCTCCCGATGATTGAGAATTCTAATGTTTCGGCCGACCAACCAAAAACAATATAATTTTTCAAAGGGAGCCGCCGCTAGACCCACCTCTCCAAATTTTTCAAATTGTGTTTCTAAAGTATTTGCAGTTTTTTCTAAAGTATTTGCGTTTTTTATGGGTTTAAATGATCCACAAAGTTGTAATCCTGGTCAAAAAAAAATGTGCAATTGCCAACAACCAACTCATGTACAACTACCCTAGCCCCAAACCTATAAATACTCTACCAATTTACACAAATGAAGAACAACAAGCAAAAACAAGGAACACAAGCAAGAGAAGCAAGAAGGAGAAGAAGATTGGAAGAGGCAAAGATTGGAGAAGTTGGCGATCCTGAAGAAGGACAGAACTTGCAATCCTTGGGCGCTCGGCACATCCGATTTTTGGCTTTCAAGTTCTTCTCCCGTCATCACATCATATCCTTCCGGGGCTAGGCGTTTGACTTGCCATTCATACTTATGCAACTACGCTTTGACCGGTGTACATTTTTTCTAATACAATATAGTTTCGTTATTGCTTCTCATTTACATTATTTACCTCGGTTTACATTCTGTTTACAATATAAACTTTGTTTACGCTTTATTAATAACTTAGTACACTTTATTTACACTTCGTATCGTTGTTTACATTCCGTCTACATACCGTTTACGATAACCCCAGCACTAGCCGTAGCTTACGCTTGGGGAAGTCCTTGGTTGATTTGCGTGCAAACTATCCAAGGCACTCTGCCTTCGTTCCCTTTTCCGGCTTGCCCTCAAGCGAAGGTAGGGTCCGCTGTGGCTGCCCAACGATCCTTCGGTGTTTGTTTCCCTTCCAGCCTTACGCCGACGATTTACGCCAGTACAACACTCACAGGATTTCTTTTGACAAGATCAAGTATCAACGTTACTTTGCTCAATGTGATGCTAATAATCTTGTTTATGACCATAGTTTTTACAATAGTATGAAGTGTTCCATTCATGAAAAGAAACATCAAACCTGATTATGCTTGAACTAGTATAAGCATCCTTTTATGAAGTTTCTTTTAGGATTTTACATTGAAGTTGATTTTCTTTATTTTCATGGATCCCTTCTTGAATATCCCTACATTTCTCTTCAACTAATGGGGTAAGAAGTTAAATCTTAGATTTTATGTCTAATATTTCCATTTTAACTTAAAAGATAAGGTATAGATTTCAAAAAATATTCTATGCATCTTTATCTTTTTGAGTAGATAATGTAAGATAAGAATTTCTTCACGTAATTCACTATACCTTTCATCATGCTTACCTCTTAGTTCATTAGAAATTTTTGATAAATTTTCATTTGTAAGAGCCATACATATAAGCTAAGAATCATTTTTGGTTTCATCAACCTCTTCTTCACTTTGTTCTCCATCATCCCAGCTTGTGTAGAAGTTTGTCTTTTTCATATTTACTTCAAACTTATCTTTTCATTGCAACCTACAAGTGATACGACATTCGGAGGCCACATGGCCTCTTCCACCACATACCTAACATTCTACTGAAAATGCATTAAAATTTGAATTTTAAAAATTCTTACCTTTATCTTTACATTTGTTTTTGCATTGGTTTGGCCCTAGTTGATTGCAGCTTCTTCCTTTTTCTTCTCGATGTCTTTGAACTCTTCTTGATAGAAGAGTTATTTCTTCCTCACTATTCATTTCTTGTTTGGCCAATTTGATGTTGATTTCAAGACAATAGGCTTTTCTTTTATTACTCCTTCACTTATGAGATTCTTTTCATAAGTAATAAGAGCACTTTGGAGATTTTCAAATTTTAGGATTGAAAAATCTTTGATTTCTTCCATGACTGTGACTTTAGGTCTAAATTCAAGTTGTAGTATTCTAATCATTTCTATGATTACATCACTTTGAGGTAAGTCCTTACTTGTACCCCTAATTACTACAACTAGACCATTTTCTTGACAAAAAAAATCTTTAATGTTTTCACCTTCTCTCATTTTAAGCTTGTCATATTTACTTTGTAAGACCAAAAGGTTTAATTGTTTGACTATGCATGTGCCCTCATAGGTAGCTGCTAAGGTTTCATATATTTCCTTAGTAGTTTTACATCTAGCTATTCTATTAAATTTAGACTTATTTAATGCACAATATAATTTTTTTTTGTTTTAGAATTGTACATAAAGTTATCTCTTTATTCAGGCTTCCATTTATTCCATGGCTTGAGAGCTTTTGATGCATTTTTGATGGGTAGTGTATAGTATTTAAGGATTGATTCCCATACCTTAAATTCCATGGACTCAAAGAATCCTTGCATCCTTACCTTCCAATAAGTAAAATCAAACCCATCAAACATTAGTGGCTTTGTGAAGGATATCCTCTCCATAGTTCACTTTTGAAAGTTCAAGTATAAACATGAGAGTATCAAGCTCTGATACCACTTGAGGATCAAGAACTTAGAATAGAGGTTGATAAGTTTCCCAGTTAAAATTACATCAACCACATAGACACAAAAAATTTTACATGGTTCCAAAACTTGGGTATGTCCACACTTAGAGGGTAGAATCCATGCATACCTCTAGACTTTGTTTCTTCAAAAAATGTGGGTTGAAGGACACCACACCTTGTATAACCTCTAAGCTTCAGTTCTACATCGCATGGACATAAGAAACAAAGAAAAGAAAAGAATAAGAAAAGAATGTAACTAAATTTACAAGTCCTTGTACTTGAAGCTTAGTACAAATTCTAATTAAGAAAATGATGTTACAATGAGGAGCAAGAATATAATTGCATATAATAAATAATGAGGAGCTTATGTATGAAAATTGCTTGTAAAATTCCCAAGATTTTGACATCATCTTATAGTCTCAAATTTTTTGAAAACATCTTAGAATTCGTGAAATAGCTACAAAAAACTAGTGTAGACATCTACTTCGAAGTTGGGACATCTAACTAAGATTGGCCTCAATTTAGGAGAGAAATACATCTAGCAAATGGAATATCTACAAGGAGACATCTATTTTTGTAGATAGACATCTACTATTTTTCAAAGATGTCTCTTCAACGTTTGAGCTTTGACTTCTAAGGCTTTCACCTATCAAATTTTCTTCTTCATAATTCTTGGAGCATCTCCATTTGATTTGTAGACTTTGTTTTCATCTATGCTCTCATCTTACCCATGTAGTCTTCATTTCCACATATCGCGATAGATGTCATGTAGTTCTTAGATCTTACTATGAAATTCTTTTTCATGTCCTACAAAATTATTATCCACCACAAACATTATGTTTTATCCATTTTCCTTAAGGTTTTAACATACCAAAAGGTCAATAATTGGTATAGTGATAGACTTTATGGTATTTAATTTTTTAAAAAATATCACATTTACTAGGTAGAGTGGAAAGATTGTGAGTTACTGGAAGCTAGTGTTCCAACTATTTAGGTTATCCTCATGGAAAAAGTGGTTTAATAATTTATAACAATCTAAAGCATTGTGGATATTGTCATGTTTACTGATAGCACATAAAATTCTAATGATAGCATATGTAATTG
The DNA here is from genome assembly GCA_015680685.1 of Gnetum montanum. Classification (NCBI taxonomy): domain Eukaryota; kingdom Viridiplantae; phylum Streptophyta; class Gnetopsida; order Gnetales; family Gnetaceae; genus Gnetum; species Gnetum montanum. The sequence goes on from MNCI01025089.1 coordinate 246,042, forward strand.
TTAGTGTTTCTTAAGGGCACATGTCTTTTTTTTTCTTCATAGCTTGTTTTGGTAGATTCTATAACTAAATCTTGTAGGAAAGATATGTGTTTGGATGAAATAATAAATTAGAACAAATAAAATGCACTAATGGGTAAAAATAAAATAAAGAAAGCTAAAATAGAGGTTACATTTGTTTGTTAGTATGACCAAAGTAAAAGAGTTCTAATTAGTAATTTTTTGAAATTGAAAAATCATAGTACTATAGTCACTTATGACATGCAAGAAAGCTTAGTGTATTAATGTCGCTAGGGGTATGCATTCACTATCTACTCTCTTTTAGTATGCTACAAAGTAGGTAGCTTTATTTTTTCGATATTGCTCTTTCTTCACTTCCTTCATATTATTTATTTGAATGCATTTGAATTTCATAGAACCTTCTAAATAAGTGAATTTCTTGGAAAATATTCATGGTTTATTATTTTGGACTATAACATTTAGAAATTTTTGTTTTTTGGTTACATGAAGCTGAGCATTGGGACAAATTTTAGTCCACATATGAGTTCAGTGATTACATATATTATTGCAACTCATTATGTATAAATTAACATTGATTGGATAATTTTACACTTCTTCAGTGCTCTTCTAGGATAGTATAAATATTTAGGGCTAGGTTAAATTTGTTTTCTAATGTTTTAAGGCATGATGAAGGGTATTAGAATTATTTAATGTAGATTNGCTAATCTACATTAAATAATTCTAATACCCTTGATCATGCCTTAAAACATTAGAAAACAAATTTAACCTAGCCCTAAATATTTATACTATCCTAGAAGAGCACTGAAGAAGTGTAAAATTATCCAATCAATGTTAATTTATACATAATGAGTTGCAATAATATATGTAATCACTGAACTCATATGTGGACTNACATTCTAGATTCCTTAAACTCATGGTAGTTAATGATGGAACATATTTCCATAAGATGTACATCGACCAAAACACGTTAGCAATCATCTTCTTACTTTCACTTAATACTAAGTAATTTTTTGATGATTTGGTGTAGTAAATGAATTTTAATAAATGATGTAAGAAATGATTTTTAATGTTAAAGGAGCTAGTCTAATGTTGTGGATAATTATATGGTAGAATCATCATGATATTCTATTATTTATTTTGATAATGGCTATGTTGTAAGTACATTAAATACCAAACTATTAGAAGAAATTGGATTGGATTACATTTTAAAATAAGATGTCAAAATTTTATGAAAACAAAAAAGGATTAAAGGCATAAAATTTGTTTAGTATCCATGTGTGAACAAGTTGGAGGCATTGTATGTATTCATCTAGAATGTCTAAGGAGATGTTTATCTAAAAAATACTTAAAGTATTATATGTGAGAACCCATTCAAATATAATTTGTAAATGTCCAGTTTGAAAATGAAATTGAATCATCTACTACATGTACTATAGGATGTAATAGTAATGCATAATTCTTGTGACATGCAAGATGATATAGACAAGATGAAGCATAACTCATGTATTATAATATTTTTTGTATCTTGTATTTTCTCATTTTGTTATTGATTGCAGGCTAGTTAGTCTAATTCAACATGTAATGTTGCAAATAGAGTGACACTAGAGATTGATATTAGAAATCTCCTCATAATGGATAAAATTCAACCTTTTTGATACATTATAGTATTCTTTATTATGATTATGTAGTTTTTCCATGGTGAAAAAGTTTAGGAAGAGATGTTTGATTAGATCACACTAAATTATTTGATTTTTTCTATGAAACACCATCAAATTTTCATGTTGTAATCATTTCTCATCATGTAGCCTTCACCCCATAAAACCTAAGGCAAAACCTCATTGTAAATGTGAAGATTGTAACCCATCATGGGCAATTGCACATGTTTCATACTCTTGAGACTAAAAATACCTCATAAGTGGTTAAAGCCTCATTCCCCAAGTGAAAAAGGTCACCTAGTATTTATATTTGGGCTTGAAGGTAGGGTGGTGGGGGGGTGGCGGGTGCATGGTCAAAATGTCTTTTGGAATGCCAAAAATGAAAATTTTATGGGTTTTATGGGGGTATATACTTTTCTACCCTAAACACCTATAGGAAGGTAAATCTTACCTACCACCAACATGGAGGGATGGGGGCTTTCCCCTCAATGTGGAAACGTCACCCCCTATTTCCAATGTGGAGATTGCATGCATAGCATGGAAGATCTTCATCAATGTGGAAGATTTCCCACTTAGCATAGAATCTTTTCCCTTAGCATGGAAGATATGCCCCTAGCATGGAAACCTTCCCTCATCCTCCCCTCCTTAGCATTAAAGTTTCTCCGAATGTAGACTTCACCCCTAGCATAGAAACTACATGCCCCATTGTGGAAGCAATAGGAGTAAGATTCCTAACTCCATCAACTTCAAGGTTGACCAACTACTTCAACAAGGATGGTAGAAGGCTTTGCATGGAAGATCTACCTCCAATATAGAAGGTGTTTCCCCATTACTATTTATGGTAAATGGAATGTCCATAGGGGTTTGGAACATACTATATATGATAACCCATCAATTTTTGGCACCTACCCTATGCACGTAGCCAAATTTGCAACCAAATTATAGCCAATTTGCAACAAAAATTAAGGCCAAAACTTATAAAAGCTAAACCCCAACGCCATTTTAAGGTTTCACCCCCTTAGCACTCACAAACTTTAGCATTTTTTCAATCAAGAGATTCAAGCACACACAAAGCCTCTTGAATCCCTAGTGTGGGACCCCCTTTCTAGGTCATTGTAGCCCCTCATAGTAATTCTTACCCTCCATAGTAGTTGTTATGCCTCCATAGCCATTATTACACCCCCTTGTAATAGTCCTTGTGTAGATCTAGTGTAAGGTGTAGCAAAGGTTTGAAAGCATTGGGAGTTGTGGAGCATCTGGATTGTGGACCAATGGATTCCAAGCCCTCACAAAAATGAATTCCCTCTACTACACTAGGCACATTTTTATACACATTTCTCAAACTCATTCTTTATTTTTTTTAATAAAGTTTAAGGTTTCTATTTTTGTGTGCAATCTACATTTACTTTTAGTTTTCGATATCTATAACCTTTTGCATTTTTATTTTTACAATCTCATTTGCCCTCCTCTAAGTTCCAAGGTGATCTACTAGATGTCTAAAACACCACAATATTTTTCATGTTATAACCAATCTTCATCATGTAGATTTCACCCCATGAAACCAGAGATAAAATTTCATTAAAAATGTGAACATTGTAACCCACAATGGGAAATTTCACATACTTTATAATTTTGGTGCTTATAATGGCTCATAAGTAGTCAAAGCCTCATTTCCCAAGTGAAAAAAGTCATCTAGTGTCTATATTTGGGCTTGGTGTTGGGCGGGGTTTGGGGGTTGGAGGTGAGGATTTCAAAAATGCCTTTTAGAATGCCAAAAGGGCATTTTGATGGGCTTTATGGGGGTAATGCATTTTTCTATGCTAGAAACACCTATAGGGGGGTAGATCTCACCTACCCCCACTGTGGAAGGATGGGGGGTTTGGAAACTTTTTCCCTTTCAACATGGAGACCAAATGAACAACTTGGATAGTTTCCACCTTCATCCTAGAAAGTTTGTTCCCAATGTGAAAATTTTCCCCAATCCTAGAAAATTTTCCCCTAGCCTAAAAAGGTTTTCCCCAACATGAAAAACTTAATCCCCCATCATGGAAGTCACAAGGAGAAAAATTCATGAATTCATGCACTTCAATGTTGACCAACAACTTCAACAAGCATGGTAGAGAGCTCAATGTGAAAGATTCATATCCAACATGGAAGGTATGCCACGATTACTATTTACAGTAAACAAAATGACCATGTGGGGAAGCACTTACTATGCATAGTAACCTCCCAAATTTGGCCACCCCTCTCACCTAAATTTGTAGCCATTTTTCACCCATTTTATAGCTAATTTGTAGCTCCATTCATGGCCCAGAGATCCTATAAAAGCTAGCTTAAAACACCATTAAAGGGTGGAGCAATTTTCAGCAATTTTAGTAATTTTTGACAAGAAAATTCTAAACAAAGTTCAACCATTTTTTACAATTTTACACTTGGAACATTTTCAAGCACTTAAGAGCTCTTGCAAGTTTCCATAGTTGCATTCTCTTGAATCCCAACGTAGGAGTAGTGAGGCCTTGAGCTTTGGTTGATTTTTGGTGTTAACATTGCACTTCTTAGATTTCAAACCTAGCATGGAGCAACTTGGCATTGAAATATTCCATCTTTCTCACCCCCAGCAATAACCCAATTGATAAATCCAAAGTTGTAGTAATGAAGAAAGGTTTGACCACATCAAGAGTGGCTTAGCATTCAAATCGTGAAGCAAATCACCTCAACTTCAATGGGATTTGAACTCTTGCACAATTGAACCCCCTTCATTTTTTCTCTTCCAGGCATCATTTGTACTATTCTTTATTCTTTTCTCAATAAAGTTTTATGTTTTTAGTTTTGTATCCAAAAATAAATTTATTATTTAGATTTATTTATATTCTCACATTTTTCATCTCATAAGTCCCTAGTTGATCTACTTGATTGGACAAGGCACCTTAAATCCCATTTTTATCATGAAGATCATGGGGATTCAAGGTTGCGGAGCTACTTGCACTGATGATCCTTGGTTTTTGTTCTAGCAATCAAGGTTTTTCATCATAATAGTTTTTCTTGGTGCTAGAAGGAGGGCCTCTACCTAAATTCTATAACCAGATCTATTCTTTTCATAGCTATTAGTAAGCTTTTTCTTTTTTTTTCTCTTGTAGCCAAAACCATTGAAAAATCAACATTGGTCATTTCCCCTCTTTGACCAAAACTACAACATGGAAACTACAGGTGGTTAGGTTTTGACTTTTTATAGCATTTACTATGAATTTCACAATCTAAATCCAGTGTTGATATTTCTTTCCCCATGTTGTTTTTACTATTAAAAAAATTTTCTTTAGATTTTAAAGTGGATGGTTCAACTCATCCATGAGTTGGATTCCCTCCACTTTTCCAAGATGAGAAAATTAGCAGTTGGCTAAAACAAATTTTGGTGAAAAAATACTAACTTTTGATGTTGGTTTTTAGCCTTTTCACCCATCAACTTTAAGGTAGGAGGTGTGAGATTTCCATCATCTCAACCCCCTTCTTTCTTTGCCCCCTCTACCATACCTAGTGTGGAAGTAGTTGGGAGGCCAATGTTGATGAAATTTGAAACTAATTTTATAACCAAATTTGCTTTTGTTGCAAGTTGAAAGTTGTTTTCTAGCCAAAACTCCAAAGAAATCCAATATTGCCTTTACCTACCACCCCCCCCCCCCCCCCCCCCCCCCCCCCNAAGCCAACATGAAAGCCTGAATAAACACTTAATTTTTTGCCATATTATTCACCACTAAACTAACGTTGGTTTCCATACCAACCAACCATAATTTTTCCATACCAAATAACAAGGTGTGAGATTTCCATACCCAATGTAGAGGCATTTTTGCCCCTACCATACCCAATGTAGAGGCATTTTGGAATCCAACTTCGGTGAGGTTTAAACCCAACATTGCCAATATTCTATTTTTGGTAAAGGGGTAAACCCTTATCCCCCCACTTACTAATTATAGTAAGTATATCATTTTTTGTCATTTTCATTTCCTCTAAGAGTTTTCAAATTCCATTCACTAGAATTTACTCCTATCTTAACATTTATAGCCTATTCTTGATCAATTATCTGCACTATAACCATGCCTTTTTGAAAATCCACCAAATTGCGCTTCACCTTCATTGGTGAAGATCATAACTAATAAGTCATGATGATGTATGATCCCAAAGACCCTGCAGTCATTGATTATAGGTTATCTTTAAGAGTTAGAGGGGAGACTCCTAATTTTGTAGCCATTAATGAAGATTGCTATAACTTCATTTGTGTCAAAATATAGGTAGGCATGCTAATTTTGCAAATTGAAGCCAAGGACAAAAGGGAGTTTGAGCTCATACATAGGGGTGGGAAAGAGCACATCCCTTTTCCATATGAATAAATTTCCCTTAAAGACATCTATTCTAGCATCCTAGATCAATTGATTACCATATAAGAGTAAGATGACTAGCCTACCTTTGGGGAACAATAGGAAGAAAAGGATGAATTTAGGGTAGAATATGAGCTTGAAAATATCCTTGGAGGACTATTCCAAAAAACATTTCCCAACATCATAGAACCTTTTACTAATGCCTCTGTTTTCTCCATGGGCATGGTGGCACCATCTTCCACTCCTCTACATCCTCCTATGATAGATTCTACACTAGTTGTAGCTACACATCACACTTAGTCAATGCCATAAACAATAAACTATAACACATCAATGTCATTTACAACACAACCTTGATATATCAAACCATCAGTGGTGTCCTTACTACTGGAAATTTGTTAACTACTCACATGGGGTTCACCATGAGACCCCTAGAAACACAAGGATCACACACCACATTTGTCCCATTTGTGCCTCAAGTACTAGCATAAACATCTTTTTCTTTATTTGGCCCACAAGCTACAACCATAGCACAACCTTTCCCTTTTGTCATGCAATCCATAACAAGGCCACTAGCCTTAGAATAAATGTCCTAGCCTTATGTATAGACCTCACAAGCTATGGGGCTACCACAAGGCTTGGATCAAGCCTTCCAAATGATCCAAGACCTAATAAAGGAGTTGAAAGGATTAAAGCCTACCACATAAACTATCAAGATTATGGACTTCTACTAGGATGATTCCATAAATCTTGTAGTCCCACCCTTGACACTTTCTGTTGGTGTCTCCATTTGGCAATTTAGAAAATATAATGGATAAGGTAAACCTAATGTTCACCTTATTACCTTTTAATAAAAATGTTTGATCTTACAAAAATGGCCTCATATCATTATAATGAATTTCTCTATGTTTTTAACTAGGAAAGCACTTGATTGGTATTGTGCATTTCCTAGAGGGTCTATATACTCTTTGAAGGATTTAGTGGCTTAGTTTTTCAACCACTTCAATTATAACTTGAAGCTTGATAATATGCTTAACCAACTAATGAAGGTCAAGCAGGGTCCTTATAACTCTTACAAAAATTCATTCAATGGTGGAATGGACTATTGAAAGAAATACCAAAAACCATAGCCAAAACCCACTTATTAGCCATATTCAAGGGAGCAGTTAATGACATTATCAAGTGTAAACTCCACTACCTTGTTCCAAGGTCCCTTAGCCAAGCATTCTTTCAAACTAAAAATATTGAGGATGTCATAGAGGCTAGCCATGATCCAACCTATGTATCGTATAGAAACCAACACACTTGAAGAGACAAAGAAAATAGCAAACAAAATAGAACTACCATAGCAATTGTAACCAAGGAAAATAAGATCACAAAGTTAGAGCCAAAGGAAAATCCACCTAAGATCCCTACCAATGACCATAGTAACCAATTGTCAACTTCTAGGACCAATACATCAACAACAAATAGACCTAACTTAGGAAAGGTAGGTCTAAATACACTACATTGCCACTAAAGCCATCCAAGTTACTAGACCAACTATTAAGAAGTGGACGGATGCAACATAAAGAAATGATCAAAGTCCCTCAAAAGAAACATGAGTGATTATGTGAAATAGCAAAAAATCCCACCTAGGCAATGAAGGATGATTTTCAATTTCCTAAATAATTCAAGTTAGACCACTTTTACCATTATCATAAATTGCCTAGTCATGATACAAACTTTTGTGTTGCACTGAAGGATGACCTGCAAAGGATGATAGATAGGGAGGAACTAGTCTTAAATGCTTCTAACCTAGTTCAACCATAAAACCAATCAATGTAGGTCTACAAAGATCCTTTGAATGCTAATGATAATGCCTATGTTATTTTAGCATTCAACATCGATGACAATTAGATACCTACAAGAGGACCATGTGTGATTCAAGTACCCCTCTACAATAAAAGAGTTTCTTTAGCTTCCAATAGCATAAGATCTCCCTTCATTGTGAGAGTACCATCATGAATGCCTCTAAGGAAACCTTTTATCATCAAGTTCTTTCAACCCAATACAACTGTAGCCCAACCAAGTACAAAATGACCCCTTGTTGTGGCAAATGTTATTACCTCTTTCCTAAAGCCAATAGCTGACAGCCTAAAAACTATAACCAAGTAAGGGAAGAAGCATAAGCAAACAACAAGAGAGATAAGTAGATGGAGGAATGAAAGGAAGTAGGTCCATTGAAACCCACTTCCATTTTGGCTATACCCATGACCTCCTCTGCTCCATCTCCTTCAACCAACAAGCTATAAGAGGACACTAAATCTCATAACCAAGACAATAAGGAAGAACCACAAAAGTCACATCCTAAAGCTTAAGTCTACATTTTGGGACTCATGGAGGTAGTAAATCACAACCAAGGTGACAAGTTCATGATTGATGAAAAAACTTTTCTCAATGCAATAGAGCAAGTTAGGCAATTCCTTAAGCAAAAAACACAACTTTAAGCTTGTATGAACTAATCATGACTTTATTCACACATCATGAGGTGCTAGTCAAATTATTGACCTACATACTTGTTAGTTAGGATATTCTTGCTAATGAGGAATTCATCCATGTAGTGATGATTCCTCCCTCAACAGGGAAGAAGAAGTCAACATCCTTAACATTTCACAATAGAAAAATTAAGGTTTATCCTCAAAAAGTAAAGTGACCATGACCCCTTTATTTATAACCATCTGCATAGGAAAATTTAAAATAAATTAGGTACATGTTGATGATGGAGTTGCAACTAATGTCATCCCATGAACCATTGTTGAACACTTGGACTTAACTAAGCAAGTACAACCTACAACCACCATAGCTCTTAAGTTCTTCAATGGATCAAGAGTTTCTATCAAGGGATCTATCTCTTTGGATTTTGTAGCAAAAGAATAATTCCCTACAATTGCAAACTTCTTAATGGTGGAAGAGACACAAATATTCAACCTAATCTTGGGAAGACCTTGGTTGGCTCAGTTATGAGCTCTGTTCTCGCCCAATTATCAATAAATCCACCTTCCTTATGAGGGAGGTGAAATCATCATTCATGGTGATAACATCACTCCCCTAGCTATCAATAATGTAGACATAAAGTAGGTATCTGAAGTGGAGCTTTAAGAAGAAGCTCCTAGCCATGAAGAGAAAAAGCCCAAGATAACCAATGATGACAATGATATGAAATGAGAGAAATTATGGGATGAACTTCCTTTGAAAATTGTAAGTGAAGGAGATGGTGGATGCAAGCTTATCTAGAGTAGGCCTTACTCACTCCCTAATCTTACAAAGATCAAGAAGAGTATACACAACTGAAGTTTACCTTAACCTTCCCATACCGCTATGACTAGATGTAATGATAGCCAAATAGCATTATTTTTTCTTTTGCAATTTTTTATTTTATGTACATAGCCTATGCATGTAGCCTTAATTTATTTGTATTATTACCTATTTGCTATAACCTTTCTTTATTTTTACTTATATTTTAAACATTAAAAAGCATCTCTTTTAGACATGGCACGTTATGGCCTAAAACTAGCAAACGTTCCTTTTATTATTATATGTTTCCTTTTGTTTAGCCTATTATCACATTGATTTAATGTTACAACAAAAATGTCAATATAGCCATGTTTACAACATTTACTACTATAGATGCATATAGTCATGAATAAAGCCAATATTTAAGTTTAAAATTGAAATGTCCATGAAATATAGCCATAACCACAACATGTAGCAATGATGCCAAAGAATAACCATCCATTACATAGTTTTGGCTAACCATAGCCATCAACATAAAGACAAAAAAAATATCCAACAAGTTAAATGAAAGGAGGATACTAAGTGACATATGGAGGAGGAAGTTTTGGATCATTCCCAACCTAACCACAGGGGTTGCCAATGTCTCCAAAGGCTTGAAATGTAACAACATATAGATAATTAGTAATCCATAACCAAAATTATGACTTAAAACAAAGACTAAAGCATAGAATATGTCAAACCTGTAGAGATTATAGCTCCAGTATTTCCAAGGGTATATGGGGAAGGCCTTCTCCAAATGATGGAGGATCTAGTCCTTTGTCATGTTGACCTAGTCAGCATCCCCAAGATCAACTCTAGAAAAAATGTTGAATCTACGTATAGTAGTATAAGTAGGAGGCTTATGAGTAGAAACAGATGTAGAGGTCTCACCTACAACCATGATGATTTGAAGAATGGAGGATTGCTCCACCCTAAGAGTAATGTTGAAAAGTTGATAAGTACTCTCTACCTAGATCCCGTAAATGAATATCTCTCTCTTGTGACATTCAATCAACTCTTACTTAAGCCACTTTGGGTAGGCCTCACGATCAGCCTTATATTGATGCTTATGGGTCTTTTGTGTCTTACCCCACTTTAGGACCAAGTGTAATGATCCTTCTAGTTCTCAACCTTTTTGAAGATGAGGTCCATATATATACATTACTTTGCCATCTCCTATAGGACTGCTACTTTGTTTGGAATAACATGCCAATAGTGGGCCTATGTAATCTTCTTAGTCTATAGCTCCCTTGAGTTAGCCACTTGGGCTTTCATAAAGGCTTTATCTCATAGAGATTCCTAATCATATCCTCCTACCTTTGACTCTTTTCCCTCAAGGCCATAACTTCCTCTCATAGGGACTCATTGGACCTCTTTAGATCCCATGAAGATTTTGCACATGACATTACTAAATCAGTGTCAGTGTCATATAGCTTTACAAGTACACTAGAAACCTCAAAGGGAAGTCTAGGCAAGGAGTCTACCTTCATTTCTCTGCTTGAGTCCATCTCCATTTATGGTACTACAAAAGCACAAAAAACAACCATAAGACAAAACCTAAAATAGCCATAATGCAAACAAAGCCTATGACTGAAGCACATAAAAAAAAATCCTCACCTATCTTAGGTATAACCTAATGCAATCGATCAATGATGTCCTTATCCATCCCATGCATGAACTCCACTTTTTTTGGAGTCTCTTCCCATGGTTTCACATGAAACTTAGGGATGGGAGCTTGTGCTGGTGGCTCAGGAACTACTGTAAGCATAACAATCATCAAAATGTTAGGATGATGGACAAATATAGCCAATGACATATAATGAAAATAGTGAGGTATAGGCATACCTAGCTCCTTCTCCTTTTCCTCCTTTGGGATGATGATGGAAAAGGGACGTAGAAAAACCTCACCAAACAAGGCATCTAGATCATCTACACCAACATCAACAAGTCCTTCAAGCATAGGTTGCTTTAGCAGTGCCTCCTTTGCATTCCTTTTTTCTACCTCTACAACAACTTGGGATGCTATAACTTAATGCTTATCTACAAGAATATCACATAAAAACCCAATTAACACATAAGACCATAAAGTATCCATGAAAGTTTAAAACACGGAATAGCCAAAATTAAACAAAGCATACTTCCAACTACCTGCTATGATGGCTTAAGCTTAAACTTAAGGTTCTTTAGGGCATGTTGATTTGATGTTGGGGTTGCCTCCTCTATAAGCCTCTTAAGTTTCTCTCTAATTGTTCCTTTGGCCTCCATGCACCATCATTTGGCATCCTGAACACTAGTAAGAAATGAGAGGAGCTTATCATCATCAGTACTATAAGGAAAGTCATACTACCTGACATTGAGATTCTTAGTGGTAATGGATAATGTTTCATCCATCCCATGTAGTGGGTTCAAGGCCTACATTGTTGGATAAATGTGTTTTATCCAAGACGTAGAAAGTTGGCTTGGGTCTTGAGTAATCCATCATCCATTCCTATACACCACCAGAAACTCCACGAACCTCTTTAGATAAACTATGAAAAATGTAAAGTGCATATAGATTATCGTAGAGGTATCAACATAGAGTCTAAGGATCTTCTATTGAAGACCAATAGCCTAATTAAATTTTATGTCATCCATTAAGACCTTATTAAATGTCCACCCCTATGCTAGGTTGATTACATTCTTTTGTGATAGTAGTTTGGGGAACACATGAGGCCTAAAAAATATATATTATTCCTTTACATCAAGATTCATAAAGCTATTCATCAAAATTCTAGAGTGGCTCATGCTGGCACCAAGCCACTTTAGAACTTCCTCGCGATGGCTTGATTCCCTCATTATCCTAGTGGGAAACTTTGTCCCATCAACAAGAACAACGAACAAGTTATGAAAGAGACAAGCACCTATGTTAATGTTCACCTTAACACCTCGAATGATGATGTTAAAGTGACCAACCTCCTCATCAAAGGAGTCAATAACATGCAACATCTTTATAATAAGAATGGAAGGAATAGGTGCCATAAATACATTAAGCAAACCTACACACTAGATGTTTACTAGAATATATCTAGGCACCTCTCCCTTTAGCTACTCCTGTGTTGATGTCACATCATCAAACCTCAGAATAAAGGTATCCTCATGACATGAATGTGAAAGTGGCATAATGACATCAACTGAGGTGGAAGCTCCTATAAAGTAGTAACCAAAGGTTAACATACATATGAGCAATTTCAACAATAAAAAAAGCAATAAAACCTTTAATGCCATAAAACAATAGAAGCTATATGTTCACCTTTACTTTTCTTTTGTGATGTGAAGGTTCCAACTACAAGGTTCCAATCTGTGTTATTGACATCTACCCACAAGTTTTACATTGTCCTATCGTCCTTGCACTTCTTATATATAAGGTTAAACCTAGTGATGTATTCATCAAAGCTCCCTCTTGACTATTGATACACAGTAGCTCTAATTCGGGGGCTCTTGGTGAATTCATCTAAGGTAGTTTGAGCCACTGCCAGGATTTGGTCATTAATGATCAAGCCCTAATTGTTGACCTTGTACTTGTAAAAAGTTAAATTAATGAAGTTAGGTAAGGTAATCAAGAAGAAATCATAAAAACATTACAATAACCATGTTTATCCCTGTAGAAGATACACAGTTCTAGGTGGGTTCTAGAATAATGTGTGGGATCTATGTGCCACCATCATAGTATTGTCAATATTATACTAACTATAATATGGCATCGTCCAGATCTTCAAAAGTTGGTGTGGACGTATGGTCTCTATTAGGGTGGCTTGTTAGTAATGTACTTAGTAATTAGGCTAGATGCCCAAGGAAACACATTCTCCTTAATGACCTTGGCTACATTCATAGATAAGTGTGACCACAGCATCACACTAAAGTTCCTAAGAAGGTAGGAAAAGAATTCCTTTTCCTAGGCTAGAACCATAACGAAAGCTTCCTAAGAGGCATGTCATGTGGTCGAGTATTGGTCTTGGGATGACAAATGTAGCATAAAATACCAACCAACTACACTATGATGAGAATAGGCCTCAAGAAAACCTTGCATGAAATAAAGTAAAAACATTATGACGAATTAGAATTTCTCAACAAATTTAGAGAAAACATCTAGTTGATGGTGAAATTAGCCTTTGTAAAAAGCTCTAAGGTGTTTATCCAAATTAGTCTAAGTAATTCCACATGTAAATAGTATCACAATCCTACATAGCCTTACATCATTACCAATCAAAATTTCTTTATAAATTTAGAGAAAACTTCCTAAATCAAAGGTAAAATTAGGTTTTGTAAAAAGCTCTTAGATGTTTATCTAAATTAGCTTAAGAAATTCCATGAAGCATTGTTACCATATTTTATAGCATTAATAGAAAAAATTATATCTTAATCTAAATCATGCATAAATTTAGAAAAATAATCTAAATTATGCATAAATTTGGAAAAAGTAAGCATAAGTTTTTTAAGAAAAACATCTAAATTATGCAAAGCATGCCTAAATTTGGAGAAAGCATCTAAACTATGTACAAATTTAGAAAAAGCATGATAAAATTAGTAAAAGCCATGTAGCCATAGTAAAAAATTATAGAAAAAGCTTTTATTCTTCTAGAGAAAGCAAAATTAAGCATATCAACCACTTCTATTTTTCGTAATGTACTACAACCATTCATTTTTCCTTGATTCACACTATCATAACAAAAAATTTATAAAAAACTCATTTTAGCTTTTATTACTCTAGAAAAATAAAAAGTTAAGCATATCAACCACTTCTATTTTGGGTAATGTACTACAACCATTCATTTTGCCTTGATTCACACTATCATAACAAAAAATTTATAAAAAAACTCATTTTAAGTCCAATCAAAGTGATTCCACCATCATTGGAAAGCTAAAACCAAAGCCTATGGAGCCATGACAAAAAAATAGCAAAACACTTTTCCTTTTTCTTATGAAAATTTTACAAATCTACATGAAATTATGAAAGGAACACAAACAACCTAACTGCGCAATGTTAGGAAACCAACCATAACTTCTTTGTTTCAAAGCCAAATTAAATGACACAACAACCATAAAAAGTCTTAACAAAGGGCTACAAATCCATGGTCTTTAATTCTGAAAATGTTTAGCCGTTTCACTAAGAAAAAATACACAACTTTGCTTGCTTTTTCATAATAAAACTTCAAAAATCTCAAAGCCTAAATTTCACATAGCTATTAAAACAGTAGAAATAACCAAAATCATTAAAACCCATTTAAATTCACATCAAAATAATGGGATAGGATGTTGTTAAAATCTAATTTGAACAAATCCTAAGGCCTAGATATAAAAAAATGGCCATATCCCAAGATTTTGTGAAAAAAGCATAAAATAGCAAGCCTTATTTTCAAAATCAAATTTGCAATAGCTAAAGAAATAAAAAAACTATAGATCTACATAGGAGTAGCCAAAATAGGAGATGGGATTTCATCAAAATTCCATATTAATTCCTCTGCTAGAGTAGATTTGAAAAAACAGCCTCAACATCTAGAAAGGAAAAAACTAGAAAAAAAAATAAAAAAAACAAACCTAAAAATAAGTAGAATTGCCTACCTTGAAGTAGTGATAAATGGGACCTAGATAGAGATAGGCCCTGGAACCTCTAAAACTTCCCTCAAAAACTTGTCCATCCTCTAAATTGTGGGATTTTTTCTCTTTCTCCCTCTTTATTTAGGCACCATGGCAGGCTCAATGTTACGGTAGATGAAAATTAGGAGAAGATAGGAGTTCTATGTTGGCTGCAAGGGAGATGGGATGCTTCCACGCTAATGATTCGGTGTGGCTACCATAAGAATCTCTAACAGAGCTCTCCTCCAATGCGTTGTTATTGTAGAATGATAGTTATGATCAAAAATTACAAAATTTAACATATAAAACCCTTCTAAAACCTAAACGAAACGCCAACTACTAATTTAGTGCATCATAACTACAACAACATAGAAGAAAAATAAGGGAAAGTATAGTTCATGTTGGTTTTTTATGTAAAACAAATCTACCTTTCAAAATTTTAAATTCTTTGATTGTGGACCCCACCCTACTTCTTCACTTTTGACCAAAACCTACATCAATAGTGAGATTTTTGCCAATTTTGACACTTCAAACATTATGGAAACCTTGATTACATACATCCATGCTAGTAATGCCATGCCCAACATGGAAACATGTCCATTATTCTACAAATTTATTTACATTACACTATTTTTCTATTTTTAGTAACCCAGACTTACCTTCTTCAACCCTGGGTTTTCAAAATTGGGCAAAATATGACCAAAGCCAAGCACCATGAGTTTCCATGCTGGGTCAATAATTCCCAGCATGGAAAAAGGAGGGTTAACACTCACTCTTTCCTCCCAACACTCATCTAGCATCTCCAAAGTGGATCCCATATGACCTAGAAATCCTCCAAGCATCTCTGACAACCTTAAAACTCACCAAACCTAGTCAAAAATGGTCAAAATATAGGATTTGATCTATTCCATGTTGGAGGAGGCTTCTTCCATACTTAACCTCTCATCTTAAACATGGATTGAATGGTGGAAATCCAAAATGATGTAAATTGGTGACCTAATGACCATTTCGTGATGTTGTTGATCTTAGGACCCTACTAGAACCCTCTATAGCTTTTTGAAGCTCCAAAATGGGTCAAATATGGCACAAAATGTCATCCCCCTCTCATCCATGCTTAGGCCATCATGCCTAGCATGGAAGAAAAGGGGGAGATTCCATGAGACACTTAGATGCCTCCAAACATTCAAATCTTGACACCCAACATTGATTGTCAACACTGGCAACCTTGAAGGTTGACATGCATGGTTGATCAACTATTGATTTGGCCTAGATTTAACTTTATTGATTGGGGAAGACCTTTTCCATGTTGAAACTTCCACCCTTAGTGTGGAATAAAGGGAGGAAGCTTGAAAACCCCATCTTGGTCCCCAAAATGATTAGATCTTGACCTTAGGAATTGATGGCCAACACCTACAGCCTTGTGAGCACTTATCCACAACTAGATTAACCAAAAGTAACCAAAAAGCATTCTTGCCTTACCATTTTTCCATGATCACCATGGAAGCCCTAGTGTGAAAAAAATATGGGGAAGTCCAAAAAATGTCTTATGATCCTTGAAATAATAATTTAACATTAGATGATACCTATCAACGCCATCAACCTAGGAAGCCTGCATGCATGCCCGAAAGTGAGCAAAAGTAACCAAAAAATATTTAACCTCATTTTTCCATACTGAGCATGGAAGACCAAACATGGAAAAAGTGGGGAAAGTCCAAAATATACCTTATGACCTTTGAGATAACAAAATTTTGGCATCAAATGTTAGCAGTTGATGCTAGTAACCTAGGAAGCTTGCATGCATGTATGAAAGTGACCAAGAGTAACCAAAAAAATTTTCCAAAATTTTTCCATAGTAAGCGTGGAAGAAATAGTGTGGAAAAAGGGGGTAATTGCAAAAAATTCCTTATCAACTTTGAATCCACCAAATTTTAACATCAAGTAGCAATAGTCGACATCAGCAAACTTAGAAAACTGCATGCATGACTAAAAGTGGATAAAAATGACCAAAAGGCTTTTCTCCCATCTTTTCATACTAAGCATGGAAGACCCAACATGGAAAAATATGGGAAGCCTGAAAACCACTCACCAACCTTGAAGATAGCCAAATTTTAACACCAAGCATTGACCATTATCATTGGCAACATGTGGAACCTACCTACATGATTGAAAGTGGCCAAAATGACCAAAATGAATTTCCCCCATTTTTCCACACTGAGCATGAAATAATAGCATGGAAAAATGGGGGGAGTTATAAAAACACTTATAAATACTCAAAATTATCAAAACTTAACACCAAACCCTAGTCCTCGACCATGGTAACCCCAGAGACTAACATGCATAGTTGATTGAGGTTAAAATTGGACTAGATCTAAGTTTCACAGTTATTCCATGTTTATGATTCCTTTTTCCACATTTAGGATGGCATCCATAGTGTCAAAACATAAGGGAAGACTTGTTTTGAACTTCTAAACACCTCGGAATAACATCAAACAACATTTCATGTAGTCTAGAAACTTGGTAGCAACTATTGGAGCCCTTAAAATTCATAAAACTAATCCTAGATGGTCAAAAATCAATTCTCCCTTATTTTCTAGGATATTATCTCTATCCCTAGCATGAAAGAAATGGGAAAGCCAAAACCCCATTTAGGGATGTCCAAAACTACTAAATTTTGGCATAGACCCATAGCCCTTAATCCTAGCAACCCTGTGAGGTAACATGCACAGTCAATTGTCACCTGAATTGGCCTAGATCTAAGATTCTTACTTCTTCTATAATTGAGTAACTTCCCTACGATGAAGAAAAGGGGAAAATTTTCTTTTCAACTTTTTGATGCAAGATGGAACTCATGGAATCCAAAGATATATACTAGAGAGGGCAAACACCTCACAGCCTCAAGATTTTACTTGTCTAACTTTATCCCAACCTTCAAAACCCATTTCCCATATTATTTCATGCTATAATAGCTCCCCCAACATGGAAATAAGGGGGAAAACCTTAAATACTCTTAAAAAACCTTCAAACATGTCCAAAATTAGCTAAAAACTTGCAGAATTGAATTCTATAGCCCTATGGGCCTAGAAACTTGGTTAAATTGCCCCAAAATAATTCTTGATTTATCACATAAGTGTCCCCATATATTTCCATGTTGAGGGTACTATGCCCATTGTGAAAATGGCGGGCAAGGGGGGGGGGGGGGGGGGGCAATACATTTCAACACCTATTAACACTCAAAATGGCCTTAAATTGCCTTGGAATGAAGTTGAGAGAGGCACAAGTTCTAGATATGGACTCCAACTACCTATTTGACCATGTTTGACTTCATTTTTGCTTGTATTTTGGTTTCCCATGTTGAACCCCCTTCTTTTCCATGCTGGCCAGTGTGGAAACAAAGGGGGAAGACTTCAAAACCTACTTTTAAAACCTTTACAGACCTCCAAAGTGCTTAATTTTGAGGTATATGACCCTTTGCTACCTTGGGAAGGTCCTAGAACTTTAATTTTGGACCTCTTAGCATCCTAAAATCTATTTTCCTTAGTTTCCACACTAAAGGCCTCTATTTCCATGTTGATCCTAACATGGAAGCCTCAAAACACTTCATTTTTGGGTCTAGACAACCCAAAAATAACCCTTATTGATGCATAAACTCACATAATAGCCTTGCAACTTCAAAACAGGGTCTACTAAGGCCTAAAACTAGTGAAACCAAACAATTTTGGCCTATATTAATGAAATTTCATCATATATAACTTATTTTACTTGATTTTTTTACTTATTACGTAATGTTTTGGCTTATTTTTAGACTTATGTTGCTTTGTGGACATTATTGACCTTTTATGGCCTTTATATAGCCTTATATGTTCTTTTCTTATCTTATTATATTTCTATTTTCCTTTGTTTGACCTTTAAATGGTAGCAAATAGTGGGGTTTGACCTTCCATGACCACCATTTGACACCATATGACCATGGCTTGCTAAGGCCTTAAAATGTCATCATAGTCCACCAAGACTATAAACTGGCATCACAACCCACTAAGGCCTTAAACTAGCAAAATTGTGACATTTATTAACCATTTTTAGTCTTACTTCTTATACTTTCCCTTTTTTGACCTTCATGTGACCTTTGTTTGCCTCTATTGCACTTTTTTGAATTGACCTTATCTCATTGATGACCTTGGATATCCTTGATTGCATTAGATTTGGATATGTTTTATGGCATTTTAACATTATTTATTTACGTTTACCTAGGTGTCACTTAATATGCTTTTGGTTGATGTGAAGGAGTAAAGTATGAGTACCTGGAAGCAAATCAATTTTCCTTTATGTCTACATGGACCTCATGGTGATATTAAATAGTGTATTGACCCTTATTCCCTAGATCTTGAGCCTAAGAGTCTTGTAGATCATAGACCCTCAATAGAGAAACATCTAGAGTGGCCTAAAAACCTAGTCAAATCCCTTGAATTTGAAGTATAATACATAATCAAAGATCTTCTAGTTGAGCTTCCTATCACAACAAACATTGGTGAGGAGAAAACCTTTAAACTAAGTTTCTCACTAGAGTTCCAATGTGCCCAAGATATTACCAAATTCTTACAAAATAACATTAAGGCATTTGCGTAGTCATATGAATATATGCTAGGCCTAGACCTACTTCTAGTGTAGCACAACATCAAATTGGATCCTAGCATTAGACCAATTAACCAAAATGTGTGCTAGATTAGACCTAATTTGGCCTTGATAGTTCATGATGAAATCTTAAAGCTCTACCAAGCAAGTTTCATTAGGGCTATCAATTACATAGAATGGTTATCTAACATAGTGATAGTCCTTAATAAAACATAGGAGTATCTATATTTTCATTGATTTTCAAGATCAAAATAAAGCAACCATCAAGGATGACTTCACTTTGCCTAGTATTGATCAACTTATCAATACTACAACCAAACATGCCTTGTTGTCCTTTAGGGATGGATTCGTGGGATATAACCAAATTAGGTTCAACACAGAGTACCAACTTAGCATGACCTTTATGATCCCATGGGATACTTTTTGTTATACCATGATGCCCTTTGGCCTTAAGAACACCATAGTGACATACCAACGAGACATGACCTATATCTTTAGTGATTACATGTTAGGTTTGCTTAATAATTACATAGATGACATAGCGGTGAAGTCTAAGATAGCCAATGACCATGCTAATGACCTAGATCTTGTGCTTAATTGATGCCTTAAATATGAGCTTAGTCTCAATTGCAAGAAGTATGTCTTCAGTGTCAAAACTAGTAAAATGCTTAGCTTTGTAATCCCTAATGTAGGGATACATGTATATTCTAATATGGTTAAGGCCATATCCCAATTGGTAGAACTTGACAACCTTAAAGAGCTTGAGGGATTACATTCTAGATTATAGTTTATTCATAGGTTTATCACTAGGCTTATAGATAAGTTACACCCCGTGTAACACTTGCTTAAGAAATGAGTTCACTATGAGTGAACGACTCAATGCTAATAGGCCTTTGAAAACCTTCAAAAATAGTTGATACAACTACTAACAATCTATCCTCAGCGAGAGGGTAAACTATTTTACATTTATCTCACCATCTCTCATACATCCATTGCCTCTATACTTTGTTAGAAATGTGATGATGAAGCAGAAATGCCTGTATACTACCATAGCCATGTGTTAGTAGCCCACGGGACCTGATACACTAAAGTGGAGATGTATTTTTTAGCACTAGTCTTCTATTTGAGGAAATCTAGACACTACCTTTTCAAAAGCCAAGTCAACATAATTTGCAAGAACATACTTAGAGTTATAATAACCAACATCTACAAAAGTAGCTACATAGCTCGATGGAAAGCCATAACTGCAAAGTTTGACCTTCATTATGTCTCTCAATCCTCAATAAAAGGTCAAGCTATAGTCGTACAACTCATAGTTTCCCTTATTGATGACCAAGCAGTAGTAGACCCTAAGTTCCATAATGAACACATTAACATAATCAGCCAAGTCCTCAAGGGTTATGAGGTAGTCATGAACTTCGATGGAGCTTCAACAGCCCATGGGGCTAGTGTCACTGCCATCATAACATTTCCATTTGATGAAATCCAACCTTTTGCCCATCGTTTTGGATTCTCATGCATCAACAACATGGTGGAATATGAGAGTTTCATCAGAGAAATAATGGTAGCTCATGACCAAGGAATTAGATGCCTAGCCATCAAAGGCAATTCACAACTCGTAGTTAACCAAGTAACCAAAGTTTATGTATGCAAAGCTAAACACTTACAACCTTACTATGACCTAGGAAAGTAATTATTATAATAATTCATAGATTTTGATATTCAACAAATACCTTGAAATGAAAACATCATAGCTAATGCAATTGCAACACTAGCCCTTAGTGTGACACCAAATGTGTTTAGCAAGTTGTCCACCTTAACTATGGATTATGCTACTCCCATCACACAAAACATTGAGGATACCTTTGTGGTCATCGTTCATATTGCTCCTTCTAAGGAGTGGTATGAAAATATCAAATTTTACCTTATGCATGATTAATCCTCACAAGGTCTAACTACATCTAAAAAGGATACAATACATAAACGATCAAAGTACTATTTCATTATATGTGATACCACATTATGTTGACGATCCTATGATGGTATACTCCTAGAGTGATTAAGTAAAACAAAAGCCAAAATAGTCCTAGAGGAAGTTTACAAGGATGTTTGTGAAGGACATATAAGACTAAGATCCATGGCCTCTAAGATTAGATGGTTAGGCTACTATTGGCCCCATATGGAAAATGACTACCTATAAAAGGTTAAGTTATGTGACACATGCCAACAATATAGCAACCTAATACATTACCAACTAAGTTACATATAACGTAAATAACATGGCTGATGAGGGTTGGATATCATTAACCCTATAACACCTAAGTCTACCGTAGGGCACCGCTTCATCATTTTCGCAACTAAATACTTTACCAAGTGGGTTGAGGCTATTCCCCTAAGGAAGATCACATCTAAACAAGTTTGCAAGTTTATCCTAGACAACATTGTAGCTCATTTTGGCATATCCATGAACATGGTTATAGATAATGAACCTCAATTTAGTAGCCAAGAAACCAAGGATTTCTACCACAACTTAGGCATTAATCATTATTTCTTGTCACCTTACTACCCTTAAGCCAATGGACAAGTAGAAGCAAGCAACAAGGCCATCATCAACTTGGTCAAAAAGATGCTCAACAATAGTAAGCAAAATTGGCATGAATGGCTTGTCCATGCACTATGAGCATACAAACAACCTATCACATGACAACCAACATGATCCCTTATAGCACTATTTATGATTTTAAAGCTATTTTACCTCTTGAATTGTAGGTTCCATCACTCTAATTAGTCTTGACTAACTTCATCAATGATGAGAAGAGTAAGGAGTTATGAATAGCAGCATTGGATTTGGTGGAGGAGCAATGTATGTAGAAGCTTGCTCTCATCAAGCATTATCAAGAGTGATAGAAGTGAGAACATCACCATAACTTGATAATGCTCAAGATCAAAGATGGAAACCTAGTCCTCAAGGTTATCCATGAGA
This sequence comes from Gnetum montanum, assembly GCA_015680685.1. Classification (NCBI taxonomy): domain Eukaryota; kingdom Viridiplantae; phylum Streptophyta; class Gnetopsida; order Gnetales; family Gnetaceae; genus Gnetum; species Gnetum montanum. The sequence continues at coordinate 268,625 of MNCI01025089.1, forward strand.
ATGTAGAAAAATTCTCAACCAACTAGGAAGGGCCCTTTCTTATCACTAGAGCCTATGGAAATGGAGCATTTAGAATAGCTAACATGGATGGGAATGAGCTGTCCAATCTGATTAGTCATTCCTATCTAAAGTCATACTACATGTATCTGATGATCATCAACAAGAGAGCTTACTTTCAACAGCCTGCTACAATCTTAAACTAGCAACACGGCCTACCAAGGCCTTAAACAGGTACCATGGCCCACCACAAACTTAAACTAGCAACATTGGTAACCTAGATAGCATGTTTCTCATGTGGCATGTATGCATTATAGTGTTACAATATGTAGTGGTGTTTTGTATTCTTTGTTGATGCCTCTTAGTTCAAACCTCCAAGAACCAACAAAGAGGGGCCATAGAAACACCACAAAATTTTACATTTTATAACCAATCTTCATAATGTAGATTTCACCCCATGAAACCCAAGGTACAATTTCATTACAAATGTGAAAATTGTAATCCACAATGGACAATTTCACATACTTTATACTTTTGGGGTTGAAAATGCTTCATAAGTGGTCAAAGACTCATTCCCCATGTGAAAAGGCTTACCTAGTGTCTATATATGCGGTTGGGGGGTCAAAATCCCTTTTGGAATGCCAAAAAGGGAAATTTGATGGGTTTTATGGGGGGTATGCATTTTTCTATGTTGGAAACACTTGCAAGAGGGTAGATCTCACCTACCCCTAGTGTGGAAGGATGGGGGTTTGGAAACTTTTCCCCCTTTAATGTGGAGACTAAATGCACAACTTGGAAAATTCTCCCTAGCTTGGGAACTTTTTCCCCTTAGCTTGAAAAATTTCCCCCTAACATGAAAGTTTTCTCCAAGCCTAGAAAGCTTGTCCCCAGCCTAGAAATTTTTCCCCTATCCTGGAAAGTTTTCTTGCAACATGGAAAATTCAATCCCCTAGCATGGAAGCCACAAGGATAAAAATTCATCAATTCATGCACTTCAATGTTGACTAGCCACTTCAACAAGAATGGTGGAGAGATTAGCATGGAATATTCATCTACAACATGGAAGGTGTGACCAGGTTACTATTTATACTAAACATAATTCCCATGGGAGAAGCACTTACTATGTATAGTAACCCCCCAAATTTGGGCATTCATCTTACCTAAATTTGTAGCACATTTGTAGCCATTTTATAGCCAAATCTTAGCCAACTTGTAGCCCTATTCATGGCCCAAGGATTGTATAAAAGCTAGCCTCAAACACCATTGAAAGATGGAGCAATTTTCAACAATTTTAGCAAGTTTTGAGAAGAAAATTCTCACCAAAGTTCAACCATTTTTTACAATTTTGCACTTGGGACATTTTTAGGCACTCAAAAGCTCTTGCAAGTTTTCATACTTGCATTCTCTTGAACCCCACCATGGAAGTAGTGAGGCTTAAGATTTGGTGGATTTTTCATGTTAACACTACACTTATAGGGTACCAAACCTAGCGTGGAGCAACTTAGCATCTAGGTATTTCACTTTTATCACTCCTAGAAAAAACCCAATTGACTTATTTATAATTGCCACAATGAAGGACGCTTCGATAACATCAAGAGTGGCTTAGCACATAGATGATGGAGTAGATAACCTCAGCTTCAATTAACTTTGAATTCTTACACAAGTGAAATGCCTCTACCATTTTGCTCATCCAAGCACCATTTGTACATATTTCTCTAACTTATTCTTTATTCTTTTCTCAACAAAGTTTTAAGTTTTGAGTTTTGTATTCAAAAATAAATTTATTATTTTTGCATCATTTGGATCTATTTATCTGCTCACATTTTTCATCTCATAAGTCCTTGGTCAATCTGTTGGACTAGCTAGGATACCTCGAATTCCATTTTTATCACAAAGGCTCTCGAAATTCTAGGTTGAGGAACTACTTGCATCAAGGATCCATGGTATTCATTCCAACAATTGAAGTTTTTGGTTGCAATACCATCCATGGCATCCTGAATCCCATTTTTTCAAGCCCTTGGGAATTTGGGGTTAAAGTTGTTATGCTAACATTTTTGGTTTTCTAGCAATCAAAATTTTCAATTGCTACAATCTTCAATAAAAGCCTTTCATTAATGTCAATATTTACTAAAATGAAAACTATGTTTGTGGCATTCTGTATAATATTTCCTTGAATGTTGGTGTGATAGCAGCAATTGTTACCATGCTAGGATTTCCTGCATTGATTGTCATAGTTGTGAATGTTTCTATTGTCATTGATGTGATGCTCTGGAACACTGGATGGGTGAACCATGAGGTAGAGGTGATGGATGTCATCAAGAGCCATAAGAGTATCAAGGACATCACAAAGGAATTTAGCTAGTTGATACTAGTGTATGGTAATTGTTAATCATTATGGTAGTTTTGTGATGCATCCTGAATGAATGGTTACTTCTGCCACTAATTTTTTCCTCTTGGTTGAGCTAATCATTTTTGTAGCAAATGTAACTAGGAAAAGTAGAATTGATTCTAGGACCATGCTTGAAAGTAGCTTCCTTTCACTTGGAGTTGATCTTAACTAATCAACAACTATAGATGATATTATTTTGGCAACCTTAGAACCTAGAAGTAGTTATCTTCCCTCAGTGGCAATGCATTGCAATGGTGGTAATGGTATTGTGAATGTCATAGATTTGCTTGCACTTGTATATAATGAAGGTGAGCCTATCTCTATCTACCTATGATTTTATCAATTTATATTCAATTTTTATGATGGTTGAGCTCAATGGGCAAATTCCATAACATAGCTATCTTACCTAGTTGCAAACCTATGTGATGGAATTATTGCCTCCTCTATTAATGATGTTATGCATGGCTACTAGTAATCATTGTACTCTTTAATGGTATCCATTTAGTAATATTTTGGATAGGATTTAGTCATGCTCCGTCTTTGTGGTACACCATCATCCTCATGACTAGTTTATTAATGATATCCTAACATTCTTCCCTAATTCTAATTCTTTTCTCCACCTCTCTCTTTGTAGGTACATCATTAAATCATCATCCATTCTCTTATTGATGGATCCTCTAACATCTCAACAACATTGATCAAGAGGGGGTAATTTTTTATCCACTTTTCTTAGTACTTTAGCAAACTAGCCAAGTGTGATTTTGATATTGTTCCATCTCCCTAGAGTCT
>MNCI01025089.1:275996-311856 GCA_015680685.1 Gnetum montanum
TAAGATGGAATTTATTTGAGTAAAAACTATATTGATATATCTTACCCATAGCATCTCATAGTCTTTTTGCAATCTTTTCATATTGCAAATTCATAAGCATATGATTAGAATTGCCTTTTACAAATTTCTCCCAAAGCTAGATAATCTATCTAATTCTAGTCTTCATCTTTCATGCTCTCTAGTTTAATTCCAGTAATGCATACATCTTGTTTTTTTTTTTTTTTTTCAACCAGAAAATCTTCCATCCTAAGCTTCCAAAGATTATAGTTGCTACCATTAAACTTTTCTATTTCTTCCCTATACTTAGCACTCTTAGCCATCTTAATGCATTGAATGAGATAAGAGCCCTAAGAATCAAATGAACCTTGCTTTGATACCAATTTGTTAATTTACACCCTAATTAAGTCAGATAATAAAGCAATAGCAAGAAATAGAAATTGAAATTCAATTATGGAATTGGAAAAAATGCATCAGGAACACAAGAAATTATCTTGTGGAAAGCCTACGAAAACCCCAAAAATGGCTCCAACTCCTAGCAAGCCTTAGAAATCCAAGTCTTTTTTTTTTTTGTTAACTTACAACAAGATTCAATCAAGCTTTCACAAGAGGAAGATAATATAACTTGAAGATGTGTTCATAAGACCACCCAAGCATTCACTTATATAGTGGTCATAATGTTATGCATTGAGTAAAAGCCAAATTATGGAGTTATAATCCATAATTAATCATGGCCAAATTGGATGTGAGCAATTACATGTTCTTTTGATATATTACATACCTTGGCTTTTGTTATTTTTAACCAACATGCTAAGATTTGCCTAACATGACAACCATTACAACATGAAAATATTTTAAACTTAAAATAACAACCCGCCTAATAATATACATCCTCACAAGGTTAAATGAGTTATAAATCAAAGTTAAAGTGCTGGCTGGTTTGGAAAAAATTTAACGCTTTGAAATGGATAATGGAGGGCTTGTCACGACTAATGATGTGTGGAATGGAAGGCAATAGAAATTTCGTGAGCGATGGTGCAGAGCATATTTGTCATTGTCTTCATCAAAGTCGTCAACTACAACCTTCATGTAGAGATAAATGCAGGGTAAATTTAACACCTTTTTTTTTTTTGCAACTCCTACTTCGAGGATTCAAATTTTAAGTTGAATGTGATTCATCGGGGAAAATACATTTAACGGCTGGAACATTGGAAGGATGAACAAGCATTTTATTCATTCACGTCTATGGTAAAAAACCATGTTAATGTTCCTATGAAAAGTAAATAACCATGAGAAAATTATTATGCACAAGTATCAATCACAAAAAGGATGCTATGTTTAGTAACTTTATTCTTCATAGGATGATGAGAAGTGAAAATGTTTATCTTGATAAAATAAAGATAAGTTAACAATGTTAGCAATGTAGAGTACAAAGAATTTAATTTTGGTGGAGAGGCCAACACATCTTGCGATGTGGTGGGTTGGAGGGGGGTGAAGTTTGTCAACATCACCACATTAGAACATTGGTTTTCAAATCAAACAAAAACATTCACATATATAAATACAAAATTGAAACAATAGGCTTTTTGGCTATGGTAGCAGGTTTGCCATCTCGAAGTTTAATAAATCAAAAATGAAAGCAAAATTTAATATATAGGTAAACTAGTGAATTCAAAAAATCTATAAGGTTTCTATATTCCTTATGATTATTTTTGCAATGTATTTTTGTTGGAAAATTTTGATAAAATAATGAAAAATAGGCATTGAAGCCCATGAGTCTTTTCTATTTTAAAAAATTAAATCAATTATTTGATAGATAAATATACTTGAAAATGGCCCTAAATACACTTGAAAAAAATCATTTTGTGAAAAGAATGAACAAGGGAAACTTAGCCTCATAAGATAGTTATAGAGCCCAATCAAGAATAAAGTGTTAGCAATGTCTATGGGGGGAAATTTCTATAAGTAGGAGGAAATCATTTCTCTTTCATGTATAATAAGAAAATAATCCTAATGAGTGAATAAGTTTTAGATGATTGATGAATTCAAATGTTCTTGAAGTTTAATGTTTTAAATAAATAATATCTCCACTATCCCATCACTTTCTTACTCTATTTTATTTCCATGATCATTCTAATTAACATTCGCATTACCATTCAACAATTTTTTCAAAACAATCCAATTTTATCCTTTAATTTGCTAAGATGTTAAGCATTGCATGAAGGAAGTTCACTCTTTTAAGATACGATAAAAATTGTGTTACAATTTATTTGTGGGGAAAAGATAAACAACCATAATCATGACAATTAAAGCTACTACATAACACATTTTTGTGGTCACCTAAAGTGAATGTGATGAATGCCACTATCAAAAACTTGTCCTTACCTTGTAGGATTTGAATATCAATATTAGATACATGAAGTAAAGTGAATTTGGTGAAATAATCAAGAAAGTAGGAAAGAAAGAAAGATTCTGACATGTTTCCTGAAATGGCATTCCATGGTTTGTGTTTTACCAAATCATATATGTTAACTCTCTACATTGCCTCTTTATTTATTCCTTGGATTTCATAACATCATTTTTAAAAAATAAATTCAACTAGTCAACATATATTATATATATCTCTATAGTGTGGTTGAGAGTATCTACATTCAAACATGATTATTGGTTGATGAAAAAAACTAATATTTGAATCATACAAAACTTATGGATGAGGAGAAGGGAATCTTACTTTTAAAGTAACTTGAACCTACTCTTGCTTCCTCTAACCTATCTCCATTTCCTTTTCTATCATCACCTTTGTTAGAATATGGTTGTAACACATGATATACAATTATCAATTTTTTAACTAATCAAGATTATTCATAATTGATGAGTCATGATATCAGATCTATGATATCAGGTTCGCGATATCAGATCCCTCCAAGTGATATCAGACATGCGATGTCAGAACCTATCTCTTTGCCTATAAATAAGAGACGGGGGCACTTCGTTTTGTAGAGTTTTTCTTAGTCCCTTACCCGAACTCTTGCAATTTTTCCCTTTTATAGTTAGAATTATTTCTGAGTGCCCATAGTAGAAGTCATAAAGTGAACGAATCTTTATTCGAGCATTGTGCACTTGAGCACACCTTGTGTTTAGAAATAAAGACGAACTTTGTTATAAACCCTGCAACATTCAAAATAGCTTATTTATTGCATTTGATGTTATTTACAATTATTTAATTCTTTCATTAGGTAATTGATGTTGTTTTTATAGAATTGTTAATTTTCAACAAGTAAGCACACTTAGTACAACCACTTTGAACATACGTGGAACACTTGGTAACCTAATAATGATTAGCGTTTGGTAATCCCAGTAGTGTTACACTAGTTCATGATGTGTCCGGCAAGTGGGAACGGATGCTGATGTTAGGACTAGCTAGAGCATAGTTGATTAGTTAAATTAAATTAGTTACTCACTTATTTCATTTCTCCATTCTGAGTACCAGTAACATAAAACATAACAGACCATAAAAATCACATACCTTAAGTTTACTTAACCATACAATAGTGTCGTACAAGGAAGCTTGGGAAGATAATGATCATATAACCCATCGTTGTTCTATGAAGGCGCATAAGCACTTAGTCCTTGGAGTTCAACCAGATCGTGCGTGAAATCTCATATTCGTATAGTTGGACATAGGGATACCTAGCCACTCATCATTGGCACCATTGCTAGGGACTTTGTTGTTTGTGTGTTGATTAGAACTTAGGAAATCTTTCCATGATTGGAACAAACCATTAGGGTTGGTGACCCTACAATCATAAGAAAAAAAATAGTATTGCATACTAAATAATCAATCGTGTCTCCTTTTTCATATGAGAGCTCTTCACCACCTAGGTCTAACACAATGAACAATCGGAGGTGTAGTACACATAATAATCTGCCAATACCTTAATGGTTTTTCTTGGTATATGCTTATCTTGATGAGTATGTACTAGAATTTACCTTTATCCTCCACCAGGATGAACAACTGTGATGGCATGATTTAGAAGGTAACATAGTGTTATCTCTCGATCGCTCTATCCCAAGCAGGCTTCTTCGTGCTCTCACACAAATTTGTATGCATCATTTACAATCAAAGTACGTTGTGCATGAACAAGATTCAAGGGATTATTGACCCATGGAGGCACAACACCAAAGGAACCTACAACAAGAGAGACATTACAAATCTATGAAGGGAAAGTGGTCTCAGGATGTCCTGTATGTCATAAGTGAAAGCAAGAGTGGTGAAACTACCTCAAGAGGTTTTCCACATAACAATGTTCCTCTCATTGACTTCAATCAAGGAGTTGTGTATTAGAATCTTCACTCAACTATTCATAACCCAGGTTTTGATACCAATGGACACAAAGTATCTAAAAAAGGAACACTAACACATGACAACAATAGACATTCCGATCATAACCATGACCGACGCTATGACCACTAAAGAGAAAGTGATAGACACCGTCATAGTGCCGATCCTCCCTCTTCACCTTCATCATCTCCTTCCACCTATCTTTCATGATTCAAATGCAATCAGAAAGAGAAAGGACATGAGGAAAATGGTAAGCAAAATAGAGATCATAGACAAGATAGTCAAGAAAGGGGACAAGGGCATTCTAGAGAGACACATCACAAAATAAGGTAGAGTAGGGAATAGGATAGGCATCATAAATTCCATAGACAGTACCATCATGATGAACCCTTACTTGCCACCTGAAGTATGTTAGATATAACTAAGGTCGTTAGAATCCCAAAAAGGCACCAAAAAGATAGTAGGATCAAAAGACTAGACATGAACAACATCCCATGATTTGAAGAGGAATACAATGTTGATCCTCAAAATCATCTACAAGAATTTCATGATGCATGTACCTTGCAAAATATAGAAAACGAATGGCAAAAACTAAAGTTGTTTCCACATACACTGATCAAGGAAGTGGAAAGCTGGTATCAGTCCTTATAAATGGAATCTATTCATTGATGGAGTACCATGTTGGAGCTATTCAATAATAAGTATCAAATGTACTCCTATGTGTCCAACTTGTGTAAGCAAATCCAAGGATGGAAACAAGGAAGACACAAACCCTTGGATGTTGCCATGGGCTGATATTATGCATTATTACATCGTTGCCTTGGCAATGGTTACCTGCAAAGGGAACAACTATGCCATCTCATGGATGGGCTTAGGTACAAAATGTGAATAACCCTTGGGACTTATGCCCAGGGAGGGCTATTTGAACTTAGAGACCATCAAATAGAAAGATTATTGGAGCAAGTTGCCAAGGAGGAAGGTGAGTTAAGGAAAAGAGAAAGTGTGGAGGAATATAATAGAGATGGCAAACACCTCGAAGGTTACCTTATTCTTAAGGTAACCCAAGGTAGTTTCACAAACCCTTGACATATTATCCAAGTGGAACTCCACCACAACCAAATGAATAATATCAATAATAGCAACACCCATAATCATTAGGAATGCCATTACCATGTCAACAATACCCTTACCATCAACTTGACCCAAATGGATACTACGTTCAGTAGTCGATCTCCCCATGTGACCCCACTAGTCATGTCACTCCTTAGCCTCACTAATAGACCCATGAGTACTATAGAACTCCTTCTCCTAGGGGTGATGTTCCACAAATGTACTATCCTTCTCATCCAACTACACCTCTTTTACCCTTAGCTCCATTACCATCTGCTCCAACTATGTAGGGTGAGCTTCCTGCCCAGTCGTAGCAACATAATGCTACAAGGGCTATCAATCCTCAACCTGCTATTGGTTCAAATAATCAATCAAAGAAAAGACATTTCTTTAAGACCAAAAATCCAACCAAGTCCTTACAACCACAAGCAGATAATTGTCCAAATGCCTCACCATCGTTTGAACTTTCGGAGCTTCCTTCGAACCAAAGACCATGCCCAACACATACTATCATGCTAACCCACACCATTATTGATTAGATTAAAGCTAGTCATATTCATGGGAAATTCTTTGATCTTGGAAGTCCTCTTATATATTTGCAAATCACTAGGAATAAGCCTTGCAAAGCTCTTTTGGATTTAGGTTCTAGTGTTAACTTAATCTCTCAAGAAATGTAAAAAGCCTGAAACCTACCTCCACTAAAAAAAATAGCATTCATTTAGAGTTGGCCGACCAATCCACCATTGTCCCATTAGGACTAGTGCAGGACATTGTCAACACTATTTGTGGATGGTCATATACAGCCGATTTTCTAGTGATTCAAGTTAACAATTGTAAGGGGGACTTCCCAATCATAATGGAAAGAACATGGCTAGGAACAATTGATGTGTGCCTAGGAATACATGATCTTTCCATAGAGATATTAAAAGAAAATTCATTTGGTAAGATTGAGAAGAATAAAGTTTCATGCATTGCATACAGTGACACAAGGTACAACTGCGTGCAGAAGTCTTGGTTTTTACAACATTTAACACTACCTACATGTAATTAGTGTGCACAAGTAATAGATATACAAATATGCCTATGTGTAGTAGCCACAAGATAGGAAGGCACCCAATGGCTGATAATTGACCAAGAGAGTAATTCAACTATATGCATGGAACCAACTGAGAGCTTAACTTGTGCCTACATTAATAGCATAGATACATTAGAGCAAGTTCATCGCCAAATTCCAAGTCCTGACATCAAAAATATCAATTAGGGGAAGTTGAAAATCCCTGATGAGTTTAAGTAAGAGCCCCTAAAATTAAAACCATTGCCCACTGGTATGGAATATACATTTCTTAAGAATGAAAAATTGGTAATCATCAATGCTAAGCTCACTCCTCAACAAAAAAAACTACTAAAAATGGTAAAGAAATGGTCGAAAGCCTTTGCTTAATCATATCCTGAATTAACCAAAATAGATCCTAGGATATATCAACATAGAATTTACATTAACCCCTCCATGAACCCTCAATGACAACCACAAATATGACTAAACCCAAAGCTTAAGCAAGTGGTTAAAGAAGAAATTGAACAACTTCTAAAAGATGGGTTCATCTATCCCATTGCTGACAATGAATGGGTTAGTCCATTAGTCATTGTGCCTAAAAAGGGACGTAAATGGAGGGTGTGTATAGAATTTAAGCTACTGAACATGGAAACATTTAAAGACCATTTCCCATTTCCATTCGTTAACCATGTCTTAGATTCCATTGCAGGGCATTGCTATTATAATTTTCTGGATGGTTACAGTGGGTAAAATCACAAGTCCTTGGAGGACATTTGCATGTAGGAAAATGTTGTTTGACTTGTGCAATGCCCTAGCAACATTTCAATGTTTGGTTCTAAGTATATTTCAATAGAAAATGGGGAATGATGTGGAGGTCTTTATGGATGGTTTCTTCACCTACGAAGCTAACTTTGAACAAGCTTTGGACCGATTAGAGCAAGTACTAAGGTGATGCATTGAAATCAACTTAGGGCTCAACTGGAAAAAAAGCCATTTAATGGTCCAAGAAGGCATTGTATTATGGCATAAGATTTCACAAACAAGGATAGAGGTAGATCCTGAAAAAATTAAAGGCATCCAAGGAATAACTTGTCAACCTGAAATTGTAAAAGATATTCGATCATTCCTTGGAAATACTAGCTATTATAGACACTTTATTGAGAAATTTTCAAAGATTACAAAATCATTGGTAGAATTAATGAGGAAGGATGTATCCTTTGAATGGACCAAGGAATGTAAGCTATCTTTCCAAACCTTAAAGTAGAAGCTCATAGAAACACCCATTGTACAAGCTCCTGACTAGTTCAAAATGTTCCATATAATGACTGACATATCCAATTTTGCTTTAAGAGCTGTACTTACATAGTTAGATGACCAAAAAAATCCCTATTACATTCACTATGCAAGTCGAAGTATTGCTAGTACACAATTCACCTACATTACAATAGAAAACGAGTTAATGGCTATGGTGTTTATACTAGAAAAAGTTAGGCACTATGTATTAGGCTATAAGATATTTGTATAGATGGATCATAGTGCAATATGGTTCCTAATGAATAAACCCATGGTGAGCCCTCACATCATACGATGGCTCGTGATCTTACAAGAGTTCAATTTTATGATGATTGATCATAAAGGCACTAAGAATGATGTTGCTGATCATTTATCTTAATTACAATGGGACAACAAAGAGGACAAATATCCAATTTCTAACTGTTTCCCTGATGAAATCCTCTTTCAAAGTGTAATAAACAATCAATTAACCACAGATACAAATTGGTATAGTAGCATTTTTACCTATCTTCTCACACAAGAAACACCACAAGGGCTAGACATTAAAAAGAAATAATAGTTTCTTCATTGAGCCAAATATTTCATGGAAATCAATGGATAGCTTTATAAGGTATGTTCCAATGGCTTGGTCTGATGGTGTGTTCTCAATGTATATCAATTGTAGGTTCTCCAAGATGCTCATGAGGGCCCTTGTGGGGGTCATTACACTGGGAGACAAACAACCATTAAAATCTTGCTTGCAGGATATTATTGGCCTAGATTGTTCTGAGATGCTCATTATTTTGTCCAATCTTGTGAGCTTTTCCAATATGATGGGGGAATGAATGCTAGAATGAAGGATCCACAATAATGGATTCAACCCTTATAACCCTTCGCCATATGGGGAATTGATTTTATGGGGCCTATTACATCGATGTCCAATGGAAAAGAATACATCATTGTTGTTGTTGACTATTTTACAAAATGAGTAGAAGTAGCCACTATTATAGACTGTACATCATCTACCACTACATGATTTGTTCAATAAAAAATCATAAATAGGTTTGGTGTGCCTCATGCACTTATTACTAACAATGGTACATATTTTATAGGTGCGACTTTTCGGAAGTTGATGTAACACTTAGGCGTTGAGCATAAACTAACTACACCATATCATCCTCAAGCAAATAGTTAAGTTAAAGTTACCAATAGAAAGATCAAAAACATATTGACATGGACCATTAGCAAATAGAGGTGAGACTAGAGCATCAAACTGAACGATACTCTTTGGGGTTACAACTCCACATGGAAACTCCCTATAGGCTATTCTCCATACAAGTTAGTGTACAGTAAACTTTCACCACTTCCTATCCAAGCTGAGCTCCATACATTGTCTACAACATGTGACCTTAACCTTGACCTCAATCTAGCAAAAAAAAGAATGGTTAATGAACCTTAACTTGCTAGATGAGAACCAATTAGCTACCCTATCATCCAAAAAATTACACAAGGCCTTCAACAAGCAACATCATGACCTAGGAATTAAGAAAGTTACATACCAACTAGGAGATAAGGTTCTTTATTTGAATCCCACACATGTGCCACAATGAACTAAATTTCAAATGTTGTGGGAAGGGCCTTATATCATTCATGAAACTTTTCCTTCAAGGGCTAGGATGATCTATAAACTTGAAAGCCCAGGTAGGAGGTTATTAGTCAACATCTAGCAAAACAAACCCTTCCATGAACCCAAAATAGCCAGTACTAACACTACCTCTATAACTGAAAAACCCTACTCATTATTTTGGATCTCCTCTTTCCAACTCAGTCGTGGGGGAGATGGTCACCAATGCTAACCATTCTAAGCCCTCAGTTTCTTTCATCTTTTTCTTTTTTGTTTTACACATTTTTTTACACATATTTCATATTTACTTGTTTTTGTTTTACACCATAATTAATATTTTTACTATTTATTTCTCTATTACATTTTGCTTGATTTATTCTCCCTTTTCATATAATAAGTGCTCACAATGGTGGATTGTACTATAATGGTGTTAATTGCTAATATTGGTTTTTACCTATGACTTCTAATGTTGATACTAAGATATGGTTTCTTTTGATAAAAAAAGCAATGAGCCCATGACATCCATTCAACTCTATGATCTCCCTTTGTTTTGGAAATGTACTATCCCTTTTCTTTAATCAAACTTATTAATGCATTTGTGGCTTGGTACTATTCAAACCAAGGAAAGATTCAAATGGATTGAAAAGGGTGTGACTTCAAGGGGATTCAACACATTTGTGATGGTCATTCTCTTGGGTAATTTAATGTTTTTCATAAATTTTTTGCCATTCCGCTATCGACTAATAAATTAGGAAGTTGAACGAATCAAATAAGTCTTTGCATGGTGTGGTTCCCACATTTAAAAGAACACAGCTAGTGGGAATTCAAAGCATAACCCTTAGACATAATAAAGGAACATGGGCTACAAGCACTAGTTATAGCACTAGAAAGACATGTTACCCATGCTTGAGCGTTCTCTCTAACTAAGGCCCTTTCTCACTTCTTGCTTCTCTATTCTTCTCTTGCTGGAATGGTGGTTGCTTTGTAGAAGCATTCTTGCTAATCCAGGAGGATGAATTGGTCAAGTGTGTTGATGCAAGATCACTGGATGTGGTTCATTTTAATCTACATTTGGGCAGAATTTTATTAAGTCACCTTAATTACATATTATACAAGGGACTTGACACAACCTTAATTTTGGGATTCCATTCCATTCTCTTCTTTCTTTTTGTATTGCTTATCATATTCCACCTCATTGCCTATTTTATGATTAGTTTATATCTTAGTTGATGCATTGTTGTTCTTTGGTAAATTCTTGTGGGTGAGTTCTTAACTATTATCTCCATATGTCATTCCTAAAGACTATGGACTCTTTGGTTTGTGGGTTTGTCAGGGCATAAAGGGCATGGGCCTACTTTGGGGAGGACCTACTAGCATTCCTTTTTGGTGCAACTGTTAGGTTCTTTCCCTTAAACATTTCTTATAATCAACAGTTTTCCTTTCACCCCATTTATGAAATCCATTTTTATCTACCCTTCTATACATTTTTATTGGCTTCACCATTATTATTTCTCTAATCTTCCTTGTTCGTTCATTTTCCATCCTATTGTTACTGGAGGTTCACTCTTACTTGTGGGAGTCCCTATCATAAATTTTTCCATTCCATCACTTCTCTTACCCCTACACCTTCAATAGTTATTAGTTACAAACCTCTAACCTAGTATCTACCATACCCACAACCTAGCCAATATGCTTCATATCAAGGCAAGGTATCAACTACATCATATCTTATTTATCCTTGTTAATTCATGATTGTGTTGTGTGTGTAGATGGAAATTACATGAATAATGAACTAGGATAGGAGGGAGCACTTAGGATGGATTTGTCATATGGCCATGCATGAACTATGGTGTGCACAAGTTTGACATCGACAACAATGCATCTCATTTTCTTTTCTCTCTCTCTCTTCAAGTTGTCAAATGAGGGTTTGGATGTGATTTATGTACAATGTTCAAGACAATGGTTATGAACATGAATGTTGTAATATGTTTGTCAATCTATTTACTGGGTGCTTTGAGTCTGTCATTCCATGTCACCATCAGTTCTCATTTAGTCAATAATCCCATACCTTCCCAATATTTTGTAAGGAACTCAAGGATGAGTTTTGATTCAGTCGTGCGAGTATGATGAGTCATGATATTAGATCTATGATATCGAGTTCTCGATATCAGATCCTACAAAGTGATATCATACATGTGATGTCAGAACCTATCTCGTTGCCTATAAATAAGAGATGAGGAAACTTGGTTTCAAGGAGTTTTTCTTAGTCCCTTACCCAGATTCTTGTAGTTTTTCCTTTCTAGAGTTAAAATTATTTCTAAGTGCCTGCAGTAGGAGTCACAAAGTGAATGGAACTTTATTCTAGCATTGTGTACCTGAGCACACCTTGTATCCAAAACTAAATACAAACTTTGTGATAAACCTTGCAACATTTAGAATAGCTTATTTATTGCGTTTGATGTTATTTGCAGTTATTTAATGCTTTCATTAGTTAATTGATGTTTTTTATAGAATTATTAATTTTCAACAAGTAAGCACACTTAGTACAACCACTTCGAGCATACGTGGAACACTTGGTAACCCAGTAACAACTAGCATTTGGTAATCCCAATAGTGTTACACTGGTTCAGGATGTGTTTGACAAGTGGGAATAGATGTTGATGTTAGAACTACTAGAGCATAGTTGATTAGCTACTCACTTATTTCATTTCTCCATTCTAAGAACCAAGAACATAAAACAAAAAAAAAAATCATAAAAATCACATATGTCAAGTTTATTTAACCATACAATAGTGTCATACAAGTAAGCTTGGGAAGATAATGATCGCATAACCCATCCTTGTTCTGTGAAGGCGCATAAGCACTTAGTCCTTGGAGTTCAACTAGATCGTGTGTGAATGCTCATATTTGTATGGTTGGGCATAGGGGTACCTAGCTTCTCATCAATAATCACTTTTAAACAAGTCATAACAAAAAAGTGTGACTCATATCTTATAAGTTGTCATGACCTTTCCATGAAACATACACAACCATCAGTCAATTATGGAAGTAGAAGAAGAAAATTTGATCAGGTACATTAGAGATCAATAAGATAGAAAGTGCAAGTAATGATAAATCACTGGAGGAGGTATTGAACATAGCCTCATGTAGAAGTCAATCAAAATTAGAATCAAAACACTAAGGAACAAGAAATATATGTCCAAAGTAATGGAAATAGTTTGCAACAAGAATTATAATGAAATATAGAAGTTGTTATGATTAATTGAATTCGTAATGACCTTTCAAGGAACCTAAAAGATTAACAAGTTACTCGTAAATGAAAGAAGTGAAGAAGGATTTAGTTTCTTAAATAGGAGAAGAAGATCCAATCTGAGCTATTTGTAATCTAGTATAGTTTTCTAAAGAGAAAGAGAAGACCATCCAAAAGGTTATGATGGAATAAAGAAAATGACTACAAAGAAGGATAGGCTACAAATGAGGTAGTAGTCCATAATAGACCAAAGTTGTGGATTGCTAAAGGAGACCATGTGGGCCTAGCCCACATAAAATTGACCAACAAGGAAAATTTCTAGAAGACTTATCATAAGTAACAATCAAAGGCATACATCATAAGGATGTAGCCAAGAAGAATATGTTATGGATAAAAGAGTCATAATGAGTTAGTGAGATACCATGAAAGAGATACAAACAGTGTAATTATGAAAGGTGTATAATTAAGAGTTTGTTCAATAAATGAATCATATGTTAAGTTTTTTCATAACCTAAGAGATCCTTATAAAATTAGAGTTGTCCAAGAAGAGATAAAACTAAACTCTAACAGTGTTTTTTATCAATAGATTGTATCTAGAATGAATAAGGTTGAAATGATATCTAACACCATGGAATATTTGGATTTTTTGAAGTGTATGGTACTACACCTAATACTCAAGGTAGCTAACCAAGATCTCCTAATAGTATTATCAATTTACCTACAATTCACTTTGATTTTTTGGAAAGATTTTCTTTAATCTTATATAAATGTTCAATAGTAGCCAATCACCAAAAAACCTAATCTTATCTTATATTATATATGGCACATGCTTTACATGATTTTGCATTAACATTTTTTAGGATGCAAAGAATGCTCTATATTATCCTACACCAAACTTCAATATAGAATTTAAGGTCATCACATAGATGTTGTATGTGGAAATTCTTGTAGGCACTAAGACAAGCAATGAATTTTGGGATAGCACAAGTTGAATTCTATAAATCTTAGGATGTACAGATGTTTCAATTATTTTTGGTTCCAACACAAGTACTACAAAGTCATCCATTGTTACGATTCATAGTTGGACACACTTGTAAGTTTGAATGCAATTCAATTTAATGCTTAAAACTTTGTGTTGATGAAATGGAGAAAAAGTGAACATGGCGTAGTGTGTGTGTAAGGTATAATAATTATGTGACGTGGAATAAGAGACAAAAATAAACAAGACTGATAATGAAATTGATTGTGACCGAGGAATCCTAACACCATGACTATGTTTAGATAAGTGAAATACACAAAGTAAGTAGAACAAAGTAAGGCTTTTACTGTAATAGAATTAAAGACTTTGAAATTGAGTCTGGATGTTGGAAAAGACTTTCAAGAACCATTATTCCCAAGGAAGTCTAATGCGAAGATTGTGGAGTGGATTCATTTGTCCAAGTCTGCTAAGACTTGAGTGCACTGCTGAAAGCACCAGGGCAATGGCGAGGGGGTGTTAAGAAATGTGATACATTAAAGCTATGACTCCTCGCGCCGAGCCGTCTTCCATTTTTAAAAAA
This sequence comes from Gnetum montanum, assembly GCA_015680685.1. Lineage (NCBI taxonomy): Eukaryota > Viridiplantae > Streptophyta > Gnetopsida > Gnetales > Gnetaceae > Gnetum > Gnetum montanum. The sequence continues at coordinate 290,205 of MNCI01025089.1, forward strand.
CATATTTTAATAAAATACATATTTTAATAAAATGCGATCAGTATGATAGTTTTATACATAGAAATGGAACAGCGTGGAGAGCATACCATATACGGTTTTATAATTCTTATTCTTTATGCATGTAGTATGCATAACGGTATTCACATTATACTATGTATCACTAGCATTACATGTATATTTTTTAAGGTAAGAAACATGGAGACAAACAAAATGGATTCAACTGATTCTGCTGTTGAGGTGAGCGTAAGATTTTAGCGTAGAGATAAAGTTGGTTTTTAGCGTAGAGATAAGGTTGGTTTTTAAGTAAATTCATTACCAAATTTTTGGAGTTACCTTTCTTTGGAAAGGAATTCATCGATGGAAAAATTTAAATAGAAAGTATGAATCTGAATAGAACTTTTTTGCAAAAGGAAATTTATTAGCAAACAAGACCGAATGTTTGAATAAACATGTAGAGAAAGCATGATGAATATTTGGACAGCGTGTTGTTTCTAGAAAGGAATGGATGAAAACAAAAAACGTTTTCAAAAATGAATTAAAGTAAAATCGGACACCAAAACTTCAATGTTTTACAGCACTTCTGATAACTGTAATATTATTTATCTTATCACAATGCCTATAAATTTTTTAATTTAAATTTATAGGTAATTAATTTTATCCGTTTACACTGCCCACGCACCACTGCCAGTTATGGAGTGACAGTATATATTGCTTTACCTTATTTTTAATGTTTTAGTAAAATTAAAGTAAAATCGGACACCAAAACTTCAATGTTTTACAGCACTTCTGATAACTGTAATATTATTTATCTTATCACAATGCCTATAAATTTTTTAATTTAAATTTATAGGTAATTAATTTTATCCGTTTACACTGCCCACGCACCACTGCCAGTTATGGAGTGACAGTATATATTGCTTTACCTTATTTTTAATGTTTTAGTAAAATTAAAGTAAAATCGGACACCAAAACTTCAATGTTTTACAGCACTTCTGATAACTGTAATATTATTTATCTTATCACAATGCCTATAAATTTTTTAATTTAAATTTATAGGTAATTAATTTTATCCGTTTACACTGCCCACGCACCACTGCCAGTTATGGAGTGACAGTATATATTGCTTTACCTTATTTTTAATGTTTTAGTAAAAAGTCATCTTACAAGGAGATAATTAAGCATTTCTAGTCGAGTCAGGGTCACCTGAAAATGACTTCCACTGTTAGTCTTTTAAAACAGTCAACGTTTAATGGGATGCTATGAGTAACTACTGACTTGTACAGTAAATTATTATTATTATTTGGCAAGTGGAGCAGATTCATTGTAGCATTCCGAGTCTTTGGCAAAGAATGGCATAAAGGGTTCGAGTAGGCACTCTTAGTCTCCGTGCTTAAGAAAGTCATAAGATGGATTAATACTATATCTTTTAAAATTAAAAATGGACAATCCTAATTGCATGTGCAATAGAGGTACAAGAAATTTTGGACATTTTTATATAGCGTTTCTAATCAAAATGTTGAGTACTCAACCTTCTCATGTTTTAATTTAAAGGAAATAGGATTTGAATGATGAGACAACTTTGTGAGGATACTAAGACCAATGACTTGACTTTGATATGGATAAGTTCAACCATGAAGAAGTTGTATAGGAGATTAAAGACCAGTAACTTTACTTTCACAAGTGAAGTAATGTTATATAGGAACAAATTAATGATGAAATTGAATGAAAGGGGCATTAAAATTGATTCACTTGTTATATAGGAACAAATTAATGATGAAATTGAATGAAAGGGGCATTAAAATTGATTCCGAGTATCGGTATATGATGACCATCTTCAATTGTGCTTATGTTGTTTTCAACAATAGAAAAAATGTTTTCCATATGAAAAAGCAAGTACAATAGTAGTACCCATAAATGAAGTCGAAGCCTCAAGTGTTTCTTTTATAATTTTCATTGTTGCCCATACACTTGAATTTGATATTCCATTTGGTGGGGAAGTCTGAATTTGATTTATCTGCATTGCTAATGTTGGCCATAGTTATCATGATAAATTTAGGCTATGGTTATCATGCTAAAATTCAGCTATGGTTATCCTGCTAAAATTTGGCTATGGTTATTAAAATAGTGGGTGGTTATCATTAATTATTTAAGGGTCCCTTCACCAATATAAAAGGGACCTCCCTCACCTCAATTTAGATCCATCACATACATCCCCTTTCCATCCCACTCTTACATTCTTCTTCTATTGCATGAGAGAGAGGCTTCTTCTTGTTCTCTCCTTGTGATGAAGAGAGAAGGTTGTTATCTCCATTTTTGATAATAAGATCCTTTTACATTTGCACATGGTTTTTTTTTTCTCCCCCACTTTGGGGGTTTTCCACGTAAAAGATTCATGTCCATTGCTCTTTATTTTCATCTCATTTCATATTTTGCTACCAGATCTACTAACAGTTGTGGTATCGGAGCCACGTTCATAGTCCATGGAAATGTTGTAGATCGTGCATATAAAGTTTACAAAATGGTTGGCAAATATGAACTAGAGAAGTTCAATGGAAGAAACTTCACATTGTGGAAAATGAAGATGGGGTTCTTTCACCTATTGCAGAAAAGAAGATTGCGAAAGAAATATGGGACAGTCTGATGAGGTTGTACAAGGCTAAATCACTCCACAACAAAATCTTCTTGAAGAGAAGACTTTACACTCTTTGTATGGTAGAAAATTGATTGGTAACTGACCATATCAACACCCTAAATACTTTATTTACTCAATTCACATCGCTGGGCTATAAAGTAGATGCAGGTGAGTGTGCAAAAATTCTACTTCAAATTCTACCTGATTCATATGATCAACTCATCATCAACTTGATCAACAATGTCCTTATGGATGCTCTTGTATTCGATGAGGTTGCAGATGTGATTCTTGAAGAAGACTGTGTAAGAACAAGGAAGATAGGTTGGCAAACAAGGTGGAGGCCTTAACAATGACGAGAGGGAGATTCATAGAACGTGATTCCAATTGGAACCAAATTCATGGTACATCCAAGTCAAGAAGTAAAAAGAAAAACATTACTTGCTACAATTGTGGCAAGAGAGGACACTTGAAAGAGTGGTGGAACAAGGAAAGTAATGAAAAGAATCCTCAAGGGAATGTGGCAAGTACCTCATATGATGGTGATGTTATATACAGTGAGGCAACTATTGCTGAAGGTAGAAAGAAGGTCACAGATGTTTGGATCTTGGATTCAGGAGCAACATGGCACATGACCTCTTGGAGAGAATGGTTTTATCACTACAAACCAATCCCAAAAGGATTTGTATACATGGGAAATGATCATGCTTTGAAAATCACTAGTAGTGGTACTATCAAGATAAAGATGTATGATGGCACTATTTGCGCCATACAAGAGGTACAACATGTGGAGGGCCTAAACAAAAATATACTATCTTTAGGACAACTAGATGATGTTGGGTGAAAAACTCATATAGAGAATGAGATCTTGAAGATTACCAAAGGTGCGCTTGTGGTAATGAAGGTAGAAAAGATTGCTACAAATTTGTGCATGCTTCTAGGGAGCACACATCAATTGGGAGAGTCTTCTATTGCATCAACTAGTTTGGAAGAAGAATCAATGATGTTGTGGCATCGAAAGCTTGGTCATATGTCAAAAAAAGGTTTGAAGATTCTCTCTAAATAGAGACTACTTTCTGAGCTCAATTTGGTATGTTTACCATTTTGTGAGCATTGTGTTACTAGTAAGCAACATAGATTAAAGTTCAGCACAATAACAGCTAAGAGTAAATTCATCTTGGACTTGATGCACTCTGATGTTTGGCAAGCATTAGTCACTTCCCTAGGAGGAGCAAGATACTTTGTATCTTTCATTAATGATTACTCTAGTAGATTTTGGGTGTATCCAGTCAAAAGGAAGGCAGATGTCTTTTCAATCTTCAAAGTTTTTAAAGCATGGGTAGAACTTGAGTCCCAACAAAGGATCAAGTGTCTAAGGACAAATAATGGAGGAGAATATACAAGTGATAAATTTGATGCATTTTGTCAACAAGAAGGCATCAAGAGGGAGTTCACAATGGCACACACTCCTCAACAAAATGGAGTGGCAAAATGAATGAATAGAACCTTGTTGGAAAAAAACAAGATCAATGTTGAGGGCTGCAAATCTAACCAAGTCATTTTGGGAAGAAGCAATCAATACCGCTTACTATTTAATCAATCAATCTCCATCAACTACAATTGATCTAGAAACACCAATAGAAATGTGGATTGGTAAGCCAACTATTTATTCTCATCTCCATACATTTAGAAGTTTTGTGTATGTGATGTACAATGACCAAGAAAGATCGAAGTTGGACCCAAAGTCCAAGAAATGTATCTTCCTAGGGTATGCTAATGGAGTTAAGGGGTATCGCCTATGGGATCCCACTACCCACAAGGTTGTCATCAACAAAGTGCAAAAGAAGGCAAAGAGAACTTGGTTTGCAAGTTGAACAAATCTCTGTACGATCTCAAATAGGTGTCAAGGTATTTGTACAAGAGATTTGACTCATATATGATAAGCCTTGGGTACAATAGACTTAGTGTAGACCCTTGTACATTTTTCAAGAGGTTTGATGAAGATTTTATCATTTTGCTATTGTATCTGGATGACATGTTGGTTGTAGGCCCCAACAAAGAGAAAATCCAAGAATTGAAGGCACAGTTGGCTAGGGAATTTGATATGAAAGAATTGGGACTAGCAAACAAGATTCTAGGGATGCAAATTCAACAAGACAAAAATAACAAGAAGATTTGGCTTTCTCAACAAAACTAATTGGCTAATATCTTACAACGTTTTAACATGCAAGATTGTAAGCCAATTTCTATTCCACTTCCTGTTAATTTCAAATTATCCCTCGAGATGTGTCCTAACAAAGAAGTAGAGAGAAATCAGATGTCTCGAGTACCATATGCATCAATAGTGGGAAGCCTAATGTTCACTATGATTTATACAAGACTAGACATTGCACAAGCAATGGGAGCGGTCAGTCAGTACATGGCAAATCCTAGATGAGATCATTGGAATAGATGCTCATATGACCTAGCAAAAACATAAGCAACATAGAATGGCAAGGTAGAAAGGATGGTGTGGAGATATGATTGATCCTTAATCAAAATATCCAAGTGGGAGATTTTTGGCCATAGTTATCATGATAAATTTAGGCTATGGTTATCCTGCTAAAATTTGGCTATGGTTATTAAAATAGTGGGTGGTTATCATTAGTTATTTAAGGGTCCCTTCACCAATATAAAAGGAACCTCCCTCACCTCAATTTAAATCCCTCACATACATCCCCTTTCCATCCCACTCTTACATTCTTCTCCTATTGCATGAGAGAGAGGCTTCTTCTTGTTCTCTTCTTATGATGAAGAGAGAAGGTTGTTATTCCCATTTTTGATAATAAGATCATTCTACAATTACTTGTGGTTCCATTGCTCTTTATTTTCGTCTCATTTCATATTTTGCTACTAGATCTACGAACAACTAATGCCATTGCCATATCTAATTTGCCCAAAAATGATGGTGCGGATAACTTTGCGTACACTAGGAATGGTAACGAAACTGAAAAGGTTAACTTATGAATAATAAATTAAAGTTTGATGGTTGGTTAGAAAATTTTTTGAAGTCCATATAAATGTCATGGGTGATGGAGTAGTAGTAGTAGTACTAGAATTGTATATTTTTCAAAAGTCTTTGAGAATCGAATGAAGAGAACATCAAAGTTTTAATTGCTTTTGTGAAAGTCATCCACTGCCATAACATGCACATAGGGATAACTGCCAACAAAATTTAGCACCGCTCTTGTCTGAATCAGACTTTAACAATCTAATTTTAAAGTGAATATGATTCCTCACAAAGTTACATTTAGTGGTTAAAACATTCAATGGAGGAAAAAGCATCATGTCATTTGCACCCAATTTGGAAAACTAACCATGCCAAAATTATTGTAAACATGTGTCATTCATATATATAGATGTTGTGTCTAACAACTTGACTTTTCTTAAGTGGATAAGATGCACAAAGATGAACATGTGGTATGGGATAAGGTAATTGAAGGGAAGGATAATGCTTGAATTTTCTATTGAAAATTGACTTTATATTGATAAGATAATAGTAAATATCTTAGATTAAATATTATGTGATATAAAAAGTCATATAGAATGAATTTGAACATGGCATAGGGTATAAGGCAATTGGAGCAACGAATTTTCTAATCCTAACTTTTCTATGTTAAATAATAAACTCTAAGTTGATAGGATAATAATAAAGATATTGATGAAATTAAATGAATTGGAGAGATGTTAAGACTATGACTTTCTTCAAGCAAGTGAAATGTTGAACATTTTAAATTGACATGATAACAATAGTGGAGATGATGAAATGGCATAAATTCACATTAATTACAATGCCAATGGAAAAGCAAAGGCAATGAAAACATCTTTTAGTAATAGATAACATCAAATAACACATTCCTAGGTTGACAACATGGTAGTGAAAAGGGATGTCAATATTGAGTTTTGAACTTAACACCTTTGAGTACAATGTTGTATGAGATAACTATCTAACTAGCAACCAATAGTCAATATTATGAGACTCAAACTAAAATCTTATATAAAAATATCATAAATATAGCCTTAAAAAAGAGAATAAAGTCTACTACGTAAAAATAAGTGAAGAAAGCAATTCACTAATACATGTGCATTTGACTTTTAATTAAAAGAATAAACCTTTTCATAATATGTAAGATGCTTTGTAATAATTAAAGAAATAAGAATAATGATGAACTAAAGTCAAATAAAATTATGTAAAGGAAATCAATCCTTAATATTCCAAATACAAAAATATATGTCTCATCAAAGTTGAATTCGAGAGTTAAATGCATGTCTCTTATACCTCATAAGTTCAATAATGAAAAATATGAAGGGGATGCCAAAACTTTAATTTAACTATAGATACACCCAAAAAAATATAGCCAACATGATGCATTAAAAGAATTATACAAGAATATAATGATACCTCAAGTGTGACTCAAACTAGAAGCTCTTAGTACAATTAGCTAACTACTTAAGCCACCTCTCACTAGCACAGTGAAGAATATGAAACCCACTAGGTAGTGGTATTAGCCACTCGAATGATGGTAAGATGCTCATTTCTCAAGTTGTAAAGCTTGGGTTTAGACACTTGAAAAGGGACTAGGCTTTTACTCATCTATGGGTGTTTAAGCCTATGAGTGATGAAACTTTATTAGCCAACTCATTTAAAGCTTAGATTTTCTAAAATAACAAGGAGGTGTTAACATAGTAGAAAGGTTATTGATTTGGAATCTCCAATTTATGGGTTCGATTCTAGTAGATATTGCTGACTTATAAAGCTCTATTTGAGTTCTACCAAAGTTTCTAGATGGCTATATAGTTGTAAACCTTAGGAACCTAGGTTACCTAAATGGCAATAGAAATGTTTGAAATGTGTCTAGAACAATTTTTTTTGTAAGAACTTTAGGTAAAGGCTTAAACTCTATATGATATTTTATTTGCAAAAGCAAAAATGCTACCTATAGAAATTATAGTTCTTCAAAACTTACAACAGTTTCATAAAAAAACACTTACTAGTTGGTGAACAATGGATGCCCCCTACACCCACCTAAGCATACAAATCACAATCATTCATGCATGATCTGGTCAAATTCCAAGGATGGGACTAGTTGTGGCATCTAGATTGTTAAGCATTGATTGCAAGATGTTATCCTCCCACTAAGACTAGTGGTAGATATACCATATATGGTTTAATCTAAAATAAGGCATATGATGGTTGATGTTGTTGCAACCTTAAGCTAATCTTAATGATAATATAGAAATTAATTATTTAAACTAATTAACAATAGAAGAATAAATTCTGAACTAGCCTAAGGATGATGAGTGTTCATTCTTAGCTTGTCGTACACATCCTAAAGCCACATATCCACTACTAGGATTACCAAGTGTTGTGCTACTCAGCAAACCAAGCAATAACACTTATAAGATTACTAAGCGAATATATGTTTATGCTTGAAACTAGTCATGCTCATTCTACCAATTGATTAACATGCATGGAAATGTAAATATTAACTAAATATATGAAAAGTAAATCTATTCTAAGTCAAAGTGTTGTAATGAATATGAAGTAATCTCAATCTTATTGTCATTCATGGAATGTGCCTAGGTATAATACCACTCAAATAATACACCATATCACTAACTTAAATTCACACTATAGGCACTCACTCACTATTTCCTAAGATCAAGAAATGAAACTACAAGAATCTAGCTACAAAATCATCAAAAGGTGCCAAATACATGGTGGGTGCTTGCATATTTATAGAAAAATATAGATATTGCATCAACAAAGATGCATTAATGCATCTAGCTATGTTAACAAGGATGCATTGTTGGGGCAACGTCAATCCATCTAAGATGCATTGCTCATTAATGCATCTACACATTTTCAACCACACATGCATCAATGCATCTAAGATGCATTCACGAGGTTTTATTGATGACGATGTATTAGCGAAGCTACCCAACATATCATGTCTTAACATATCCCCATTACTAACTAAAAACTCATCTTCAAGTTATATATAAATGGACAAAGTTTCATGACAAAAATTATGGGATGACCAAGACTAGATTGACTACCATTAAAAAATTAGAGTGTTATGTTACAAAATTTTATTTGAGTGGATTCATTACAAAATGATGGAAAAGGTAGACAACCATCAAAGTTTGTAAAATTGCAGAGGTCTTTAGAAATCCCCTGAAAATGAATCTTCTTATTGTCACTAGTGGTGGTAAAGTTTCCAACCTTGATTATTATGTTGATGCTTCTCTTTTATGCAGAACATTTTTAAGGGATGGACTGAGATTTCTCCTCATCATTCCATGGGTCTAGAAAATATGTCACATGTGAGCTTTAACCCCTGCATGTGCTACTATTTGTCTATGAGCATATCCTCTATTGTTCTCCTCTTGGCTTCATTTCCATTACTTTTTACAAGACCATCAACCTTAGGGATTTCATTTGGCATCATCTTAAATCACCAAAGGATCAACATTAGTTTTGATAATTTTTCATTAATGATTAACCCTTTCTAAATTATTAGTTATCTCAAAATTGGAAAAACTTTTAGCATGTAAGCTCAAGATGATTTCATAATAATGTTTCCCAAGTTCTAAGGTAACTAAAATCATCAATTTGTTTAAGCTAATTTGATTATTTTTACTATTAGTTANGATGATTTTAGTTACCTTAGAACTTGGGAAACATTATTATGAAATCATCTTGAGCTTACATGCTAAAAGTTTTTCCAATTTTGAGATAACTAATAATTTAGAAAGGGTTAATCATTAATGAAAAATTATCAAAACTNAAGCATTAAAGATAAATTGAAATTGATGAGAAGTTGATTGCAAAATCATGCATAAATTTAGAGAAGTAATCAATGATGTTCTTGAAGCTATGAGGTTTGGTTTAGAGCAAGTGGATCCTCCCCAAAGCAACCTCTTGTGAGAATGCCCTTGTATAACCACTTCTATGAATGTTCGTGGATGCCTTAGAAGTTAAATGTAGATCATGCCTTTATTTCAAACAACACACAATTACCTTTTTTAGGATCTTTCACTATACTATACAAAATCGTTAGGCCCATAATTGCATGTAGTAGCAAGGTGAATAATGGAATGAGAATGAATTGCAAAGATTGGAATGTAAGGCACTTAACCATGTCCAAAATAGGTTCTTGTGTCAATTGTGATTAAGATGATCATCAAACCTATTCGTTCAAGTTTTAAACTAAGTCCATACCATTAACAGTGACCTCACATTGATGTGTTCCTTCCTCCCTACCATGATGAGCCCACAACAATCACAAAGAACAAACATCACTCTAAAAAGAGAAGAAAGGAGAAGAAGGAAGGAAGGCAGGGCCTTAGTTAGAGAGGTGCCCTTAGGCATGGGAAACATGTCTTTCTAGCCCCATAACCAATGCTTGTAACCCATTATTATGTTTAAGGGATGTGCTTTGAATTCTCATTTTTTTTCTTTTTCTCTCTTTTTTGTTGTTTCTTTTGCTCTTCTTCTTTCTTCGTTTTCTTCATGGGAACCACACCATGAAAAGACATGCTTTTGGTTAATTTATTCTTTTTCTTCTTTTTCTTCTTCCACTTAGTCTTTCCTTCTTTCTTCAAGGCACAATGATTAGTAGTTAATTTTATTTTCATGTAAGAAGAACCTTATTATTTTCATGATATAGACCTTTTATTTAAAGAACTAGAGGGATGGATGATGTGGTCTCATTCCTTTACACAATCATTTATCCAATCATCTTGATAGCATAGGACAAAGATCCAACAAATGGTGTTGACATCTACATCATGATTGTCAATATTTGTATTAATAAAGACATAGTAGACATTCATAAAATAGAAAGGACATGACTCAACAAAAGAGAAAATTATAAAAAAAAAAGAAAAATTCCAAGAAATGGAAAACATATTAACAATTAGAAAATATTTGAAGGAATAAAAAAGGATAAAAAATTGTAAAATGAAAAAGTGAAAATGTACTTATTAGTTCTTCATTCAAGATGGAGCATCTCCCCCATGACTAAACTCATGGGTAAGCATTTAAAGAATGGACCACATATTCCCTTGGTTATACATAATAAGCTTTCCATTTATCATCTTTGATAATTTAATTTTTCACTTGATAGCACATTTAATAGTGATGATAGTCACATTTCTATCATTTGGAAATACATCTTTAGCTCACCTAGAAGACATTTTCTTTTTAAGCGGTCCAGACATGTTTCCTTGTTTATTTTCCATTTTACTTCTTGTGTCTCCTTGTCTAACATCTTCTTTCAGTGTATAGTCAGAGTATAAGATGTTATTCTTTATTTCTCTATTTGGTTCATTTTCTTAGGACAAGAACTAATAAGTGGGTTGGGTGTTTCCATTCTTCTTTTGAAGGGTTTTGTATTTTATTTTTCAAGCCACTCGGTGTCTTTTGTTATAGTGGCTATTGTGTAGACTTTGTTTTGCATACACACTTGTTCCTTAAGTTTGTTATGGGTTAGTATAGGAATCATGTTAACACTTTGAACTTTTGGCCAACAACTGCACCCTTTATCATTATTAGTAATGCATGGAATTTTCTGTCTCTCCACAATGCACAATGATAAATAAATTTTAGTTTCATGTAAGAAGAACCATATTATTTTGATGATATAGACCTTTTATTTAGAGAACTAGATGAATGGATGATGTTATCTCATTTCTTTACACAATTATTTACCCAATCATCTTGATAGCATAGGACAAAGACCCAACAGATGGTGTTGACATTTGCATCAAGATTGACAATATTTTTATTAATAAAGACATAGTAAACATTCATAAAACATAAGGGAAATGACTCAATAAAAGAGACAATTATAAAGAAAATAAAAATAACAAGAAATGGAAAACGTATTAAGAATTAGAAAATATTTGAAGAAATAAAAAAAGGATAAAAAATTGTAAAACAAAAAAGTGAAAAGGTACATATTAGTTCTTGATTCAAGATGGAGCATCTCTCCCATGACTAAACTCATGGGTGAGCATTCAAAAAATGAACCACACATTTTCTTGGTTATACATAGTAAGTTTCCCATTTATCATCTCTAATGATTTAATTTTTCAATTGGTAGCACATTTAACAGTGATGGTAATCACATTTAAATCATTTAAAGAGACATCTTTAGCAAGACTAAAAGACATTTTCTCTCTAAGGGGTCTAGACATGTTTCCTTGTTTATTTTCTATTTTAGTTCTTGTGTTTCCTTATTTGACATCTTCTTTTGGTGTATAGTCAGAGTATAAGATGTTATTCTCTAAGTTTCTATTTGGTTCATTTTCTTAGGACAAGAACTAATAAGTGTGCTGGATGTTTCTATGCATCTTTTGAAGAGTTTTGTATTCTCATGTTTGAGCCATTGGGTATCTTTTGATTTGGTGGCTATTGTGTAGACTTGGTTTTGCACACACACTTGTTCCTTACTTTTTTTGTGGGTTGGTATAGGGATTTTGTTAACACTTTGAACTTTCAACCTACAGCTACATCCTTTATCATTATTATTAATGCATGGAATTTTTTTTCTCTCCACAATGATAGGTTCATCTTTTATGGTTTGTGTCGAAGTGGTAATGGTTGTTGGATTTTGCATAGGATTAGGAGACATTATTCTTGTGAGAACAGAGGTTGCGCTAGATTGTCCTTATGCTAGTTTTGATGAGTTAGTAAGTTTACTACTTTTATTCATGTGTGGGAACTATCCAACATAAATGATGTTTCTAAGACTTTTGCTAAGATCTAGTAACATTATCATTTACTTGAATGTTCCCAACACAAGTCACATTCTTTTGTTGAGTTTGTGGTGACAATCCTTCGTGTAGTGGTGACATATGTTGGAGGGAAGTATGAAAGTATTGAGGATGTGACGGAGCATAGGTGGTCAAAGATCATGATCCCACAAGAGATGTTATGTGTTGATGGTATTCATGGGAGTAGTAGTAGTGATTTCAAGTAAGGAAAGTAGAACCATTTAGAGAAATAGGTTGTTGAACATAGTATCCATAATGGTCTGGCTAGTGATAAGAGTATCGCTAGTTTATTAATGGCATCCCCCACGACTATGGGTTTTGCCATTATGATTGATAAGAAGTCCCATTGTGATAGTACTATTGGTTATAGGAATGTTTATAATTACTGTTGAGGCCAACCTTACCCATGCTAGGCATGGGGCCACAATCAACAACTATATATTCCAAAGTAACTTTTGAGGAAACAAAAGATCAAGGATGGTATTTCCATGGGGTACAATGGCTAAAGACATGAAGTATCTCATTGAAGGTAGTGTAAGATAATCCTAACTATACACACAAATTACTTAAATATTAGAATAGTTATGGTCAGATGTGGAAGGCAATAAAAAATTTTACATCAAGCATATTAGAGGTAATCAACTAGATTTAGAAGTTTGCTATGTTACAACTAGAATCCTACTTAGCTCTTGCAACTTAATCAATAAGATTTGTTTGAGTTCACCTCAACTTAGACTATAAACTAGAATATCAATTAACCTACCTAGAGAAGACTGCACATCTAGTTTATATTAGTCATGAGTACTTGAGGATGAGCAATATATTTTTCTTAATTATCTTTTAACTGAATACCTACAATCAAAGTATAATACTACATTTAGGGGTGCTTAGCCACTTTGTTGAGTCTATATTTATTTTCCATGAGATAGATGTACTATTTGGCAAATAAATCTTTTCTAGTCCATGAACAAATACAATTTTAAATTTTAGAGATGTGTTCCTAAAAAGAGTATAGACCTGAAAATAGTTCAACTTAAATTTGCACCCTTAATTGACATTTTTATATAATTTAAAAGTTACTTCAATCATTATAACTTCATTGCTACATGCTTAACATGTAATGAAAAAGTTTTAATATCTTCAAAGTTAGCTATATGCACTTTGAGATGGTGCTTTATTAAATTTTTTTTGTTCAACTATAAAATCTAAAAAGGGGGAAAACCATAGCAAACCGTAATAATTATAAACATACTAAAAAAACATTAAATTTATGAGTTTCTAACCCATTATAAATATTATATTCATTAAGGTTAAGGTTATCTGCACAGTTCCAGAATTTATATGATCAATGTATTATGTTATATAAAAGTGTTTTTGAACCAGTTATACCAGTTACTAAAATTTAGTTAAAATAATCATTTTAAAAATTAAAATAAAAGCTTTATTACATCTGAAATTGAACATATCACATTTTCATGAAGACGATGTTTAACAATTAAAAATTCCGAGTGAAACCACGATGAAGATTGGAATTCAAAGTTAATAATAAGTTGTGCAGCTGATTAGAGGGAGCGATAAACCTTGATGGAAGCAATTTTAATCTTGACACAGTCAAAGTTTAAAGGTAAGGTGGAGAAATGAAAGAATAAGCAGAGAAATGAAGCAATAGCTACGCATCTTAGCCTCAGCACTTGGGGGCAGATCTGCAGGCGGTGGAATAACTTTGGTGTTGGCGGTCGGTTCGTCCTCCACAATGAAAACTGTGGCCAGTCCCACCGAGATGTGTGCGTCCAGATGGCAGTGCAAGATCCACGCCCCTGAAACATAAAACACAACAAAACAAATCATAAACAGTACTTTTACTTGTAACAAAAAAAATGACGTGGGGTGGTCGTGGCAGTTTCTCCACGCAGTGTTTCGTATCGCAACGGCAGTTCGCAATTGACGGTGGTTTCTTCACCCAGAGACCACTATAAACAGGGGAAGTCGGCAGCCAGCACAAGGGGACCAAGGCCTGCAGCCAGCAGGAGGGGATCTCTTTTTTGACAAACGTAGGCTCTTCTCAGATGTTGGCCTTTTCTTCTGACACCGAGGAAGCCAGCAGTCTCTCTCACTAGCAAGGTAGAGCAGGGCTAGCAGGCAACAACAATTGTCGTGATGACCGCAGTTGCAACGGTGTGGTGCAATGCACTGCAGCAGGGAAGCTTCTCCCGCAGTTAACGGCAGGTGTGAACTCGCGGGATGCAGCGGAGGTGATTCACTTTTCTCTTTTCGCGAGCAGCGGAGGTGATGCGTCGCGTCGTAGTGGCAGATCGGGATAGCAACCTTGTGCCCATGGCAGTAGAAACGTCGACGTTAGCATAGCAGTAGGATTCTCCTTCCTTCCTGTCTGTGGCAAGCGGATCGTCTTGACGATCAGGTCAACGGCTGGGTTCTCTAGACGACGAGGCAGCACACAATAATAGACGTGTCTGCACACTTCAGAAATGGTGGTTTTTGGCGTTCTTTTTTTACAGTATCTTTCCACATCGTGTCTTGATGTTTTTATGTGTGTGTTTATTCTCCTTCTTTTTTATCTGCCTCGTATCTTTTTTTCTTCTGAACGTTTTATTGCTTTCATTATCTAAACTTCTTTAGCGTTTCATATCGATTTTCGCTTTTCCTTTTGTCAGTATTTATTTTTATTCTTGTGCCTCTGAGTTTTTAATGTCAGTTTTCTTCTTTTTCATTTATTCTTAGCTGTTCCTTGGTGATTCCTGCCTCTCACTCCATTTTTACGTTATCTTTATGTTTCTGCATTTTGTATTCAAAAGTTCCTTTCTTCGTTTATTTCTGTTGAGATTAACGGAGCTTGCCTTATACACGTGTTGGACTGTTACTTTCCGTTTCTTCCTCCTGCCTCGTATTTTTGGTTTATCTTCTCTGTTCAAGGTGGCAGACAATTTCTACGTTTTCTTTTCTCTCACTCCTATGCATGGAGATGTAAAAACGAAAGGTGACACTAACAGTCACGTTTCTCCCCTGGTCTACATGAGATCCATCCTTCTTTCCATTGGTGGGTACAAGCAGCATTACCATAACGTGTATAATACTTCATAAGCAAGAAAATTTGCATTTTATTTTGGATTATTTATTGTACTCTTTTAAAATTGCACAATTAAAGTTATTTTTTTACTATTTTGTTTAAAATATTATTATTATTGTTTTTGTCGCATAGGGTTTTCCAACTAAGATTATTCTTAGTTTCCGTACCCACCCATACAGGAGGCATCCTATAGTCTCCTAAAATGAGTTTTCACAAGTGTTGGCATATCCAAAATTTTTGCATCCACAATTACCTTGTGGGTAAGATAATCTCTTAGGCATTTGCATTTTTACAAACTTGAAATTTAAAATAAAAGCCCCAACTCTTGTATGTGTAACATAATTGGGCAATAGCCCTTTGCACGTTTATATTGGTAGATGTTACATCCATCATCCTCTTCTATATCTAAGTTTGAAGCCTCTACTACTATAACTATTTTCCCTTTCTACCAATCCTTGCCTATTTCCTTGTTCTTTTTTCCCTTCTTATTTTGATCACTTAATCCTTTTTGCTTTAGATTTTCCTCTATGATTTTCAAGTTGGTTGTGACTTTTTCATTCATCAACTCCCATATCTTATCTATCATTGTGTCAATCTTAGTAATAGACTTTTGCATTGGCAAGGTTCTATGTGAGATTAACTCATCAAGAGCTGCCTCTTTTTCTTGATCATAAATATGAACCTCTTTTTTTAGAATAGTTGGATCCTCGTTATATTCCTCTACACTCTTCTTTTTATACAAATCTCCTTCTTCTTTTGCCAACTATTCAACTAGCATTTGTATATGATGGACTCTCAATTCTAATAATCATCCTTTAGCATAGATCCCATGGGCCTCCCTCATTTTTTTATGAAGCCCATCTATGATCTGGAGATGTTGCTCTTTTTGAGAGAAATCATGGCTTGGACATTTATGTAGTAGAGAATAGTATCTATCCAAGGCTACATTCAAGGATTCATGGTTTTCTTACTTCCACCCTTGGAATTATTTTCTTAGATTGGACATTATTTCATAGGTTTCTTATTTTTTCTTGAAGAGCTCAAGCATTGTGAACCACTAGTGGATTGAATCTAGTTTCAATGATCTATAAAACCTTTAATCTTCTTCTATTAGTATCCTAGGAAGGGGCTTAAGATTTTGTCACTTAGTTTCAATATTTTGTAAGGTGCAGGAATCATGGAAGGCTTGTAAATGATGTTTTGGATCAATATTATAGCCTCCCTCAAATTTAGGAATGTTATGCATATCAAGACATTTGATGTAGCTTTCCCTTTGATGTCTATTCTAATTGCCTCCCTAATTTGTATCATGCTCCTAGTAGCCAAAAAGGGTTTATCTTTATCAGACATGTGATGGTGATAATCCATATTTCTATTTGTTTGATAGTGATGGTCTCGTCTATGCTTACTTTGATATCTTTCATATTGTCTTTGATTTCTATTTTT
Organism: Gnetum montanum; assembly: GCA_015680685.1. Taxonomy (NCBI): domain Eukaryota; kingdom Viridiplantae; phylum Streptophyta; class Gnetopsida; order Gnetales; family Gnetaceae; genus Gnetum; species Gnetum montanum. Next base: position 307,187 of record MNCI01025089.1, read on the forward strand.
ATCTTCCTCTTGACCCCTTAGACGGCTAATAGATTTTCAGGAGTACAAGGATAAAGCCAGAGCCTATGAGGAGAAACAATGGGTGTTCGCAACTTGGTATGTCAAAGCCAATCAAATGTTTCTGCAACTACCCTTTTCATGAAAAGTGTCGACTCCATCAAACATTGGAACACTAGCATGGATGACGCAAGACACTTGGACTAAAGAGGAGAAGCTCTAAGCCATACTTCAGCATCATCAAGCCTCAAAACCTGGAGCACAAGACAAAGAGAAGGCACCAATGGAGGAGCCACCGCCACCTGGAACTACATGAGTTACATCCGCTTTTGTAGATGTAGAACATCTGTGTTGTGTCTTTATTTTTTTTCATTTCATATTGCGGCATAGTCCCATTTTCATCATCCAAGAATCTCATACCTATCCACTATGTAATAACTATAACTCGAGGACGAGTCTTCATTTAGTTGTGGGGCTATGATGAGTCACGTTTTGGGTGACTGCGATATCGCGTATGTGATATTGCAGCCTGGCTCTAGTTCTATAAATAAGAGGCAACTCTCCTTTGTTTCGCATTCATTTTTAGTCGCATAGCGAAGCTCTGGCAGTTTTTCCCTTCTAGAGATAGAATAATTTCCTAGTGTTTGCCCGTAGTGTGGTGATTGTAATTGTACAACATCCTTATTCAAGTATGACGTACTTGGACACGCACATGACCAGAAATAAAGATCGAGATTACTTCATCATTGCAACATTCACTTAGTTTAATTATTTATTTATTTAATTGTTATTCACTACTTTCTTAGTTAATCTTTCTCACACTTATCTCATGTTAAATGTCAACTTAATCGTGAGCATTTAAGTGTAACTACTTGGTTACCAGGTAGCGTACCTAGGCCATGCGCTTGGTAATCCCAGTGGTAGTCATGCATGAAGTCCAAGATGTGTATGGATGATTAAGGAATAGATGCTCATCAAACTTAGGCTAGTTTAGATTCCTTCTCCCCATTTCCCTCTTAGATTAGTTAACATTACTTTCCATTGAATTCAGGATAAGCGTAGATTAGGAAACACATCATACACCTCACTCTGGACTAAACCATACACGACAAAGATAATACTAGTCCAGGTGGGAAGATAGCGAACTGCAACCTAAGGCTAACTGTCTAGGTGCCACAACTAGTCCGTCTGCAGAGTTCAACTAGATCATGTGTGAAAATGCTTGTATTTGTATGGTTGAGTGTAGGGGTACCTCACCACTCATCAATGATTATGGAGATTATTTATATAGCTAATGTTTCATTCTATTACCTGCACTCCATCTTGCTAAGCTGGATTAAGATGAAACACACATGGGTGCAAAATATAACCCTTTATGGGCTCAAAATGAGCTCTAACATAGAAAGAGTTATTCGTGAGATTTTTATATGGTGGGAATTTGGCTTTGTAGATTGGCTCTACAAGCTAACATGGTAGGTTACTGACATGGTAGAGCTATTTTTGAGCTCTATGACCAGGTTCTATGAGTTGAGATGGCCTAATGCAGATGTGGCACTATGCACTCATAGATGAGAAGTCTTGCTTTACAAACTAGTTCTAAAACTTGATGTAATAGGTGTTACTATAGTAGAGCCATGTTGTATAACAAAATTTTAGATCAATAAAGTCCCTCCACATGTTGATGTTGTAGGAAGCTGATGTGGTAGACCTCTTTCATAAAATCAAATTCAAGCTCTATGAACTAGCTCTACAAGTTAACTTGACGAGGTGCTCATGTGGCATTGCACTCGAGATTTGCTAACATGGTAGGGTGTAGTGAGCTTGGCCAACATGGTAAAGCTTCTTCATAGAATTAAATTCTAGCTTTATGAACTAGCTCCATGTGCTAACTTGGTAGAGTTGAAAATGAACTTGTCTTGTAAAGTCAAATTTTACTCAAACAAGTAATGTTTCCATAAGCTAAAATGGTAGGATTAGCTTATCGGTGCTAACATGGTAGAACCATTATGAGGTTCTTTATAGAATGGAATTTTCACTTTACAAAATGTCTCTACAATTTCGTGAGTTAGAGTACTTTTGTAGAGGAGATAAATGATTCCACTAACTAGCTCTAGATGCTAACATGGCAATGTTAAAATGGATCTATTGATGTGGTAGGGCCACATAAATAATAAGACACAAGTTTTAGCTAATGTAGCACTATTGATGAGGCAATTCCTACATGGTAATGTTGATGTGGAAAATGAAGCTATTATCATCTAGATGGAAAAATGAGCTTGCTCTAAATGTCGATGTGGTAAAGTTGGTTTGTGAAGGTGAAAACTAATCTTACAAACAAGCTCTACAAGGCCATATGGTCATTTTTTGATGTGGTAGAATGTATTTCTAGAGCTAAACATCACCCTTAGAAGCCATCTTTATGAATTGATATGGCATTTGCTAATGTGGCCAATGATGACATGGCAAAGGTGTCAAAAATTATTTAGATGAGAAATAATCTAAACCTAGATGCTGATGTGGCCCTTGCTAACATGGAAAAGCTATCTAAAATTATTTAGATGAGAAATACGCTTAGCCTAGATGTTGACGTAACCCCTACTAACATGGAAGAGCTTCTTCATGGAGCCATTTTTAACTCTACAAGCTTCCTTCTATGTGATGACATGGTTGTAGTGATGGTAAAGCTATTTCATTAAGATCAAGTTGATCTACAAGTTGATATGGCTTATAGCAGCTAAGCTTTAAAGCTAAGTTTTTAGTTAATAGTTTTTGATATGGAAGAGCTTCCTCGTAAGGGTGAACTTTAGCTTTTTGTATACTAGCTCTATGGAACCACTAAGATGGTAGAGCAAGTTTGTGAGGCTAAACTTTGCCCTCATAAATTGGCTCTACAAGCTAATGTGGTAAGGCACTGATGTGGAATAACTAATGAGGTAGAGTCACTTTGTAGAGTTGAAATATTACCTTGCAATCTAGTTCTATGAGATGATGTGACCAAGCATGCTTAGCTGTGGTGTTGTGGAAGAACTAGTTCATGACACCATTGATCTTCTTTATAGAGCCATTCTTTGGCTCTACAAGATTTTGCTTGAAGCTAACGTAACAAATGAGAGCACTTAGATGAAAATATTTCATCTAGATGAAAAGCTCCATCGAATCTAAAGCTGACATATGAGGGCCTAAACTGAAGTATTGAGGCTGATCCAAGGAAAACTTACAAGCTTATTCTTTTTTAGTCATGGATCCACCAAAGCTAAAATGGGAAAGATTTTAAGATTTTTTTTCTACAATATGTAGAGAGCTCCTAAATGATGACAATATGTGGGTGCTTAATACCAAAGCTAATTATCATGTGAATGGCCTAAAGCTAATTTAGTGTTGGGAAACACATCTAAACATGGTGATGACTACATATAGATGCTAATGTGATACAACTTATTCCATTATAATCTTAGAAATTTTTATTGTAAGGGGCTGATGTGTCAGAGCTAAAAATAAACTAGAGTTAAAGTTTTAGCTTTCATGCTCAAAAAAGTTTCACAGAGGAACTCAAAGTTTAGTCAAGCTTGAAATCATACAAAAGACATCCTTTTGATTTTATTTTTGTTTTGAGCTTGAATCCATTAGCCAATGTAATAGTAATTCTCCTAAACTTATTGTGTAGGTAACTATTTCTCACTTCAAAAAACATTAAATATTTCAAACTCCACTATTATTTCATAAGCTCTTGTTTTTTTAAAAAAATAACTTTCACATTTTCTTTTAGTTCATGAGCTTTTACTTATCCTGATTCTCTTTTCCAATAATTTTAATTTAAATATTGAAACAAAGTGAAATCACTCTTTTGGCCTAAGCTCTTTCTTTCTATAATGACAAGCTTAAAATGTATTCCTGAAATACAAGGCCTCCTTTCTTAAATAAAAATAGTGTAATTACTTAAAGTCCTATTTTGTGAAATGGTCGAAATGTGACAATAGTGGAAATGGAAAATTGTCAAAATAAAAAATTCATAGATCATGTAGAAATACATATTAGGGCTCATTAGAAGGTTAAATAAAATGTGGCCATACATGATTTTTGATTTTAAGGTAAATTAAAAAAACTGTGTACAACAAGAGCCTCTTTTAGATATACTACTATAGCTATGGTTGGTTCCTTTACAAAACATCCATGAAGGTGACATCATCTCCCGTACTTGTCCTAATGATAATTTGAAATAATTTGTGGTAGATTTGGATCATCTACATGCTTGAATATAACATAAGCCTTTTTTTATATTTGTTGAGATCCTTGGTGGGCTTCTAGCATCATCTACCATCTTACTTGTATTCACAACCTACACACATAACAATAAGAAATACACTAGGATTGAATAATGGTTAAAATCAAAATTATACAAGTATTTCTAGGTAATTCTCCAATGTCTTCCTCAACAATAGTGCCAATGATAACAATCTAGCTAGTTTTTAGGGACAATAAAATATATCATTTGAATCATAGTGTAATTTGATCATAATCTTTAAAGATGATGTTGAGTAGATTGCTAAGAAAATTCATTTAAATTGTTGCATTCAAAAAGTGTAAAATATATTATAATTCATATGTTAAAATTTAATTCCATGTAACCATGGAGAGAAAGAGAAAAGGAAATATTTATGATTTTATATTTTATA
>MNCI01025089.1:312765-335248 GCA_015680685.1 Gnetum montanum
CATTTGATAGTCAACCTTATTTGGGAGCTAGGAGAGAAGAGAAAAGATAGAGAGAAAAGAAGAATTCTTATGTTGCCAACACCAAGATTGCACCTTTCATTGTCCATCCATAAATGTGTCATCAATCTTGTTCCTTGCATAACTGCTTCAGCACTAGTCCATTCCAAGTGTTCCCTCCAGATCCAATCCGTTGTTGTATGATTATAATATGCACACATAACACAATCTTATATTTGCAAGGGTAAATGAATCATAATGCAATTGATACCTTGCCTCATTGTAAGGTCCATTGGTTGAGTTGTGATATGGCTGATACGGGTCTGGAGATATAATATTGGTGCCTACCTAAGGTGTAGGGGTTTAGAGAAAATTGAAAAAATTAGAATAGGACCCCCATGATTGAGAGAAAACCTTAGGTAGTAAGAGAATGGAGAAAAAGAAAAGGAACAAAAAAGATGAAGAAAAAGAAACAATGGCCACAGTGATAAAATGGATGTCAAAGATGGAGATGAACAAAAATAAATGGTGATTGTGGAAATTTTTAAGGGAAAGAAATTAATGAATGCACAAAATAGGAATGCTAGTGGGTCCTTCCCAAGGCAGGCTCATGCCCTTAATGCCCTAGCAATCCCACATTCAAAGAGTTTGTAGGCTCTAAAATGTCATTTGGAAGCAAGAGTTAGTAGATCTCATTCCAAATCTAGCCTTAAACAAACCACATCCAGTGACTTCGGATTAATACATTCGGCCAGTCCATCCTCCTAAAGTAGCAAGAATTCCTCCACCAAAGAGCCACCACCATTATAACAAAATGAAAGAGAAAAAAGTAGGAAGCAAGAAGGGCCTTAGTTAGAGAGAACATATTTATTTTAGTTCCATAACTAGTGCTTATAGCCCAGATGATTATTTCATCTAAGGGATGTGCTTTGAATTTTCACACTTTTTTTTTTGTGTTTTGCTTGAGAACCACACCATACAAAGACTTATTATTTTTATTTGCTCAACTTCCCAAGAATGGAGCAATGTCGGAATGGTAGGGAAAACTCAAGAAGAAACATCCAAGCACCCTAAGAGAATGGCCAACACAAGTGCATCAAGTCCCCTTCAAGTCACACTTTTCAATCCTTGAGTCCTTCCTTAGTTTGAGAAATACCTAGTCATCAATTCATTGATAGTTCTTATTATTGAGAAAGGTGACTATACAGTTCCAAGCCAAGAGAGACCATAGAAATTTGTGGATGTATGGATGAAGTGGACTCATTTCCTGTTATACTAAAAAGAATCATACCTTAGTATCAACATCATAACTCAAAGGTAAAAACCAAACATTAGCAATCAATGGAATATAGTTCATACCATCTTCAGGAGCACTTATTAAGTGACAAACTAAAATAAATAAATAAACACATAAAGAAATGAAATATTATGAACTATGTTGCAAAAAAAACTAAAAAAAGTTAAAGAAATTTGCAACACAAGAACTTAAAAAGGAACTGAGGGCCTTGAATGACCAGCATAGGTGACCATCTCCCCCATGACTAAGTTAGAAGGGCGAGATATGAAATAATAAGCGCTTGTTTGAATTTTTTAGAAGTGTCCAACTTCTCCCAATTGATGTCTTTAGGTTAAGGGTTGGAAGTTGGCAACGCTCTTTCTCTAGTGTATCTATGCTTTTCATGTGGGCACAAGTTGGTCCCCCAGTTAGTTCCATGCATGTTGGTGAGATGCTCTTTCGATTAGCTGTCAACAACTGGGTGTTTTCTTGTTATGTGGTTGCTACATACAAGTACTTTTGTATGTTAACTTCTTGGGCACACTGGTTGCATGTAGGAAATGCTGAACATTCCTATACACCATCACCCTCAGTATCATTGTATGTGATGCATGGAATTTTCTTCTTCTCAATCTTCCCATAAGTATTTTCCTTAGATATTTCTAGGGAAAGATCATGGATTCCTAAGCATGCATTTACTGTACTTATCCATGCCCTTCCCATTATCATTGGGAAGTCCCCTTTGTCATTATTGACCTTTATCACTAGGAAATTAACTGGGTAGGACCAACCACACATATTGGTAATGATGTCCTCCACTAGTCCCAAGGGAATAGTGGGGGACTAGTCCACCAGATCTAAGCATATATTGCTCTTCTTTAGTGGAGACAGGTTTCAGGCTTTATACATTTTTTACAATATCAAGTTGACTCCAAAACCTAAGTCAAGAAGAGCTTTACAAGGTTCATTCCCATCAACTTGGAGATAAATTAAGGGACTTCCAGGATTAGAGAAATTCTTGGGAAGGTGGCCCTCCTTGATCCAATCAATGACAGTATGTGTTAACATAACCGTATGCGTTGAGCTCTATTGTTGGTTTGAAGGGAGCTCTGAAGCCTTATTTGATGGAGGAATGTTTGGATGCTCAACCGCTTGTGGTTGTGAGAGCTTGTTTAGACTGTTGGTTCTAAAGAAATGTCTTCTCCTTGTATAGTTGCTAGAACCAGCAGTGGGTTGAAGGTTTACAACTCTCATAGCATTATGTTGTTATGGTTGAGTGGGGAGTTCCCCTTGCATTGCTAGAGCGAGTGGTAGTGGAGCTATCAGTGTGAGAGTGGTGGACGGATTTGGAGGATGGTACGCATGTGGTGTGTCTCTCCCAGGAGAAGGAGTCCTTTAGTACTCCTAAGCTTGGTAGTGATGTTTTGGGGTTGCGTGACCAATAGAGTCACTTGGAGAGATTGTTTGCTACACATAGTAGCCATATGGATCTGGTTGTCGGTAAGGGTATTGTTGTCTCGACGGTGGCATCCCCCATGATTGTGGGTATTGCCACTGCTGGTGTTGCACAATCAATTGTGGTGGAGTCCCACTTAGATAATACATTAATGGTTGGTGGAACTTCCTTGGGTTATCTTGGGGATAAGGTAATCGTCGGGGTGCTTGCTATTTGTTAAGTCTTGGGTTAAGTGCATACACCCTAGACTCTTGTAGATGTGAGATTATTGGGAAACATCCCTTAGGATGGTCATATTGGCATATCTCACATGCACTATCATTATTAGTATTGGAATCTAAAACCTCTTTAGTGATAGTCATTTTACCCTTACCTTTGTTATGTGCATGGTCCAAATCCCTCTTCTTCTTTTTATCATAGTCACTACTTCGCTTCTTAGACTCCTCTACAATTTTTAGAACAGTTTCAAATCTACTATCTAAGGATTCCCACATTTGATCTACATTAGCAAAAACTTCTATTGTTAATTTTTGGAGTGGCAACGTTTTCCTATTCACCATCTCCTTGAGTGGTGACTCATCCTCCTTCTCACAGAATCTTACTCCCATTTTTCGTAGGGAAGGATCGTGGTTGTACTCTTCTATGCTTTCTCTCTTGCGTAGCTCTCCTTCTTCCTTAGCTACTTGCTCCAAAAATCTATGAACCTCATGGGACCTAAGCTTGGATAATCTCCCTTGGGCATATGTTCCAAGGGTTCTCTTAGTTTCGTGCCTAAGCCCATCTACGAGATGGCATAGTTGATCTTGTTGTGCGTAACCATGGCCTGGGCAATGATGTAATAGTGCATAATATTGGCCCATGGTAGCATCCATCATGATTTCCTTGCTTCCATCCTTAGATCTTCTTCTGCAAGTTGGACACTCGGGAGTACGTCTGATATTTATCGTTGAATAGTTCTAGCATCGTACTCCACCTTTGAATGGATTCCGGTTCTATGGACTAGTACCAACTTTACGATTCTTTTATGAGTGTCTTTGGGAATAAATTTAATTTTTGCCACTCGTTCTCAATATTTTGCAAGGCACAGGCATCGTGAAATGCTTGTAAGTGGTTCTGAGGATCAACATTGTACCCCCCTTCAAATCGTGGGATATTATTCATGTCTAATCACTTGATCTTGCTATCCTTCTGGTGCCTTGTAGGAATTATAATGACCTCCATAATGTCTAACATGCTTCAGGTTGCAAGTAGTCATTCTTCATGGTCATTTCGTTCATGGTGTTTTTGATGTCTATGTGGTTCCCTACTTTTCCTTCTTCAATGTCATGATTCCCTAGAATGTCCTCATCCTTGCTCTCGACTCTCTCATCGAGGTTTCTCATTTTGCTTACCCTTATCCTCATGGTGAGGTTCCTTATGACTGCATCTTGAAGTTGAAGGAGAGGGTGAGTATGACGATTAAGGTGAAGAAGAAGGAGAACCATCACCATGACAATGTTTCTTACCTTCTCTTCGATGATCCTAACCCCGATTGTGATGATGGTCAGACTTCCCTCCTTTATCTTGTGTTTGTGTTTCCTCATTGAACACTTGGTGTTCATGGGGATCAGAACTAGGGTTGTGTATTGCAGAGTGAAGGTTCTGATACACTACCTTCTCACTATCATTAGGAGGGGGAACATCATTTTGTGGATAACCTACTAAAATAGGTTCACCACCCTCAATTTTTCTTAAGAAGAGTGGAGCGTTATGGGGCCCTTTTCCCTTCAACGATGTATAGTAACTCTCCTATCGCAAGTCCCGTTGACATTGTGCTTCTGTGGGATGGTAGTCCCTTACATTGTAATCGCATGCAACATACTTAGCATATAATTACGACATGAAAATTTGTGCAAGGGCACGAAGGAGCATGTTGGAGGCTACTCTGTCTAGAGGCAACACTATGTTATCCTCCAAGTCTCTCCAATGCAGTTTTTCATCTTGATGGAAGACAAAGGTAAAGTTGGATATATATTCATCATGATGACTATATACCACACTGAATTGTTGAGGAACTGGCGGTTCTTGGTTATGTGTGTTGTGCTGCTGACTATCGCTTGTGTTGTTCCTAGGTGGTGAAGTGCTTTTGTTCGAAGAAGAAGACATTTTAGTCTTGTTTGATGTGCTATTTACTGTTATGTTATTTTTCTTATGATCAACCCTAAGGGTTTGTTCTAGCTCCCAATGATGTGAATGATTTCCTATGTTCTATGTAGTGCACAAACAACTAAGTCCTCGGCAGCAGCGCCAATGATGAGTGGTGAGGTACCCCTACACTCAACCACGCGAATACGAGCATCTCATGCATGATCTGGTCGAACTCCAAGGACTAAGTGCTTACATGATCTAATGGAACACTTAAGGTTAATCAATCGTTGTCTTCCCAAGCTTACTTGTATTTGTCATGGTTGTATGGTTAAGTAAGCTTGAGGCATGTGATTCTTATGTCTTTTATCATTTTAATGCCTTATGCTACGAGGGAAGGGTGAAGAGACTAAATGACTAACTTTAATTAACTAAGTTCTAATTTTCATAGCATCAATATCTATTCCCACTTTCCGTACACACCTTGAACCAGTGCAACACTACTTGGATTACCAAATGCTACTCGTTACTAGGTTACCAAGCGTTACACACATGCTCGAAGTAGTTGTACTGAATGCACTTAACTAAGAGAGTTAAGGATTGAGAAGGATTAATTATCTAAGAAAGCAATTAAGCATTTAACACTAATTAATTACCATTTAGCTTAGTTCATATGCTTCAAGGTTTATCAGAAAGTTTGTCTTTATTTCCATACACAAATGTGTGCTCAGGTACAATTTGCTCAAATAAAGATCCATTCACTTTGAGACTTCTACTGTAGGCACATGGAAATTACTCTATCTCTAGAATGGTAAGCATTCTAAAGTACCTAGAATTAGGCATGAAACCTCAGAGTATGACACAAGAGGTAAGGATACATCATCGAACACCAATAAACTCAACTAAGCATGCTAGACTACAAACATAAGGTGCACGAAACACTTTTCTAGATCCACAACTTACAATTGAAATATAAATTATGACTAGATGCTTCATCAAGCATTTTCATGAAGTAACCACCATTACATTTTTTTAGTTTTCCATACCTACTATTGTGGGATGTCTTCTCACATGATTGATTATGCTTGCCATTTTGCAAACTCTTTGCATTATTCCTAGAAAGGCATCATAAACCTCTCTCTTGTATCTAGTTACATCTTCATAGATAAAATATGGGATGTTGATGGTACACTTCCCTCTCATCATAGCCACAATATTAGTCTCCCTAGTAGAGATACTTGATAAATATTTAGTGGACACAAAGTTATATGTAATGATTTTTCATATAGCATTTTGGAGTAGGAAAAAGTTTTTAACATCTTCACCTTAACTTTATCCATGTTAAAGATCTTTAGCATCATCCTTGACCTAATCTTGGGCTTAGTCCTTTGGGTGTGTGTCCACTAATTGTTTGCTAGCTTATTTATGAATCCTATATCCTATGAGATTGCCCATTTGGAAATAGGCATAGGAACTCCATCAATGAAGGCCATGGAACCATCAACAGTGAGGTTTTGGTAGAATTCCTCAACCTTGTATCATTAACATGTGAAGGGTTGGGTGATGTAGTTATAGAAGCCCATCCATTGCAATGACCTCTTAAGCTTATGGGAACTAAGCTCAAGGAATTGTTGATAGTATTTCTCTTCATGAATGAATCATTGGCAAACATCATGAGCACCCACAACCTCTTAGATGTCATTGGTATCCTCTTCATCATCTTCTACTAGCTTCTCTGGCACTTGTTTGGTTACCTACTACTACACACATGCTCAACCTAAGGATCAACAAAGTGACTACCTACCTCCTAATCTGCTTTTAGGTGGGGTTCTATCTAAAGTAGGACTACAAGATTTGGATTAGAGAATCAAAGTCCTTCCTTCTTATGAATTAGTGGTTCTCACAAAGGTCTACAAATAGAAGCATAAGATTATTTGACCTCAATCCCCCTTAGTCTATGGATCTTGGATCGCAATCATCCCAACATGATTAGCTATGAAATTTATTAAAAATCAAGCGAGTTTCCACTAGGAATTATACTACCATTGAAAAAATTATACATGAGAATAATGATAAATACAACCCTTGGGAAATACTTGAAAAACATCTTCACAACTATTGAAATAACATGTGGGTGGGTAAGGATGGACGAGGTAGAACTATTTAAATAGCTACTAAAAATATTAAATGCATACCTGAAGTGATGTCTCTCCCATGGATAAGTTGCAAGACACCAAGCTTGAACCACTACAAGAACACTAAGGATAGGAAGACCTAAGAAGATTGCATGAAAAATTATTACCAATCCTATTGTAGGATGAAAATTTTGGTAGAGTTTTGCTTGTTTCTAATCCACCAAAGTAAAGGAACAGAGGAAAAAATGAAAGGCAAAGTGTAGGACATTATTTGGAATGCACACCTCCCCCCGCCCCCACAAATCCACCCAAGTATATATAGTGTTTTCAATGTTGGAGAAGGGGGTGCACTGGCACAAGGGCACCAACACCCCTACATTGATGCAAGGGTGAATCAATGCACCTTTCTAATTAGGAAAAATGATCTAACTCTACCTCCCATGTCTTCAACTTATCTCTAACTACCATCAAAGCACTATTCAAGGGCTACATCATGCCAAAATCACCTAGGATTTGCCTCTCAAGGTGTATGAGAAGAATAAGAAGAGCATTACAAACTTACCTTAGATGACATCATGGATCATGGAGAAGGAGTCAGTTGGTCAATTTGTATAATCCCATGAAGCTAAAGCAAGAAAATAAGGGTTAAAATAATAAGAGAATGATTACATCACTAAGAATAATAAAATACATGCACAATTAAGCTGAATTAATAGAGTATAGCATGGTCAAACCTTGAAACATAAAGAGTCAATACTTACACAAGTGAAAGACCAATCAAGTGTTGTATGCAATGCTACCCTTATAATCACTGGGAGATAAACTTTAGCTAAGTCACATATGATTCTTACCCACTAAGGATTCATAACTGTTCTTTTGAAAGTAGGCACTTGCCTTCATTACCCTTGTAAAACCTATTAATGAGACACTTGTGGATTCTTAGCAACTAGTGAAACATTAGCATCAAACATGAGTCTATGCTCTTGGATCACCAGATCTCATCCTCTATGATGTCTAATTGACCTCGTTCCATACATAACCATTAACAAGAATGGAATAAAAGAGATGAATGACTAATAATTAATAACAGGTGAGAAAGAAAGAAAAATAATGCAACATCACCTAATTCCTAGCCAACTATTGTCATATTTTAGCCATTAGTAGATTAGAGCTTAAGCTAGTTGAGATAAATTATATGAATTGTTGATAGTTCTTGACTAAAATATAGCTTTATATAATAAGGGGACTCTATATCTCATAATAACTTAGGGATTTTAGTTAAGGAAATTAAAGGCTTAGATCCTTATCATGATTTTGTGGTGAGAGCTATAGTATGAATGAAGGTTCGAGATTGAAGATCAAAAGTGAGAATTAAAATCAAGTGCAAAAATACTTTCTAGTTTTTGTATCATAGCAAAGATCATGGAATAACACTAGACTTGAATTATCAGGCTCATTTATCTATGAAACATCTAATGATCTTTAAGATTTGATTTAATTATGCATAAAGTAAGATTTATCACATAAAATAAAACACCAAGTAGAGCCAATTTGTGAGTTAGGATTTCTATTTAAATTTAATATCATGTATAGGATTGGATTAGCTATTGAGAATAGAGCCTATACAAATTTATCATGGCTTAAGAAATTATTTTTTTTGTTCGAGATTCTAAAAATTAATACACATAGTTTAGGAATTAGTTTCATCTCAAGAAAGTACTGGCATTAGAACAAAAGGTTCAAATCCTCATGTTAGAAGAAAGGGCTTGATCCAAATCTAAGAAGGAATCAATGAAGTGCATTTGTCATGTTAGCTCATAGAGGAAGTTCATAGAGCTAAAAATGGCTCTATGAGCTAGTGTAAAAATTGACACCACCACATCAACATCTAAGAAAGGTATCACTCAAAAAGCTTAAATCTAGTTCCATGAGCTAGTCCTTCCACATTAGCTATAAAACCAATTTATAGGCTTGGAAATTAGCCCTACAAAAATTTCATAATAAGCTCTTTCATGTTGACATTTACATAGAATGGATTTTTAGAATTTAAAAGTGGCTCTAAAAATGGTTCTACGAGACATATCAACCTCATGGATATGTTTTAATAGGTCAACAATTTATAGAGCTAATTCATAGAACCAACTTGGAATATAATCTATTTTTCCATGTCAACTTCTTTCATGTCAACCCATTTGTAGAATCAAACTTCTATTCAATGAGTGAGCACTAAGTCGATTTTTCAAATTTAGCATCCACCATGTCAGGTAGTTCATAGAGCTAGATTTCTATCTTACAAGTGATATTTTCCATGTCAACATTCACAACATTAGCCTTCTCATAGAGCCAATTGATAGAGTCATATTTTTACTCTATAAGTGAGTGACATATTGGTTCTACGACATCAACATCCACCACATTAGTTCACTTATAGAGCCAGTTCATAGAATCAAGATTTTATTCTATGAATAGGCATCATGTTGATTTTGGCACATTAGCATCTACCACATTAGCTCACTCATACAGCCAATTTGTAGAACCAAATTTCCATTCTATGAATAAGATTAAAATCAATTATATGAGTCATGTCATTAAAGAATATTAAGAAAATCTTACATGTATAACTAGAATTCACCTCTACAAATAAGATGCCAAAGAACTCTACCATGTTAGCCTTCGAGTAAAGTGGGTTCATAGAACCAAAAATTGCATCTGCAAAATGTTTCTATGAACCACATAAACTCTATGGATTAGCCTCACCATGTCACCTCCTTTGTAGAATGAATTTGTAGAACTAGTTCATCGAGTCAAAAGAAGCTTTGAAAAATAAACCAAAAATTTGTTCTACAAAGAAGCTCTACAACTATTCTTCCACATCAACATTAAGGAAATTGCAAAAGCTATAACGTTGCTCTACCATATCAATTTCTTTATAGAGGAGACTCATAGAGCCAAAAAAGGTTCTATGAATAAGCTCTAGAAGTAGTTCTACAAGCCATGTTAGAGTTTATCCTAGATCCACTAGGGTTATATTTTATGTGCACATGTATCAAAGTTTTAATGTAGCTCAGCAAGTTCAAAATATGTAGACAGGATATAATCAAGAAGCTACAAAAAAAGGTCCATGAAACACTCTACCATGTCAACAATTCCTAGAACCAAAACTTGGCTCTACAAGCAACATTACAAATAGTTCTATGACCTAACATTAGTACTAAGGATGTATGAAAAAAGAATCTACATTAATGAATATAGGCTAAACCTAAAATAGAGTAGCATAGAGCTATCATTAAAGCACAAAGTCACCATGATGAAAACAAGCTATATTTGTACAAATGGAATAGAGAGGTGTAGGAATTATTAATTTAACCAAGAGCTAACAGAAATTCATTACTTTAGAACAAATAAGATCATTCGAATATGTTGATGGTAGTTACTGGTATCATGGCTGAGATCGCTATGTAAAAACCCAAATTAAAGTTTAAACCTATATGGGAATAGTTTCAATGGAAATAACAAATGTCCTAACTAAATTAGTTTTGGGAGAAACATGCATTGAGTAAATCTTAAAGAAGCTCAATGACATCGAATGAGATACAATAGATTAGGCTATTAAGCCTCTTTTAAAATCTAACATTTATTAGTTTAGAAGCTTTAGATTGAAAGGAAGAGAAGGATTTATTAATAGAACAATTACTTAGTGCCCTGTAATTATATGAATAGAACGTGGGACAACCATAGCTTTTAATTTTTGTCATGATTATAATTGTCAAATACTATTATATAAAAGCCAAAGAATATTATTAAAAATAGCTTGGATCGAGAGGGGAGCAAGCTACGAGAAAATCTAGGAGCGATTTCCTATACAATGGTATTCAAATTTCATACTTAATTTAGCTAATTTACTTTTATCCTATGAGTTTTTCTTTTATTTTCCTACTTTATCATAATTACTTAGCTAGTGCTTAAGATAGTATTGTATCTTGCATCTTGTTCTTAAAATTATTTAAATTTCTTGAATAGCTAAGGTCTAACAATTTTTGGTATTGTTGACTAATATAAATAGTTATTTTCTAAAAGTGTTCGATCTTATCAATAGTAGATTATTTTCAATATTTAATACTTTATGCAATTCTACTACTTTATTTCTATGAATCCATTGAATCTTGTTCTATTTGCAATTTTTCTTATGAAATTTTCTCTGTAAGGAAAATTGGTAAAATATTTTGTCAAATTGAACTGAAGCATTAGATGAAAAGCTATACTGCAGAGGTAGCATATAACCTAGACTACATAAACTAAGTAGCTTTAATATAACAGAAAATTTTGTTCACTTAAAGGAAAGAGTAAATATGGTTGGATATTTTTCTAAAAGTTTCAGTTGTTTAACTCTTGAAACACAATATAGTGAGATTTAGAGCTTATGTTAATCCAAAACACATAGTTTCCCTATATCTACTATGCTTATTTGAAGGTATCTGGGCCTTGATATTTATAGAGATGAATAAACACCTAAACTCAAGTTTTGAAAGAACCCTCATCCTTATGATTATCATCACAAGGAGGAGACAACATTGATGTCAAGTAGAATTTTTCCATAATTAGATTCTTGTCACTGGGAAAAGAATCTAGAAACATCAGTGGTCTAAAGTAGTCATTAATAGTTTTTTTTTTATGATAGGAGGGCAACAAAATTAGCTGCTACTTTGTCCATGAAAGAACAACTTGATAATATTGAAGAATTTAAAATTCCTATGGAGTACTCTGATTATAAGATTGATCATTCATTAGAGAAAGAGTAGGAAAAGGTTTTTGAATTAGGAACAAGTAGTGGAGTTAAAACTAGAAGAACTAGAAGATCATCTCTTCTATCCAATTTACTAGTCTTTAGGATTAGAAGAGGAAATTTAAAAAGTTCAAAAACTAGAAAGAGTTTTAATTGAATGGAAAATCCACCATTAGCAAATTCTTGGCAAGTAGCCACACCATTAAAATTCTTGATTTATAATGATATCGTTAAGATGGTCTACAAGTACTTTTCTGAGCCTTATATTCCTGGAGAAGCTTACTTAGCTAAAGAATATGTTCATTTATTTGGGTTGGCTTTAGCACATGCAAATGTCCAACATCAAGACCAAACTTATAGGCTATTCATAGAAAACTTAATAAATATGGCTTAAATTTGGTAATCTAACTTACCAAACAATAGTATCACAAGTTGGGATGACATGAAATATTTATTCATAGCTCAATTTGACAATCAAATTGACCAACAACAACTATATTATGGGTTAATTCAGTCCAAACAAGGGTCTAAAGAATAAGTTAGGGAATTTAACATTAAATTCCAATGGATTTGTGGATTATTTCAAAAGTAATGTAGACATTTAGATGAAGTGCTTAGAGACACTTATTTGAATGCTATCAATACAAGCATTTTAATTTGGCTAAGAAGGACTCTAAATTTAGTAACCTTGAATGATTTCTTTAATGAGGCTATCCAACTAGAAAAAAATTAAACATAGCTAATGAAGACATTGTTTGAGCATCAAAAGATGAGCAACAAACATTAGTCAATGTGCAAAATATAGCTCACTTTAAACCATTTCCTTCTATTGTTGATAAAGATTAAGATCAACAAAATAAGGATTCTAAGAAAATAAATCTAATGAAGGAATTTTTCAACAAGGTAGTTAAGTTAGAGACAACATTAGCTAAAGTTAAGACCAAAGAAGAAACAAAGCATAGGAAACATAGACATCAAAATACAGTTACCAAATTAGTGGATTCTAAAGATGAAAGAAATGCAAGTATCTCAAATTTTCTTAACATTGAATCTGATGATGAGTCATCTGGTATTCATTATGTTAGCAAATCATTTGAAAATAAATCAAGTGACACTTCTTCTTTATCAAGTTTGAAAGAAGATTTGTCTTTGGATGAGAAGTGTAATAATAATGATAAATCTGAATATACTAAAGGTCAAAAGAAAATTTAACTACATTTAGGCCTCAAAACATCACACTTGATCCTACTACTAAAAGAAAGGCTTTAAAACCAAATGAAAAAGAAAAGGAAAAATACAATGATATATGGATTGATTAAGATCCTCAAAATTAGTCATTTAACAAATGGTTTAGGAAGTCAAGTATTTATGGAAATAGAGAATATGATTTAATAGAAGATTTAAAGCATGTTAAAACTAATGTTAGCATCTACTAGCTATTACAAATAGAAAGTCAACAAAGAAAATTTAGAGCTGGTCAAGCCAAAGAGGAAGGTTGGAGAGTTTAAATTAAGCTATGTTTGTAATGAAGATAAAATAGTAATATCTAAATATTCTTGTATCCTAGATAAAGAATATCTTCCTTGGCTTCTTATAATGAAATTGAATGGAAAATATTTGCATAATTATTTAATTAATCCAGGAGCTACCTCAACAATTATGTCATTATCTATCTATAAATAGTTAGGACTATCACCAAAATAGTCCAACAATAAAATTGTCCAAGTAGATAAGAGCAAGGTAAAATATGTGATATAATTACCAAGCACTTTACTTCAAATTTCTTTAGAAGCTTGTATTATGAATATAATAATCATCCAAATAGTCAATATCCTAGATTTATATAGTACCTTGCTAAGTTGGAGTTGGAGTAAAAATTTTTTTGGATATATATTGATAGATTATTCACACATATGGCTATCCTGGAAGAAAGAGCCTAATTAGATATACATATACATTGAGTTCTTGATAATCAAGAACATTACTTCTATTGGAAAGAACAAAGTCATAAAAACTAAGGACATTGAAATATGAGCATGTTCACTTAGAGAAGTCCAAGTTCCAAAAAAGAAAGAAACTTAGAGTAATGAAAAGTGGGGATTATATTTTGATAGATCTTTTCATTCAAAAGAGGCTAAAGCTAGAATATTCTTAGAAAAGAATGATTCTTAGAAAACTTTAAAACTATACATCTATAATTCCCATGTATGAATAATAAGGCTAAATATGAAGCCTTGTGTATTGGAATTAGAATAGCTTTGGTGGAAGGATTAAAAGAATTATAATTATGGAGGACTTAGAGCTTATTTGTTAACAAGTTAAGCATGAATGCATAGTAAAAAGTTCATTCTTGAGGCCACATAGACAACTTATCTATATCTTATTAAACAATTTCAAGTGATATGAAATAAGGCATATATGTAGGAAAGATAACTAGTTAGTAGATGAGCTAGCTACAATAGCCTTAACATTAGAACCTTCAAAGATTAAAAATTATGGTACAGTTGGAATTGAAGTGAAAAATTAGCCTTTAGTTCTAGATAATATAAAATACTTCCAAGAGTTTGAAGATGATGATCAATTAATTAGGTTCTTGAAGAACAAAGGAGAATTTGAGAATAAAATTATGTTCCAAATAAAAGTTATATCATAGCTTAGAACAACTTTTATTTCCAAGAAGGTAGTTGAATATTAGCATGAGTTTAATAGAAGGTTGCTTAAAGGAATAGACATTCAAAATCTAGATCATCAAGCTTATGAATTAGTAAACATTAGATCCATAGAGAAGCCAAAAATATTAAATATTACAAAAGGAAATGATCTAGCTTTCAAACAAAAATCATTATTCTTGCTAAAGGATAATTTGAGTAATTTTTCTTGGTCTTATGATAACCTTGAAACACTCAAACTTTATGTGATGACTCATAAGATTCCATTGGTAAAAGATTGTAAGGCTGTAAGATATAAAAAAAGGAAGCTTAACCCATATTTTGAACTAATAATTGAAGTTGAAATTAAGAAGATATTACAAGCTAGAATTATATATCCTATTTAATACTTAGTTTGGATAGTCAATCTTGTACTTGTAAGGAAGATGAATAATGTCATCAAGCTATGTGTTGATTTCAAGAATTTGAATCATGCTTCATAAAAGGATAAATATCTACTCCCTAGAATAAAAAAATGTTAATTAAAGTTTGTAGATGTCAAGTATACTTTTTTTGGATAATTTTTTAGAGTATAATAAATTTATGATTGATAAAAATGATAGATATAAGCTAGCTCTCATTACAAAGTGGGGAACTTTCGCTTATAAAAGTATGCATTTTAGATTGTCAAATGCTAGAGCCACTTTCCAATGGGCTACAAATATAGCTTTTAATGGTATAATATGAAATTTTTTATGATTTATCTAGATGATATTACCATTTATTTAAAGATAAAAGAATATCATATGTGTCATCTTAAACAAATTTTTAATAGTTCTTAGGATTATGACATTTCTTTAAATCCTAAGAATGGCATTTTTTAGGGTAAAGTATAAAAACTTGTTAGGATATATAATCTACTAGAAAGATATAATGATAGATAAAACAAAAATCCAACTTGTTTAGAATATTAAGCACCCAACCAACAAGAAGTCCCTTAGATCCTTCTTTGAAAAAATTAATTTCATTGAGAAGTTTATACCAGGATTTAAAGAGATTACCAATCATTTGATGTACATGCTCAAGAAGGATGTGCAAGTCAAGAAGACACCTGAATCAAATAATGCATTAGCAAAAATTAAAAATACTATCCAAGAAGCTCTATATTTATCTTAATCTAAATTAAAATAATATTTCTAACCATATTCCTTTTGCTTCGAGTGATTTGATTACTATAGTTCTAGCTCAGAAGAAAATTGATTAAGACAAACCAATCAAATTCTTTGGTTATTAGCTTAAAGGTTCTTAGTTTAACTATTTGGGTTTGGGAAAATAGGCATAGGTTGTTATTAAAGCACTAATGCATTTCAAATATTATTTAGAAAACACTTCAATGCATATCATGATAATGGAGCCTAATGTTAGGCAATTTTTACCTTAAAATGAAATTGCATTAAAAAGAGAAAAATGGATTGCTAAGCTTCAATGATTCATATTTTTGTTAGGATTATGTAAAACAATGAAAGAAATGGGATCAACAAAATTAATGATTACAGAAGCTAAAATTTTTGTATTAAATTCCCATAATGAAATTTTGTATGATGAAATCTTAAAGTTCTTTGCTTGAAGAAAATTCCTGGATAATCTAACTATGAGCCAAAGAAGAACTTTTCTTAAAAAGATAAATAAGTTTCTAGTAAAAAAAGGAATCTTCTATAGAAAGTCTTTAAAAGGAGTTTTGTTAGAATGTATCAAGAATAATCAAATTGAGCTTGTGTTAGACTAGTTTCATGACCATGCAAACTTGTTTTATGATTCATCAAAATCCACTATGCATCACTTATTATGTTATGAATTTTAGTGGCCTAGTAGGTATCAAGATATTAGCTTGATGATCCAATTGTGTTTTAAATGTCAAATCCATGGATCAAAAATGAAGAAAGTTAGTACTTCTCTAAAATCAATAATTACAAAAATACCATTTCAACAATGAGGATAAGATTTTATTAGAATAATTGCTCCATCAAAAGCTTGAGTTAAGTTTATACTTACAACTGAAAATTATTTTATCAATTGGATAGAAGAAAAAGCTTTTAAGAGAAGTTTGGCTTCAGATGTAATAAGGTTTCTTGAAGATCATATTCTAAGCCATTTTGGTATGCCAAAAGTATTATTATCAAATAATGACCTTGCATTTCAATCTGAAGAATTTATGAACTAGGATTTTGAAAAATCTATTTTTTTAGGATTTTTAAAAATCTATTTTTTATTCTACTCATCACATTATTATCCTCAAGGAAATGGGTTAGCTAAATCTACAAATAAGAAGCTTATTTCCAATATAAAATGATCAACAGAAAGGAGTTCAAGGAAATGGCATAATTATCTATAATCAACTTCATGGACAAATCACATATGGATTAAGAGATCTATAGGCATCTTATCCTATACTCTACTCTATGAAATAGTTGTAAGAATTACTAACAAAATTAGAACATCAACATCAAAGTTGGTACAAAAGTATAGTGGGAAAATGGATAAATAGAAAAGGATAATGTGTTTGCTTATGAGGATAGAAGTTGAGATTGAAAAAGCTATAGGTAACTTATTGATAAATGCATCACAAATAAAAATATGGTTCAATAGAAATTCTTTATAAAGGGCATTCCGAGTAGGTGAGTTGGTGTTACTTTTGAATATGAGAAGAAGATGAAATCATAACAAATTTTCTACCAAATGGATAGGGCCATTCATTATTAGGAAAAAAGTGTCAGATGATACGTATAAGCTATGCATAATGGATGGAACTAAACTAAAGATTCAATTTGGTACCATCTATCTCAAGCACTACTTTGGGCAATTGTCCAATACTTGATAAAATTGAGGAAAAATGAAGATTGTAAATATGTAAATAGTGGTTCCTTTTGAAGTTAATAAATAAGTTACATGGGATTTTTATACTTTCAAATGTTAAACTTGATAGGAATTTTTCCTTGAAAATATTTCCTTTTTAAAGCTTAGTCTACAATTTCTTTAGTACCTAAGTTACCTTGTACAAATTCCAGAAGGATTTTTAGTCATGATTATATATAACTCCAAACATATCATTCAGTGTTGACTCACATTAATGAATGAGAGCTTCCCATTCCAAGAGTTTAGTCTATTGATTTCGAAAAGAGGAAAAATGGAGATTAAGAAATGTTATAACATTTTAGCCATTAATGGATTAATTCTTAAGCTAGTTGAGATAAATTATACAAACTACTAATGGTTCTTGAGTTGAATATAGAACTATATAAGGAGACTTTTTGTCTCAGAATAATTCATGGTTTTCAATTAAGGGAGCAAAAGGCTCAAGTCATGATCATGATTTTGAGTTTCAAAGATTTAAAGTGAAGTTTTGGTAACAACTATAGTATGAATGAAGGTTCAGGACTAAAGATCAAAAGTGGGAATTAAAAAAAAAGTCCAGAAATATTTTTTGATCATTACAATGTAGCAGAGCTCATGGAACAACATTAGACTTGGATTATCAGGCTTATTTCTCTATGTGATATCTAATAATCTTTAAGATTTGATTTCCTTGTATATAAACTAAAATTTGTCACACAAAATAACATCATAAACTGAGTTAGTTCATGAACTAGGATTTCAATTTAAATTCAACATTGCACAAAGGATTAAATTAGCTACCAAGGACAAAAATTGTACAAATTTTTCCATGTTGAAGAAAATGCTTTTTTAGTTCAAGTTTCTAAATATTGATACATAGAGTTTAAGGAGAAATTTCATCTAAAAAAAGGACTAGCATTAGAACAAAATGTTGAAACCCTCATGTCGGAAGAAAGGGCTCAATACAAATCTAAAGAAGCGATTAATGGAGTACAATTGTCATGTCAGCTTGTAGAGGAAGTTCATAGAACTTAAAAAAGAGGCTATATGAAATGGTTATATGAGCTAGTGCAAAAATTAACATCACCACATTAGCAACTAGAAAATATGTCACTCAAAAGAGCTTAAATCTAGTTCCATGAGTTACTCTTGCCACATTAGCTATAAAAGCAATTTGTAAAGTTGGAACTTAGTCCTACAAAAAGCTCACAATAATCTTTATCATGTAAACATTTACATAGAATGGATTTGTCGAACCTAAAAGTGCCTCTATGAAATAGTTTTATAAGCCACATTAGTTTGTGGATATACTTTAACATGTTAGCAGTTTGTAGAGACAGTTTGTAGAACCAAATTAGCATTAGATTGGTTCTACCATGTTAATCCCCTCACAAAGTCAATTTGTAGAATCAAATTTCTATTCTATGAGTAGGCACTAGATTAGTTCTACCACATGAGCATCTACCATGTTAGGTAATTCATCAAGTTAATTTCCATTCTATGAGTGAACTCTGTCATGTTAGCATCTACCACGTCAACCTCTTGGTAGAGCCAATTCATAGAGTTAGATTTCCATTTTGCAAGTGAATGTCATATCCATTCTACCACATCAACATCTACCATGTTAGCTCACTTGTAGAGTTGATCCATAAAACTAAAATTCTATTCTATGAGTAAGTGCTATGTTGGTTATACTACATTAGTGTTGACACATTTTGGCCATTTCATGGAACAGGTTGGCATGATAGAATTGATTAAAGGTTTTTGCAGTTTTTAGTACTCTCTTATTCATAGTTGGAGAAGTGGCAAGAATTCCACAAACTATTAACTATGTTTTCTCACTAAATTTATAAGGGAGCTTTTAAAGATCCATTACAAAGAAATTTTAGATGCTGAAAGATTGGAGGAAAGGCTATAAAATATCAAGAAAATGCATATAGAATGCTTTACTTTGTCAGAATAAAAAAAATTTCAGTTTGTAGGTAAAGAGAAATAGAATATAAATTTAAAGAAGAAAGAAATGAAGAATCCAAAAGTAGAGTGGCACGCAGAAAAGCCAATTTATAAGGGAGATCGATGTTTTCACACTCTGCATTTCACACGAATTTGTGTATTGCTATTAGGCTTTGATCTTTGAAGATAGAGAAAGTTGCAAGAATTAAAATGTAAAGATGAAAGGCAAGGTTGTGTAGGTGCTTGCAAGTGTGCTTTTGCTTGCTAAATTTTGTATGTACTTTCTTAGCATTGTTCTTATAGGTTGGGTGCTCAACAGGGACTTGAAGTCCACCTTTTGCATTCCTGTTGTTGAGATCACATGTCTTGCAGGACTTCCAATAATGTTTACGCCACTTGTAGTGTCCATGGGGAACTAGGTAACAACGTTTGTTGTGATATTTGCATTAATAGCTGGCTACGTTGGAGCAGGCACCTGTCTCTTAGGATTCCATGATTTGATGCACTGGACCGCATCGAGCCTTTCTTCCACAGCTTCAGCTGCTACCATCACCTAGGTCCTTACAGTCTTAGCTATCAAGTATGCATGCAAAGTGATCAAAATAGGAGGCAAGAATACTCATCTGAGAGTCTTGGAGGCATTTCTGATAATTTTATTGGCAACACAACTACTATATGTGTCTCTAGTACACACCAATTTTCTTTTAGTTTATAAAGAATTTGAACGGAGACCACTTCACAACTCTGGATCTTCGAGTGTACCAGAAGCTACTTCAGCTTAATAAAGGAAACTACTGCATCATATCTATAGATTTTTAAGTGGCACCATCTTTCATTCATTTTGTACTTCTTTCAGTCTTAAACTATTAACGCAGCTTTTACATCCCTATGTACTGGTCCCATAGTTGTAAATAAAGTCCTAGAAATTCAGTGAACGTAGAGCAAACATGGAGGTCTCTCCGGGAACGATGGTTGTAATCATTTCCATTGCACCTTTAGCTTCGCTAGTGTAGGGTGCATACAGTTCATGCAAAAATTGTTGGGATGCTCGGTAGAGTTTCAAACCTTCTAATACTGAATAACTATTGCTATTGGTGTATCTAGACAACACCAATGACTCGGCATTTGCAACTATCGAAGCAAGGATGAATTTATAGTTGTTCTAGTAACAATACCACACTAGAAAATGGTAGAATTCTTCTTTTCTTTGCTACAGATCAAAAGCTTGATGATTAACATCGCAGATTTACTATTAATTTGAAATATTTGCATACATCTTGACTACAGTTTTATTATTCCAAAAAGCTGAACATCCTCATGATCTAGAGAATTTGCACATAAATTGGGAGTGACATAAGAAAATAATAATATAGATAAATGGGTACTAGTTTTGATAAGTTACTATGATTTTTTGGGGCCATAACAATATGAATATATTTATGGCCATACCATAATGAGACATGAGAAAAAAACATGAGTCCTCCATGGCTCCCTAGTCTATCATGATGGTTGCAACTACAAGATATTCATCACCTATAAACATCTAACCCTATGGTGAATATAGCCACTAGATACTTGGCTTCATTTTAAATTTCCTATAAATGTTGTAATTTCATGGCAATTGTAGCCTCCCAATTGAAATGGTGGTTATAACCACTACAAAGGCCACTTGTCAACTACAACTTTTTTATCTCCATGGTGACCACTTGGGAACTGAATGAGCCACTTGGCAACTAAATGGATCACTTGTCAACTGCAGCTTTTTTAT
The DNA here is from genome assembly GCA_015680685.1 of Gnetum montanum. Taxonomy (NCBI): domain Eukaryota; kingdom Viridiplantae; phylum Streptophyta; class Gnetopsida; order Gnetales; family Gnetaceae; genus Gnetum; species Gnetum montanum. Next base: position 333,798 of record MNCI01025089.1, read on the forward strand.
CTCTATGGTGGTTATAACCACCCATAATGTTTGTAACTTGACTCACCTTCTCATGATGATTGTAACTACCTTAAGGTTACTATAAAATGGCTTCAAGGGTAGGAAGGAAGGTCTAGGGGGAGGTGGGCCTCACTTTGGGTCTTGGTGGCTAGAGAGAAGAGCATTTGTAAAGAAGACATTGTAAAAGATTACTTGTAAGATGACTTGTTAAAGAAAAAATTTTAGCCCCTTTGTCATTGTCCTGTGAGTTATGATTATTTCTGTTATTCTATTTAAATTGTTTAGCTAGTGGTTTAGATAGTATCATGCTTGGTAAGTAATTTTGGGATTTTTAGACTACTCTTATTGTTCTTGTTGCATGATAGAAAATTTCTATTAAAATTTTTCCATAGAAGAGCTTGTGTTTGAAAGCCTTAAGAGAATTTTAGTAGCAAATTTTATTATTGTGCAATGTATAAGAACCGCTATTAAGATTGTTGTAAGAGAGCCTCTACATGTAGTCAAGCCATTGAACGATTCAATAGTCAAGAGGGTTCAAAAAATCTTTGGTATTTTGATAAGACCAGAATAGCTTCTTTTATCTTTAAAGTGAATCTCCATGGTATTTCAATCATAAAGTGTCAAGTCTTTTGAAGGTTCTATTGAATGCAATTGTTGACATCCATTATCGAGCCAAAATAGAGTCTAGTACGTGATAGTTTACATAGCAATTTGTTTTTGTAGCATAGTAGGATTGTCTTGAAGAAATTGCTTATTAAAGTAATTATTGAATTTGGGATAGCTTTATTGCGAAGTTTTTACTCGTATCATTTTACCTTGTTTAAACATTTGAGATCTTTACACAAATTTGCTTTCTTTTTCTCTTCTTTCTATTTCCATTGAATCTCGCTATCTTTCTAGTTTTCTTTTGGAACTATCTCTTTCTCTAGGGAAAATTAGAAGTAGATTCACAGATTTGTGCTCAAATGTTTTTGCAAAAATTTATTTGTTACAAGTAGGTATTATAAGGACCACATAGACTAGACAATTGAACAGAATAGGAACTCTCAACAACCACAGTACTTTGCAAAGTTAGCTGAATCTCTTTAAGATAAGTCATTTATAGTTTTACACGCAACCCAATCATTTCATTTTTCACAACAGCACACACACATACTCACATTAACTACTAAGTCTATTTGGAGGTATTTGTGCCTTGGTGTTGCCAGAGACCAACAAGCACCTAAATCCTATTTGAGGACACTCGTTGGCAATCGCATCCCAAATGGTCGCCAACAATTAGCATATGCCATTGTAGCTCACTTGTACAACTAGTTCATAGGACCAAATTTCTATTTTTTGAATATGCTTAAAATTGATTTTACAAGCTATGTTATTAGAGCATATTGAGAAAATCTTATATGTAGAACCNCCACTCTACTTGAAAGCTAACATGGTAGAGTTCTTTAGTG
>MNCI01025089.1:335377-425876 GCA_015680685.1 Gnetum montanum
AACATTCATTAGGATTCTCCTAAGTGAGTAGATAGGAGAATAATTTATCATACCAATTTGTGATTCTGGAAGGCATTGTGATTTTAGTTGCCTTTACAAAAAGTAAGTCATCTAGAAATTAATTAGACAAATTTTCTTCATTAATCTTATTATCCCACATTAACAAAGACAAGTGATCAAAAATAACATTTTCAATTCCCTTTTTGTCCACCATTGTTATATCAAATTCTATAGGATCATGAGCCACCATATGATACAAGGATTCATTGTCAATTTATTCATGAGAAATCCAATGACATTGTAATTAATGTGTATGAAAACTAGATATTTAAGCACATAGTTCCTGAATTTTTCAAGAGTATACAACACCATAATTACTTCTTTTTTTATCATGGTGTAGTTGAGCTATGCATCTACAATGCTCGTACTAGCACAATGAATGCAATATGGATGTTTGTGCTCATCCATTTGTGTAATTACTACTTCCAAGATATAATTGGATGCATCTTTCATGATGTGAAATGGTTTGAACCAATATGGTACTCATAGGATTACTTTTTCTATGAGCTTTTTCTTCAAGAGTTGAAATGCTCGTTTGCATCCCTCTATCCATTCAAATGTTGCATCCTACTTAGTTAGCTCCACTAGTCACTTGGCAATTTAAAAGAAATTTTTAATGAAGTGCCTATAATAACATGTGTATCTAAGGAATGACCTCATAACTTTGATTATTTGAGGTTATTTGGCAGTTCCTTGTATGATCCTTATCTTTTCTAGATTCACCTAAATGCATTTTTCTAAGATCCAATGTCTAAGGACAATGCCCTCTTGGACCATTAAATGGCTCTTCTATTAGTTGAGCTTTAGGTTAGTTTCCACATACTATTTTAGTACTTTCATTCTAGTGTTAATTTGTTGTTGAAAGATGCTAAGAATAAGATGTTGAAATGTTATAGGAGAATTACACAGACTAAAAGGCATATGTTTATATGAAAAAGTCCCATAGGAACTTGTAAATGTAGTTTTTTCTTAGTCCTATGGTGTAAGTTGGATTTGGCTATAATTACTGTATCCATCAAGAAAACTATAATACTATGACCTACTATAGTATCAAACACTTGATCCATAAGTGATCCATAAATGGAAAAGGAGGATTATCCTTGAAGGTATCCATGTTTAACAGCTTAAAATCTATACAGATCTTCATTGCCCTCCTTTCTTTGGTACAATGACAAGTGAACTCACCCACTCAATGTTTGCCATAGGAGAGATGAATCCAAATTTTAAGAGTTTTTAATCTCTTTTTTAATAACTTGCTTAAATTTTGAGTTTAACCTTCTTTGTCATTTTCTTTTGGGCTTGATAGTAATGTCTATGTAGATTCAATGCTATCATATGCATGGATATATTCCTATTATTTCATCATATGGCCAAGCTAGTGCTGCCTACCATTTGTTCACTACTCTTGATAACTTCTCTTTCTACTCCTTGGTAAGGTGGAAATTTATAATTGCTAGTCTTCCATTATTTAAGAACACATATCCTAAGGATTTTGGTAATGTTTTTAGTTCCATAGATTCTAGTTTATAGGTTTCTAGAATTTCCAACTCTCCTCAATCTACTCCTGTTTTCTTTATGTTTGGCATATGTAAGAGTTGGGTACCTTCTTGTTTTGTGGTTCTCGTGTATAAGCATCTTTGAATACTAGTAGATTTGACACACATTTTACATGTTGCGATGAGTATACTTTTGATTGTCCATATTTTCTCTATGCAGTTGCACCTAGTATTATTGTATGCAATGCATGGAACTCTCTTCTTGTCTATATTTCCAAATTCATTTTCCTTGGAGGTTTCCAATGAGAGGTCTTTAACTCCTAACTTAGCATCAATGGTACTTAGGCAAGCTCTTCCCATAATAATTGCGAAGTCCCCCTTGTAATTGTCCACATGAATTACTAGGAAATTTGCTAGATATAAGTCTCCACTAATAGTGGAATAATGTCCTTTACCAATCCTAATGGAAACGTAATGGATTGATCTACAAGTTTCAACCTAATATTACACTTTTTAAGTGGAGGTAGATTTCATGTCTTATACATTTCCTAGGAAATAAAATTCATGTTGGAACTTCAATCTAATAGGGCCCTACATAGGTTATTTCTTATAATCTATAAATCAATTAAGGAGCTTGCAAGATCAAATCTTTTCCTAGAAAGGTGTCTTACCTTTATCTAATCTATCATGACATGGATTAACATGATAGTTTGAATGTTTTGAGGTTTTTGATTTGAAGGTGGCTTGGTAGAGATTCCTTGGGTAACTTGAAAAACTTCTACAACCACAAATGTATTCGATGACTTAGATGGACTATTACGATACAAAATGGTCTTTTGGTGGTTTTTGTTTAGAACCACTTGCATTATCATCTACTTGCAAGTTTATGGATATTGTGCCATTTCACTATAAAGGATGTAGAGGCATTTCATCTTGCATAGGTGTTGCAAGTAATAAATGAGTGGAGGTATGAGGTGCAAGGTGTTGTGAATGGTAAGCATTATATGCAAAGGGAGAGTCACCTTCTAGAGTGGTAGGTCTCTGATCTTTGGAAGAATAGTAATGATTCTAAGAGGTGTGGTGATGAGTGGTGAGGTACCCCTACACTCAACCATACAAATACAAGCATTTCACGCATGATCTGGTCGAACTCCAAGGACTAAGTGCTTACACGCCTTAATGGAACACTCAAGGTTAATCAATCGTTGTCTTCCCAAACTTACTTGTATTGTCATGATTGTATGGTTAAGTAAGCTTGAGGTATATGATTTATATAGATTTTATATTTTTATGTCTTCTACTAGTAAAGGAAAGGGAGAGAGAACTAAGTTACTAACTTACATCAACTATTCATTAACTAGTTTCCAAATGTTCCTAACACTAGTATCCATTCCTACTTACCGCATACATCCTACACCAGTGCAACGTTGCTGGACTTACCAACGCTAGTTGCTACTGGGTTATCAAGCGCTACACGCATGCTCGAAGCAGTCGTATTGAATGTATTTAATTAATGGGATTAAGGGTTGAGAAATATATTAATTAACTAGGAAAGCACTAAAAAATCATTAATTTATAATTAGCTTAATTTGTATGCTGCAAGGTTTATCACAAATTTCTTCTTTATTACCGTACACAAAATTGTGCTCAAGTACAAATTGCTCAAATAAAGATCTGTTCACTCTATGACTCCTACTGCGGACACACAGAAATAATTCTAACTCTGGAATAACAAAACTACAAGAATCTGGCTAAGGGTCTAAATCTAACTCTTGGAACAAAGGCACCACCTCTTATTTATAGAAGATGAGGCAAGACGCAATATCGTGTATGCGATATTGCATGGCAAATGCGACATCACGTACACGATATCATGGCTCATCATAACCCATGATTGAATGAAAAATCATCCTCGATTTCCTTACAAAATATTGGGACGGTATGGGATTATTGACTTGAACGATAACTAATTGTGAATGGGGTGACATGTGAATGGATTATTCATTACAATACATGACAATATTAGTGTTCATGACTACAAAAATGAACACTATACACAATTGACATCCAACCTTATTTGGTAGCTGAGGAAGAAGAGAGAGAGAGAGAGAAAAGGAAGAAGACATGTTTTTGTTGACACCAGGATTGCACCTTCCATTGTCCATCCATAACCGCGCCATTGATCTTGTTCCCTGCACAACTGTTCTAGCACTAGTCCATCCTGAGTGTTCCTCCAAACCTAGTCCATTGTTGTATGATTGCCATCTACACAAAAAACACAGTCACATATGAGCAAAGATAAGTAAGTCACAATATAGTTGATACCTTGCCTTGTTGTAAGGTCCATTGGCTAAGTTATGATATGGCTAATACAGATTTTAGAGATATAACACTGGTGACTACCCAAGATGTAAGGGTTAGGAAAATTGAAAAAATTGGACCAAGGCCCCCATGACTAGGAGTGATCCTCCGGTAGAGATAGAATGGAAAAAGATAAGGAATAAGAAAGATGGTGAAAAAGAAACAACGACAATGCTAATAAAATGGATGTTAGAGATGGGAATGAACAAAACAAATGTTGATTGCAGAAATTTTTAAGGGAAAGAAGTTAACTGATGCATCAAATAGGAATGCCAATGGGTCTTCCCCAAAGTAGGCTCATGCCCTTTATGTCCTAACAAACCCTCATTCAAAGAGTCCGTAGGCTCTAGGAATGTCTTTTGGAAGCAAGAGTTAAAGACTTAACCACAAGAATTCACCAAAGAGAAAATAATGCATCAAAAAAAATTTAAACTACTGATACAACCGATAATGAGGTGGAAAATGAGGAAAGAATGATGGAAAGAATGGAATGGAATGGAGTCCCAAGAACAAGGTGGTGTATAGTCCCTTGTGTATTTATGGTTAATGTAACAGAGTATATCTAATTCCAAATCCAGCCTCACATAATCCACATCTAGTGACTTAGCATTAACACACTTAGCTAATCCAACCTCTTGAAGTAACAAGAATGCCTCCACCAAATATTCACCACCATTCTGAAGAAACAAGATAGGGAAAAGTAGGAAGTAAGAGAGGGCCTTAGTTAGAGGGAACGTGTTTTTTTAGGTCCATAACCAGTGCTTATAGCTGAGATGATTATTTTGTCTAAGGGGTGTGCTTTAAATTCTCATTGTATTTTTTTTTTATTTTTTCTTCTTCTTTTTTTGCATAGAACCACATCATGCAAAGACTTATTTTTATTGGCTTAGCTTCCCAATGATGGAGCAATGTCAAAATTGTAAGGAAAACTCAAGAAGAAACATCCAAGCACCCAAGAGAATAGCCAACACAAATGCATCAAATCCCCTTGAAGTCATACCCTATTCATTCCTTGAGTTCTTCCTTAGTTTGAGAAATGCCGAGTCACCAGTTTGTTAATAGTTTTATTATTAAAGAAAGAGAGTGTATAGTTTCAAGCCAAGAGAGACCATAGAAATTCATGGATGCATGGATGACGTGGACTCATTGCCTATTATATCAAAAGAGCCATACCTTAGTGTCACCATTATAACTCTAAGGTAAAAACCAAACATTAGCAATCCGTAGAATACAATTCATACCACCATTAGGACCACTTATTTGGTGACAAATCTAACAAAATCAAAACAACAAAAAAAGATAAAAACAAAAAAAAAAACAACAAAACAAATAGTCACACAAAGGAATGAAGAAGTATAAACGATGTTGCAAAACAAAAACAAGAAAAAATTAAAGAAATTTGTAAAACAAAAATGTGTAAGACAAAAATTTAAAAGGGACCTGAGGGCCTCAAATGATTAGTAGAAGTGGCCATCTCCCCCTTGACTAAGTTAGAAGGAGGAGATCTGAAATAGTGAGCACAAGTTATTCCCTCAGTTGGTTCCATGTACATTAGTGAGTTTCTCTCTTGATCAGCTATCAGCCACTAGGTGTCTTCTTGTCATGTGGCTGCTGCATATAGGTACTTTTGTATATTGATGTCTTGTGCACACCAGTTGCATGCAGGCAATGCTAAACTCTGCACAACCCATGATCTCTGCACACAATTACACCCTGTATCACTATATGCGATGCATGGAACCTTCTTCTTCTTGATCTTTCCAAAAGTGTTTTCCTTGGATATTTTTAGGGAAAGATTGTGAATTCCTATGCATGCATCTATAGTACTTAGCCATGCCCTTCCAATTATTATTGAGAAATCCCCTTTATTTTTATTGACTTGTATCACTAGGAAATCAGTTGGGTATGACCACCCACACATAGTGGTGATGATGTCCTCTACCAATCCCAAGAGAATAGCGATGGACTAGTCAGGCAGCTCTAGGTGAATATTGCTCTTCCTTAATGAAGGCAGGTTCCAGGCTTTGTACATTTCTTGTGATATTAAGTTGACTCCAGAACTTGAATTCAGAAGAGCTTTGCATGGCTCATTCCTTGCAATTTGGAGATAGATTAGAGGGCTTCCAAGGTCAAATAATTTCTTGGGAAGGTGGCCTACCTTAATCCAGTAAATAATAGCATGTGTTAACATAACTATATGCATTGAGCTTGGTGTTTAGTTCGAAGGGAGCTCTAAAGTTGTATTTAATGGAGAGGCATTCAGAGGTTCAACTGCTTGTGGTTGTAAGTGCTTGGTTGGACTATTGGCTCTGAAGACAGGTATTTTCTTCATATGATTGTTAGAACCAATAGTGGGTTGAGGATTTACAACCCTTATGACATTGTGTTGTTGTGGTTGAGTAGGAAGTTCCCCTTGCATTGCTAAAGCAGGTGGTAACCGAGCCATTGGTGTGAGAGCTACAAATGTATTTGAAGGATGATATGTCTATGGGTTATCTTCCCTAGGAGAAGGAGTTTTATAATACTCACGATCTTGGTAGTGATCTTTTGATGTAACGTGATTGATAGATTCATGTGGAGAGATTGGATGTTGGACATAATAGCCATATGGGTTAGGCTGTCGGTAGGGGTATTGTTGCCGTCATGGTGCCATCCCCCATGATTGTGGGTATTTTCACTGTTCATGCTACTCAACGGGTTGTGGTGGAGTTCCACTTGGATAATATGTTGAAGGTTGGTAGAACTGTATTGGGTTACCTTGGGGATAAGGTAACCGTCAAGGTTCTTGCCATTTATTTAGTCGTGGATTGAGTGCATACATCCCAAACTCTTCTAGATGTGAGATCACTGAACAACATCCCTTAGGATGGTCATATTGGCATATCTCACATCCACCATCATTGTCTATGTCTGAATCCACAACCTCTTCTATGATGGCTATTTTACCCTTACCCTTGTTACATGCATTGTCCACTTCTCTCTTTTTATTTTTGTCGCGATCACTACCTCGCTCTCTAGACTCCTCTACAATTTTAAGAATAATTTCAAACCTACTATCCATGGAGTCCCACATTTGGTCTACCTTTTTCAATACTTCTGTCATTAAATTTTGGAGAGGAAATTTTTTCCTATTCACCATCTCTTCAAATGGTGACTCTTCTTCCTTCTCACAAAATCTCACTCCTCTTTTTTTGAGGGAAGGACCCTAGTTGTATTCTTCTGCACTTTCTCTCTTTCGTAGTTCACCTTCTTCTTTGGCTACTTGCTGTAGCAATCTATGAATTTGATGAGACCTAAGATCTAATAACCTTCCTTGGGCATACGTCCCAAGGGTTCTTCTTGTTTCATGCCTAAGTCCATCCATGAGATGGCGTAGTTGATCCCGCTATGAATAACCATGGCTAGGGCAACAATGTAACAGTGTGTAATAGCGGACCATGGTAGCATCCAAGGGTTCATGATTTTCTTACTTTCATCCTTGGATTTTCTTCCATAGGATAGACACTTAAGAGTACATTTGGTACTTATTATTGAATAGTTCTAACATTGTAATCCACCTTCGAATGGATTCCGGTTCTAAAGACTGGTACCAACTTTCAAGTTCTTTCACTAGTGTCCTTGGGAACAACTTTAATTTTTGCCATTCGTTTTCTATTTTTTGCAAGGCACATGCATCGTGGAATACTTGTAAATGATTTTGAGGTTCAGTGTTGTATCCCCCTTCAAATTGTGGGATGTTGTTCATGTCTAACCTCTTGATCCTACTATCCTTTTGTTGCCTTGTTGGAACTCTTACGACCTCTGTTATATCTAACATGCTTCTAGTTATGAGTAGGGGTTCTCTGTGATTATCTTGTTCATAGCATCTATGGTGTCTACATGGTTCCCTTCTCTCCCTTCTTCTATGCCTTGATTCCTTAGAGTGCCCTAGTCCTTGTTCTCGACCATCTTGTCAATGTTTTTCACTTCGTATTCCCTTATCCTAACAATTGGTCTTCCTATGATTGCGTCTAGACACTGAAGGAGATGGTGAAGATGATAATGAAGGTGAACAATAAGGAGAACCATTTCCATGACAGTGTTTTCTACCTTCTCTTCGATGGTATTGGCCATGATCATGATCGCAATTAGAATGTCCATACTTATCATGTGTTTGAAGGTAGTAGAACTAGGGTTGTGAATAGTGGAGTGAAGGTTCTAATACACCACCTCTTGGCCAATTTTAGGAGAAGGAACATCATTTCGTGAGGAACCTGTTGAAGCATGTTCACCCCCTTCAATTTCGCTCAACACGTGTACAGCATCATGGAACCATTTACCCTTCAAGGACGTATTGTATCTATCCTACCGCAAGTCCCTTTGATGTTGCACTTATGTGAGATGATAGTCCCTTGTGTCATGATCACATAGAATGTATTCTACATATAAAAACCACATGCCTATTTGTGTGAGAACATGAAGGAGCATGTTCGGGACTGATCGGTCTGGAGGCAACACTATGTTACCCTCCAAGTCTCTCCAATGTAGTTGTTCATCTTGGTGGAGAATAAAGGTGAAATCGGGCACATACTCATCGGGATAGATATATACCACGAGAAACCATTGAGGAACTAACAGATCTTAGTTATGTGTATTATGCTGCTGACTACCTCTTGTGTTAGTCCTAGGCGGTGAAGCGCTCTTATGCGAAGAAGAAGACATTTTATCTTGTTCAATGTGCAATGAACCATTGACTTATCTTTCTTTGATTAACCCTAAGGGTTCGTTCTAACGTTCCAATGATATGAAGAATTTCCTATGTTCTACCTAGCATACAAACAACTAAGTCCTCAGCAACAACACCAATGATGAGTGGCGATGTACCCCTACACTCAACCATACAAATACAAGCATTTCACGCATGATCTGGTCGAAATCCAAGGACTAAGTGCTTACACGCCTTAATGGAACACTCAAGGTTAATCAATCGTTGTCTTCCCAAACTTACTTGTATTGTCACGATTTTATGGTTAAGTAAGCTCGAGGTATATGATTTTTATAGCTTTTATATTTTTATGTCTTCTGCTAGTAAAAGAAAGGGAGAGAGAACTAAGTTACTAACTTACATAAACTATTCATTAACCAGTTTCTAAATGTTCCTAACACTAGTATCTATTCCCACTTGTTTCACACATCCTGAACCAGTGCAATGCTACTGGGCTTACCAAACGCTAGTCATAAATGGGTTACCAAGCGCTACACGCATGCACGAAGTAGTCGTACTAAATGTATTTAATTAAAGGGATTAAGGGTTGAGAAAGATATTAATTAACTAGAAAAGCATTAAACAATCATTAATTTCTAATTAGCTTAATCTGTATGCTGCAAGGTTTATCACANAAACAAGTGGGAATAGATACTAGTGTTAGGAACATTTAGAAACTGGNAGATCTGTTCACTCTATGACTGCTACTGTAGACACACAGAAATAATTCTAACTTTGGAATAACAAAACTACAAGAATCTGGCTAAGGGTCTAAGTCTAACTCTCGGAACAAAGGGTGCCACCTCTTATTTATAGAAGACAAGGTAGGACATGATATTGCGTATGTGATATCACGTGGCGAATGCGACATCATGTATGCAATATCATGGCTCATCATGTGGATAGTGGAGCCACTTAGTGACATTGATTGTTGGACATAGTACCATAGGGATTTAGGTGCTAGTAAGGATATTGCTATCTTGATAATGACATTCTCCACGATTAAGTTATGCCACTATTGGTAATAGTCTTAAGGCTAAGGTGGCATTCCACTTGGGTAATATTGCTATTGATGAAACCATTGCCTATAGTTGCCCTAAGGATAAAGCAACCTCCTAGGTACTTCCCTTTTAACAAACGTTAAATTTTAGGCATACATCCCAAATTTCTATAGGTATGACAAAATTAAGCAATAGTCCTTTGGATGCCTATATTGGCATATGTCACATCCTCTATTGTCTAAAATGAAATTTTTTTTCATTTTGCATAATGTACATTTAAAAAAATATTAGAAGGACTCGAATGTTTAAAAATCTCATGTATGACTTAGTTTGTGTTACACACTTACCTTTATCCATACCTAGAGGAGAAATGGTAGGTGATAAGAATTTATTAAACTTGAAAATACTATAAATACCAAAGAAACCTAAATATGATATAAAGCAAGACATGACTACTATCTAATCTCAAGGAATCTTAATACAAGGCATGCCCATCATATCTAATCACATGACAATAACTATTAAGCATGATGATGAAAGTCATAATACATAATTGAAAGAGAAAAAAGTCTTGCTTTTCCATTTAGAGACAACCATGGAGATGATTATCCCAATACAATTCAATTAAATTAAGCCCATTATTTAATTATACTCTATTGGCTAGTTTGAGATCCTCAAGAGTGTTACAAGACTAGGACTCTACAAGTCACTTTTTTCATTTGATTTTCACCACATATAATACCTTAAAATATAGATCAAAAATTCAATTACCTTATAATCCATGTAAGAAAGAATGCCTTGTGGTTAAATAGAAGATAGAAGTGTAGAGTCCTTTTAAGTGTCATTACTCATACTACACTTGTAGGTGCTATGTGAACACTAAAGTTAATCTATCTTGAATCTACTCTCATTTCCTTGTTAAGATAGGGCTTCAAGATAATGTCAAATAGTGCTTTTCAAAAGCTACACTAGAACAACCTGATTGAGTTTCATAATTAATTCAAAATGTGTGTTTCATAAAATGCATAATTCAAGTCCAAAGCCTTGGATGAAGGATGTAGGCATGGAATGGTAAAAAAAGCCTTTCCTCTTAGAGTGTGCCAATTTCTTCTGATACAGCAAAAGATCTTATCTTCTTTACATGGTTTGGGTTCCACCAGCTAGAAGACTAATCAAAGTAGCCACTCTAGAAAGATTATCATTAGTATATTTTAATCAATGACATTATATCTTATTTTCCTAATTTAACAAGTGATTGGTTGAAATTCAACAAAACCTTGCAAAGAATAGACTTCTCAACTAATAGTTTAGGAGGTGGGGGACCAAAACACTAGAGATACTTTTTATGGTAATTATCAACTCTAAAGTTTTTCCTTGTCCAAAGGACCATACCCCTACCTCTATTTTTCGTTTTCCTCAATCCAAGCTCAGGTTGTCATTATTCAACTTCAATGCTTATGAAAGATGCATAGTTGGTTGCATTAAATTGCTTATTAACAACAACCAAGACATATGCTCACTTTGTTATTGCCCCTACTAAATGAGCAAAAGTGATTGCATACTACTAAATGAGTCTAATATAAAGCTACTATTTATATAAGTCTATAATCAAAGGCTTGACGAAAAGTAATGATGAGCGCTGAGTAGACCCTACGCCAAACCATATGAATCAGTAAGTGTTCACATGTGATCTGATTGAATTCCTTGGACTTATAGCCTTCCAAGTACACTAGTCACTAGGAAGTGAAAATAACCATTGGAATTATTATCTTCCCAATTACACTTGTGAAATGTAAAGATATGGTTGAATGCAACTAAGGCATATGATTTTTGTCATTTTTATGTTTTATGTTCTAAGTCACCTAAGAATAAGGAATAGAGAATTAAATATATTTAATTTCCAATTTAATCTAACTAGCTAATATTTAACTAATCCTAGCATAAGAATCCATTTCCACTTGTCGTGCACATCTTGAACACATTTTAATGCTACTGGGTTACCAAATGTTAAGTGTTACAAGGATCACCAAGTGCTAAGTGTATGTTTGAAGTGGCCATACCTATGTGCTTAATTTATCACTATTTAATATAACTTAATTTATTTCATAATTAATTATTTAATTACTTAAAGCATTAAAAAATTACATAAAATTCTAAATGCATAAAGGAAATAATTAATTTATTTTAAATTGCTGCAAAGTTTATCAAAAAGCTCATCTTTATTACCACACACATTGCCATGCTCAAGTACAATAATGCATGAATAAAAATTTGTACATTCTTTAACTTCTACAACTATGAAAAAATATGTCATAAACATGATGAGTGAGTGCATTTTTATAAGCAAAAATAGACATTGTGTCAACAAGGTCACGTCAATGCATCAATTCGTATCTTTGATGTGTTCACATTGATGGGACTACATCGATGAGGCCTAATCGATGTAACCCATGGCATGACTCATCATACCTCCACAACTGAATGAAAACTCATCCTCAACTAAACAAAAGAAGAAATAAGTTTCTTACAAAATTTTGGAAAGGTACGGAATTATTGACTACCTATTCACAGATACAAACTCAAACAAACACTAAGTGCCTAAGTGTACAAATTTATAATTATTACAAAATTTTGGTGTTCATGATAACAAAATTGAATACAAAATTAAGAAAAAAAATGATAAATTCCTTTGATGATGCAAAGACAAGGAAGGTGTTCAAATTGTTCTAGGTAGTGGAGGTTCCTAAGGCTCTGAAGGATCTTCTCCCACTTTAGGCACATGCAGTGCTTGAGATGATTGTGGTTGACTTACAGTAGCTGCAATTTCTAGTGGAAGATGGAACATGTCCAAAAATGCCTTCATCTTCTTCTCCTTACTTGTAGGATCATTCATGCTACACACTACATTGCAAATATGGACCAGTGTGGGAACGTTCCAAAGATAGGGCATTTCTAAGAACAACTTCTTCACATTGACAAACCAAGTAGCTAAACTTTTGCATTTAACATCAAACATCTTTACTACATGTTGTAACTCTTGGTAGTGAGTCAATCTCCTAGCTAGGTTTTTAGTTGTAGACCATTAATTAATGAAACATTGTTTGAGAACATCAAGTTCTGCATTTACCACCTCAAGATTCTTCTTGGTGTCTCTGTGATGCTTAAACTCTACTGCGTACAACAAGTATGAAGTGGCCACTTGTTTATCTAATTCATACCATAGCCATCTGGTAGTCAACATCATTAGATTTGCATAATGGAGATTGGCAATATCCATACACTCCATCACCTCCTTAATTTGTAGCTCCTTCATGCCAATTTTCACTTTGTTATAGTCATTGATCCCATCAAAGATAGGCTGCCAGACATCACCTCCCTACTTGAGCTACTGGAGGGACATATTAACTTTCACCTTCATCATTTGAATATGTTTCTCATTAATTTCCTTTTGTAGACCAAGCTAATCTCTGTAGTGATTTTTGACTCTCTATAAATTGAGAACCTCATTTTTCCAAGTAGCTATCTCTATTGTAGATATCTACCGAAGGGCCCAGACTTCCTTCATGGAGAGATTTCTATTTTCAAGTGTCAATCTCCTTAGTTTATTATTCACTCTAGCTAGCACCTCCTATTGTTGATGGATGAAATCTTTCATTTGCTACTTTTGTACATCAACATTCCACAAGTGATGATTTTCTACACTCAAAGTCACATTCTCCTAGCAACTCTCGTGTAAGGCCTTTTGGATATTATGCATGGTGGCATCAACCAAGGATTGATCAAAGACCGTTGTCTTCTTAGCATCCTCCACCTTTTTGAGCTTTTCTTAAAGTTGTTTGAAAACGTTATCATGTGTCAATGCAGGATTGAGGAATGTGGGATTATCAAGATGGACTCTTAATTTTGCAACCTTTACAACCAAGCTTTGGTTTTGAGCTTGGGCTATTTTGAGTTATCCCTCCATGATAATGCATTTTTCCCTTGCTTCCAACAACTCCAACTGGGTTATAGTGATTGTATCTAGAAGGTCAAAGACATCTAAAATTGGATGCCTAGTTCCCACCAGTTGGTCTAGTAACTCCTCGTGCTAGGCTATGATCAATCTACTACTAACTTTTCCTATGAATGTCTACACATCTTTGAGTGTAGAAACATCTAGTATGGATGTCATAGGTGCATTCAATGCATTGCTAATTATATCAACAATCATATTTGCTATTGTCTCCTACCCATGGTGGTACATCCACAAGATAGTCAGAAAATGTAGTCACATTTTGAAATGTAGTAACTAGATTAGCAACACATGCATAGGCAGAAAATGTAGTCACTTTACTAAGCCTCACTATTAGATCGAGGTGATGGGTAGCTATCTTGAAATATATGCATTCCACCACTATGAGTACATCATACTCCTTATGGTCTACTCCATAGCATCACTGGGTCCACTCTTTCTTTAGCTTAGGATTTTTTTTGGTTGAGATCTTTACCAAGTTGATTCTAGTATCAAGAAAGCCAAGAGCCCATGGGATTGCTTCCATTGAGTAGGACATGCAAATGTCCTTAATTCTAATTATGATACCTAGTTGTTGATTATTTCAGAAGAAGTATGTCTCTTCCATGTACTACTTCCCATTGGAAGTGATGATTGGCCACATAAGAGAGGTCTACAATTGAGCTTTGACTTCCTCTAGAGAAAACTCCAAGAATGTTCCAAAGTTCAGATCTTGAAGAACGAAATGTTGAACATCCCTAGGCTTGATTTGATCAAGGTAGACACATGTCAAGGTAACTTGAAGTCTAGGCATGTGATCCATTTCCTTATCTCAATAAGACTACTTTGATTCTACTTCTTATAGAATTTGATGAATAGATTCCACTTCAAGATCCTCATGAAAGAGAACCCATGGCATGAGTTTCAGCTTCCTACTTTGAGCGTTGTTCTTGTTGACCCCTTCTAGTTTAGGCCCCTTATCCTTAGTTTAGGATAGTCTTGCCTCCAACCCATGCTTTGGTCTTGGTACCATCTATGATGATAACACAATCAAGGATTAGCATATAGTGTGTAACTCATAACATTAAGTACCTTATCTCTTTTGGGATAGTTACACTTGACTAAGGTGTGGTCATGAAAAATTGATCTTTTAATATTATTTTAATTAATTTTAGGTTACCAAAGTTTGTTGGAAGGGTTTAACTTCCATAGGTTGATGATTTAATATTATTTTATTAATTAAACCCATGGAGGGGTTAGAAAAATTTTGAAAAAAATTCTATTAAAAAAATAAGATTTATGGCCCCCATGATGTAAAGCATACCTCTAATAGCTAGAGGACTAAAAAATTACTAAAATCAAACAAGAAATGTGAAAGATATGACCTCTGGAAGGTTTGAGGCTATGAAAAATCATAAAAACTCCCCTCTTATTTAAAGAAAAATGGAAAAAATTGCTAAGTGTTAAGTCCTATTTATAATATTTTTATCATGCATCGATGAGGTTGTGTTGACATAAAGTCTAGTGTATATGAGGCTACATTGATGCATTTGTTGACCACCATTGACTTTTTAAAAAGTTAAGAAATGCAAGGAGTTTTTTCATGAAATTGAAATTTTTAGAAGCTCATGAATCCAAGAACATGATGAAATGCATGAAGAGACTTTGATAGTTGACAAAAATAGAGGAATTGATTAGGGAATGCAATTTTAATAGAGAAATTCCTTAAGGAGCATATAATTGGATGTAACCAATAAAGAATGTAGATGATTTTATTGTAAAAATGCCTAAGCATAAGGGACTTAACTAGCCCAACCAAGAGCATGCAAGTGGATCCTCCACATAGTAGGCTCATGCCCTTTTTGCCATTGCATAACCTCAACCAAGAAGTTTGTGGGTTGCATAGTTCATTAATGGTGATGAAAATTTTAAGGATCAAATCATAATAGTTGCTATAAAACAAGAAGTTTGTGGGTTGCATATTTGATTAATAATTACCCCTATGGGAATTCTTATAGTTGATTAATGGTGATAAAAAGAAAATCAATAAAGTGTAAGAAAAAAGGTAGAAAAAAATGAGGAGCCGCTTTAATAATTAACATAGGTGGTCATCTCCCTCACACCTAAGTTGTAAGGAGGAGATCCAAAACATTGAGCTTGGTTTTCCATCTGATGAAGTGTTGCTTACACTAGCTTGCTTGCACTCATGGAAATGTTTGAGTTGTTGCATCTTGACCAGTTGCTTCTTGTTTGGGCTCTCAAGTTTGTATATTAACATGACCCTAAAAGGAAAGGTTTCATAAATGATATAACACCTTTCAAACAACATCTGGAACTTAGCTCGTTAAGGTATGTTTGTGGGGTTCTAGTAGAGGACCTTTTCTCTTAGTTGAAATTTAATTTTATTTATCCTAATTTCATGGCATTGTTTATTGAATACTTTATGTATTGCATTCAAAAATAGGACCACCAATTAATTCTCATCTAGCACATTAAGGTTGATCGATCTCTCTTTTTAAGCTAGGTTTAAGTCAAGGTCCAGGTCACATGCTATTGACAGTGCACGAAGCTCAAATTGAATTAGAAGAGTTTGTAATTTTCTATACAATAGCTCATAGGGACAATAGCCTATAAAACGTTTCCATGTTGAGCAATATGCTCAAAGGGAATTGTTGAGTTTTGTGCTTCAGTCTCTCTTATATTTGCTAATTGTTCTTATTAAGATTCTCATGATCTCCCTATTGGCAACCTCTATTGAATTTTTTGGTAGGATGTTGTTAATTTATGTTCAACCCCCAAGCATTGCATGAGCTTGCAAAAAGTAGCACTTGTAAAGTGAGTATGATTATCAGAAATCAGTGCATGTGGCACTCCAAACATATTTGCAACATTTTATTATACAAACTGAGTAGCCGTGGAAGATGTATAGTTAGTGACAGCTATTGCTTCTGCCCATTTCATACAATAGTTAATAGTGACTATTCTATATTCCTTTCCATTTGACATGGATGTGATGTTTATGCCTTAGATGTCAAAAGGTTCTAGTAGCTGAATCCATTATTGAGGTTCCTTCATTCGAGTGATCATCCCACCCTCTTGTTGACAACGTTTACAAGAATGGATAAATTAGTGGACATCCCTAAAGATTGTTGGCCAATAGTACCCTATCATCAAGATTTTAATGGTTGTGCATCCCCCTACATACTAGCCCCCACAAGGACCCTCATAAGCATCTTGGAAAACACAGATTTGGTTAGAATCATGAACACACCAACAAACTAGGGCATCAGCACACATATTGTAAAGGTGTTTGTTGATTTTCATGAAGCATTTGGCTTGATGAAAAAATTGTTGTTTCTTTCAGTGGTCTAACTCTTATGGCATCTCTTGAGTGAGAAGATAAGTGAGAATTCCATCATATAATTTTGGTTTAATGAGTACTTTTTCATTTATGGCATCAGCAAAGAGGAGTTCATTAGGAAATTGATCAGAGAGTGAGCGCTCATCCTCTTTGTTATTTGATCATAATGGAGACAAGTGATCAATGACCACAATATCAATCCCTTTTTGATCTACCATTGCAAGATCGAACTCCTGAAAGATCACTAGCGATTATATGACATAGGGACTCATCTTTGGTTTATTAATTAGGAAGTGAATGGCATTGTGATCACTGTGCATAAACACCTTGTATCCAAGAACATAGTACTTGAACTTCTCCAGGGCATATACCACTATCATTAGCTCTTTTTTCATTGTGGTGTAATTGAGCTGTACACACACAATGCTTTAGCTTACATAGTGGATGTAATATGGATTTTTTTGATCATCCAACTACATAAGCACAACTTCCAAGGCCTAGTTTGATGCATCTATCATAATGTGAAATGGATGAGACTAATCTGGTGTTCATAGAATTAGAGTTTCTACAAGCTTCTCTTTATGTTATTGGAATGCCTTTTTGCATTTTGTGGTCCATATGAATAGAACATCTTTCTTTGTAAGCTCAACCAATGGTTTAATGATCTTAGAGAAATTCTCTATGAATCACCAATAGTAGCTCAAGACCAAGCATTGGAAAGTTGTAGAGGCATTTTATAGATCAAAGGGCATCTTACGATATGCAAAAGTCCCCTAGGAACTTGTGAATGATGTTTTGGCATGATCCTCAAACATAATCTAAATTTGGATATATCCACTATAACCATCTAGAAATCTATAATAGAAATGCCCATAAATAGTGTTTAACACTTCATCCACAAATGATAATGGAAAATGATCTATGAACATTGTCATGTTCAATAACTTGAAATCAATACAAATCCAAGACTTGCCATCTTTCTTTGGCATAATTTCAAGTGGGATAACCCACTTTCTATCCATAATTATATAGATGAACCCTACCTTGAAGAGTTATTCAATTTCCTCTTTGATGATCTACTTCAATTTGGGTTTTAGCCATTGTTGCTACTACCTCTTTGGCTTCATGGCCAAATCAATATAGATGCAGTGTTGGCATATTCGAGGATAACTACCTATGAGTTCAGGATATGAGCAAGAAAAGGCTATTAATGATTTATTAACCACCTTTAACAACATTCTTTTCTACTTAAGAGCAAGATTAGCATTGATTATCATTGACTTGCTATTTTTTAGAAATGTATATTCCATGCTAGTAGGTAAAGATTTAAACTCTAAGAGCTCTTGTTTAAAACTATTAAGGATTTCTAGCTCTCCCCAATTAATATCATTAGGTTCATCATCAAAGAGTTGGTGATGAACTTTCTCTAGGTCATTCATGCCTTCAACATAGGCACAAGTTAGGCTCTTAGTAGGTTCCATGCAAAGTGTGTTGCTTTCAAAATTAACTATCAACTAGTAGGTACCCGCTTGTTTTATGGTTGTTACATACAAGCACTTTTGGATTTTAGATTCATCTACACACTATCTACATGCTTTGATTGATGTGATTTTGATAGACCATAACTTTTTCATACAATTGCACCTTGTATCATTGTATGTGATTCATGGAGCTCTCTTCTTCTTAACCTTTCTAAATGCATTTTCCTTGGAAATCTCTAGGGAAAGATCTATGATGTTCATTTCCACATCAATAGTGCTCAACCAAGCCCTTTCCATAATGATTGGGAATTCCCCCTTGCAATTGTGAACCTTGATCACCAAGAAATCTACAAGATACGATCATCCACACATAGTGATCACAATGTTCTCTAGTAATCCCAAGGGGATAGTGATGGAATGATCTACCAATTCTAAATGGATGTTGCTCTTCTTGAGAGGATATAGGTTTCAAGCATTGTACATTTCATGGAAAATCATATTAACACAAGAACCTGAATCAAGAAAAGCCTTACATGGCTAATTTCCATCAATTTGCAAGTAGATGAGAAGACTTCTAGAATTAGCTCTTTCCTAGAAAGGTTACCAGCCTTGATCCAATTAGATATAACATGGGTTAACATGATTGTGCATATCTTGGAAGGCATTTGGTTTGTAGGGCTCTTGAAAGGAATAAATGTAGAGGATGAAGGAGACATAAGGCAAAAAACCGCATAAGTTAGTGAGGGCTTTGTAGGACTATGAGGTTTGAAGAATGGTCTTTTACAAGATTTAGGTTCCAAACCACTTGGATAAGGAAATGATTGTAAGTTAACAACCCCAGTAGCATTAGGTTGTTGTGGCTACATAGGAATTTCACCCTGCATGGATGGAGTAGGTGGTCATGGGGCTGAGGATGAAGGAACATGTGCTAAAGGATGAGGAGGATGATAAGGATATGGGGATTCCCCTTTAGAAGATGGAGAATGAGTTCAATAGTACTTTAGAGAATAGTAGTAATGCTGAAAAGAAGTGTGATTAGAAGAGTTATGTAGAGACATGGGTTGCTAAACATAGTACCCATGTGGATCTAGCCACTTATGGTACTAGTTGTATGGTTCTACCACCACACATATTTTCAAATCAGCAAGGTTTTTTGCTACACCACTTCATCAAATGGTTCCTCCACCTTACTATCACAAATTAGACCCCCCCCCCTTTTTTCCGATGGTAGGATCCTCGTTATACTCTTCAACACTTTTCCATTTTCTCAGCTCTCCTTCTTCTTTTACAACCTACTCAATCAACCTTTAAATTTGATGGACTCCAAGTTCTGAAATTCCACTTATGGTACTACTTGTATGGTTCTACCACCACACATATTTTCAAATCAGCAAGGTTTTTTGCTACACCACTTCATCAAATGGTTCCTCCACCTTACTATCACAAATTAGACCCCCCCCCCTTTTTCCGATGGTAGGATCCTTGTTATACTCTTCAACACTTTTCCATTTTCTCAGCTCACCTTCTTCTTTTACAACCTACTCAATCAACCTTTAAATTTGATGGACTCCAAGTTCTGACATTCTTCCTTGGGCATAGACCCCAATAGTTCTCCCTATTTCTAATAAGAGCCCATCTATGATATGGCAAAGCTACTCCTATTGAGGATAATCATGGCAGGACATCTATGCAAAAGGAAATAATACCTTACCATGGTTGCACCCAAGGGTTCATGTGTTTTTTATCATCAACCTTAGATTTTTTTTCTCAAATTGGACACTATGGAGTGCATGTAATATTTGTCATTAAACAACTCAAGCTTCATACTCCATCTGCGAATTGATTTTGACTCCAAGAAGTAGTACCAGCTTTTTGCTTCTTTAATGAGTATTATGGAAAATAGCTCAAGTTTCTACCAATTCTTCTCAATGTTCTACAAGGCATAGGCATCATGAAAGGCTTGAAGATGGATCTATGGATTTGAGTTATATTTTCCTTCAAATTTGGGAATATTGTTCATATCCAATATCTTGGTTCTTCCATCTTTCACATGCCTAGTTGGAATTCTTACTAGCTCTGCAATGTTTAGCATGCTTCAGGTTACTAGCAAAGAATTATCATCATCATGATTTTAATGATGCATATAATGTCCCTTTCTACCCCTTCATTCATGGTAGGGCCTACGATCATTTTCCTACCATTCAACTAGATCATGGTTTCATCCCCTATAGTTTTGATCATATTCAGAGGAGAAAGAAGAAGATGTAGATGAAAAGGGCAAAGAGGAAGGAGGATTGCCATCACCATGGTGTCTTCAAACACCCCTCCACTTGTTAGGACCATAATCTTCAAGTTTACTATCATCATGATGCTTGCTTGAGCCCCTACCCTAACTCCCACTTCTGCCTAAACCTGGATTATTGATAGTGAACTGTAAGTATGGGTTCAAGCTCCCTTCACTAGAGCCAAGGGGTGGAGAATCTTCATGTTGAGAACCCCTAGATGAAGGATCCTTCTTATTTTTTTTGTTCAACAAGAACAAGGGCTTAGTGAACTATTTTCCCTTGTAGCTTCATGGTGCTTCTCCTAGTACCAATCTTGTTTGCATTGTATTTCCGTGGAATGGTAGTCCCAATAGTCATGGTCTTTCACATTGTATTCATAATGGAGATCTTGGATGTCCAACCTCGTAAGAGTTTAGAGTAGCATCCCAAGAATAGATCGTTCAGGAGACAACACAATGTTGTTGTCCATATCTCTCCACTATAGCTATTCATCCTGATGTAAGATGAAGATGAAATCAAGTACAAACTCATCTAGATGAGTGTATGCCACTTTGAATTGTTAGGGCACTAGAGATTTTGATTCATCATGTCTGTGAGAAGAAGACATTTTTAATTAAAGAAAAACTCAATGTGCTTAAATTATAATTATAATTATTATTTTTCAAATGATTGTGCCCTTAGGATGTATTCCAACAATCTTAAATAATATTCACTATGTCTTAAATAGTGCACATATCAAACTACAAGTCTTTAACAACAACACCAATGATGAGTAGCGAGTAGAACCTACATCCAATCATACAAATCACTACATGTTCACATGTGATTTGGTCAAATTCCATGGACTTATAGCCTTCTAAGTACACTAGTCTCTAGGAAGTGAAACTAACCATTGCAATTGTTGTCTTCCTAATTACACTTGTGAGATGTAAAAGGTATGGTTAAAATCAACTGAGGCATATGATTTTTATCATTTATATGTTTTATGTTTTAAGTTGCCTAAGAATAAAGAATAGAGAATTAAAGATATTTAATTACTAATTTAATCTAACTAGGTAATATTTAACTAATCCTAGCGTAAGCATCACTTACTATACACATCCTGAACATGTTTAATGCTAATAGGTTACCAAACGTTAAGCGTTACTAGGATTACCAAGAGTCAAGCGTATGCTCAAAGTGGACATACTTATGTGCTTAATTTATCAATTTTTAATCTAGCTTAATTTATTTTATAATTAATTATTTAATTACTTAAAGCATTAAAGGAAATTACATAAAATACAAAATGCATAAAGGAAATAACTAATCTATTTCAAATTGTTGTAAGGTTTATTAGAAATCTCATCTTTATTACTAGCTACATTATCATGCTTAAGTATAATAGTGCTTGAATAAAGATCTATACACTCTTTGACTCCTCCTGTGGGCACTTAGAAAAATATTCTAACTTTCAAGTGAAAAAACTGTTAGAGCTTCGCTATAATTATGATAGAAGATGCCATAAACATGATGGGTGAGCAAGTATTTATTGGCAAAAATAGACACTGTATCGATGAGGTCACATCAATGCATAAAATCATACATCGACGGGGTCACACCAATGGGACCACTTCGACATAACCCATGACACGACTCATCAAGAAAGATCCTACATCTCCTACAAGTGCTTGTCTCACTAAGATAGAGTGGTAATGCCTCTAGGCTACATATATAGGGAGCTTAATTGCTAAAGCATGAGTGTTAACCTCAACTTCAACCTTAGATATCATAAACTCAAGGGTTTTCACAAGGCTTTGTGTAGGTGTATCAAGGTTTAGAAGATAAGTAGGAATGTGTTAAAGGCTTTTGTTCAAATCCTTCACTATTTTGTGAGTTCTTTAGGTACCCTCAAGATCCTTTTAATAGTTTGTGAAACCTTGCCACTATTGATTCATTGTATAGAAATATTTTTTATAGTTTTTTTAAGTATAGTATATTATTTGTTGTTGGTTTTGTTGAAGATAAAGTAAAATAATAAAAAAAATTATAGTTTATTTTCTACTCTAACTTTGACATTAAAATGAGCCAAACTGGCCAAATTCATAAGAGAAATCAATTAATATCATTTTCCTTTTACTAATTTTATAGATTTACAATTAATTTTTACAACAATTTATTCCAATTTTTCTAATCTAATCTCTAAAATTTATTGAAGATTTTCCTTTAAGTAAAATTTTCCAATCTATGCTTTTTAAGCTTACCATAGATGTCTCCATTTTGGACTTAGTTTTCCTTCTCAAATTATATGCATTTTCACTTTTCTCCCAACAAATACAACACCAACAATCACTTCCATTCCTTCTTGGATCCTAATATATTACATACATGTGTGGGTTTTGTAGTCTTGAGAGATTTATTTAATCTGAAAATCACATTATTTCAATATTTTCCTTAGTTGAACACTTGGAACCACTTATGTCCTAATAAATGCATATTTCCTATTTGTTGAACAATGAGGTAGTAGTTTAGGGTAATAGTCTTGGCTTGATAATGCTAAGAACTTGCAAACATTATAAGTTATAAAATAATTAAGAAAAATCTTTTACTTTCTTCCATCTATGCAATTTTTCCAATCAAGATGAACGATAAGAGACTTTGATGAGGATGATCATGAATGAGCATCTATAGATCTACAGTGAAATTCATTTTTAAAATTAATTAACTAAATCATGAATGAGTAGGAATATATCTACATGAAATTCATGCTTTAAGTTGATTAACTATTTTCCTTTTTGTTGTATTTAATTACTTGTTAGACTTTATGAAGCTATGAAAGCCATGACTATATAGACACCTCTTAACTAGGAAATCACAAATCACAAGATTTTTATTTCATTGAGTACATATCCAGCTACAGTTTAGAGATATCTTTCAAATTTACTAATATATTTTCAATGGACAATTTAGAAAAGGGTAACTAGCATTTATTATGTGTACTTATAATAAAATATATAAAATTGAATGGATGTAATTCACAGTATGAATGTGAGCATTGAGCCCTTTTTTCACTTTTCATTTTGTAGATACCTTTTTTCTTTTTCCCTTGAATTCCATTATGCCTTGAGAGCATACAAAATCACCTTTAAATAAATAGTCAATAAAATTCAACATCGGTTTTCTAACAGTAGCAATATGTTGAGAAGAAGGTGAGGAATCATACACTAATATTTTGTAGCTATGTTGCGTTTAAAAAAACATTATTAACAAATTATATAGAAATTCCTAGTATGTTGTAGCACACCTAAAAATTTACACTACAAGCATATAGGCATATTGAAATTTCATAACACCACTATCAATGATCAAATATTAAAATAAGAATCATCTTACCATTGAAATAGATGAGTTAACAACAATCAAATACAACCTAGGAAGATAGCTTTCAAGATATTAACAAATTAATTTCTTCAATGCTTACACCCAAATGCAAATCAGAAGATTTTCCATGTAAGGAAAGAACATGATGCCATCATTCTAAATGATGCATCTAAATATTTCAATTCCTTAAAAGTATTGTTTTCAAGTCATGGTTTTCTTCAATTAGCTTACAATAACATATGTAATGGTTTTGTAAATACAACTCAATTCAAATGATGCTACAAAAATTAGGAGCCTACAATGTTAACATACAATTCAAAAATAGAAATAGGGCCTTCTATATAGCTTTTAAAAAAACTGTATACCTACAGAGTTTTATAATTTATGATTGTCTTTACCTTGCGCTCCTGAAAAATCCAAAAATATTACACCATTTTAAATCAAAATGTGAAATGGAGTCACCTTCACATTCAATAAACATGATTTCTGAAAGAACTATACATTCATGTAAAAACATAAATGATCTTCAACTAAGAGAGTAATCAAAAATAACAACAGCCCAAAGCCTAGCCGTAAATAAGAACATTGACATCATGCAAGAGGAGGGGTCTTTCACTGCGGTATTGGCAAGAAAACAAAGCAAACGTCCTGCAAGAGTTCCAGCTGAACATTCTAGATAGCGGTTCAGCAGGTTCAGCAGGTAGTTGGGGGTGCTTCTGGATGAGTGAAATATTGGATAGCGGTTCAGCAGGTTCTATATCCGATGCCGCTGCCAAGCAAAGGGAACGAACAGGAGGAATGGCACCCAAATTTTGAAGGATGCCGTAGGCAAATATGGCTTTTACCCTCATGGGTATGGATGTGCATTATGGTATGGTCGAGGCATGCATTCATTATGCACTGACGGTATCTTTCTAGGTTGCTTTATCATCTATCAAGCCGTTGGGAATTAATTATACAGGGTCAATTGCCAGTGATATTTTATAGAATTAAATAAATAGATTTTTGTACGTTAATATTGTTTGAGTGCATACTAATCCCCGTAAATGATTTTAGAACGCAGATCTTGAAAGTTATTTAATAGATAACGGCATAGATTCAGCAACACTTTACGGACAATAGTATATATATTAAATCCATTTTAAAATCGATGTAATAACGGCATAGATGCATAGCTGCATCACGGTAAAAATGATTGTTGTGAATGGAAGGTGTTTTTCACTGTTACGCTAGTTGGCAAGCCAAAGGATAGTGGATAGCAGAGAATTTCTGAAAAATCAGAGGTTCGTTTATTATAGTCTTTTAAAATAATGTTGTTTGGCAAATGCCAGCGTAGTTGGCAAGCCGTACATAGTGGAAGGTTTCTTCATTATAGTAAGTCTTTTAAAATGTTGTTGTTGCCAACCGAGCAATCGATGTGAGTTAATGAAATAGTTAATGAAATATGCTTTTTCACTGTGACGCTAGTTGGCAAGCCGTACATGAAAAGATAATCACTGTCACCCGAGTTGGCAAGCCGCACATGAAAAGATAAGATATCGGATAGTAGAGAATCTCTAAAAAATCAAAGGTCCGTTTATTATAGTTGGCCTTTTAAAAAATGAAAAGCGTGTTGTGTTATGAATCTTTTCCGCAGCCTTGGCATGTCCAAAGAAAGGATGGTTTACATGGTTTGGCATGTCCAAAGAGAGGATGGTTTACATGGTTTGGCTGGCTGCCTAGCCCTGTCACCCATATCATGGTTAGGATTTCAACATCAGCTTTCTTTCTGAAGCGATCATGGGCGCATTATGGTTTGGTCCGAGGGCTTTGCTCCAACAACCCGTTGTTTGGTCCATCTATGAGGCAACATTTAAGGCTTTGCTCCGGCAAGCCCATTGGGGCATTTATGGTTTGCCCAGTGGTTGTCAGCCTTGCAGAAATATTTATTAACTTTTAAATGATCCAAGGGCCTGGAACTTTGGCTTTTCTTAACATCTAATCCTCAGGAACCTTGTACAGAGATGTCCAGAAACAGACGACATCTGCGTTAAACAAAACAGATTACTTTCCATTTTTTTTGTTTTTTCGGTCGGGAGTGCACATTACAATCGGTTAAGTTTAAATGGGATAAACAAATATGTATCCTATAGCTAGAAGTTTAGTGGTAGGATTTTATGTGTACAAAGTTGAAATTAGAGGATCAATTCGTATCCAATTCTTTAATTCTTTAAGAGTGAGCAATTTTATTAATTCTTTTAAATTACAATTGCAATTGTTACCCATTTTCAAAAAGCTTTTTAATCTCGATTTTCTGAGCCGCTGCAGATTCTTACTTATTTTTCTAAAACGCTTCTACTGCAGATTTTCTCCGCTGAAGTAGATATCATTTTTTTAAAAGAAATCATTTAGATATTAATTTTTTATCTCTATATATATTTATTTCTATAATTACTGTTTGGGTTTCTCAACCAGTGATTAGTGTGAACGTGCAAGTAGCATGACGTGGCAAGTTTTGGGCGAGAGGATAACCGGCTCCCGTAGCATAGGATCTATGAAAAATCAAAGGAGCATTGTTTATTAAGCGTGTTCGCTTGCGACAGGTGCAGCGCAAAACGAATGCAGTCCATAATGGCGAGCGGCATGACCAAAAAGATTTCAATTTAAACTCTGTTGCAGAATCAATTCAACCATTCTGCGTTTGTGTTTCAAACGTAACCACGTGACAGCCATGGCTACGGAAGCTAGGATTGAAGCCATGGCAACGGAAATTGAAGCCATGGCTACGGAAATTGAAGCCATGCTCCGCCCTGCACAGGGGTATCCCCCTGCATCGTGAGAGTGCCCCACCAACTCAACAACAACCCCAACTTCGACCCCAACTTCAATCTCATATCTCACAAAAGCAAGGCCCTTGAAAATGCGTTAAGCCGACATCCGCGGTATTTCCGCGAGGACTGCCGTTCTGTTTTGATTTCTCATGAAAAGGAAATTAAAGCATACTACTCTCACGACTTTCATTTTGATGCAGGTGTCTTCGTTGAAGACGCTATTTTTATCATCGAGTTAGCCTTTGCTTTCGAAGGCCAGGTCAGCAATCGCTTCCATCCCCTCTTAGACCATAACATGTTGCACACATCCCTGGGTCTCCTAGCACGGAGAGATTTATTTAAACTGGAAAATCAGATTCCGTTATTTCTCCTACAATTCTTGGGCAAGGAGGCGAGAGGCCTACTTCCCGCTTTGCTCGTCTCTGCAGAGTCATTTCCAATTAAGACCGACTTCAAGCCCGAAGTGATGGATGAGGTTCCTCCGCGACACTTGTTAGAATATGTGTATTGCCGCGTAGTGAAATCCATGCGGTAAGTTCACTGACTCTGATTCACTGCACTTTATTTTTATTATTTTATTTTATTCAATTTTGATTCCCCTGCAACTTACTTGCGGATATGTTTTTTATTGATCTTAAATTTAAACATAAGAAACAAAAGAAAAAGGTTAGCTGCCATTTTCTTTGGGTAAAAGTTTTGTATACCAAGTTTAGAACTAACTGTGCAATAAATAATGAGGGAATGCAATGTACGTCTTGTGGCAAATGCAGCACTAGTAGCGAAGCAGTGAGCAGCAGCGAATCCGGCAACGTGCATGATATGGAAGAAGTGAGCAGCAGCGAATCCGGCAACGTGCATGATATGGAAGATCCCGGGAAGAAAAAGAGCAGCATCTGGACCAGCTGCATCTCGAAATTGTGTCTTCCAAAACGCAAAGAGAAAGTCGGGGAAAGCAAAACAAAGGAGGACTGGGCAATTCCAGCAGCAATAGAGCTGCACAATGTAGGAATCGTTTTCCATGAATCACAGGAGCAGAACAGACTCTGCTTCGAAAAAGGGCGCCTGAATTTAAGGGGTCATCTCTATCTTCCAAAGTTGTGGTTAGATGACAGCTCGGAGGTGATGCTTAGGAACGTGATGGCATTTGAGGAATTTTGCGTAAACCCCGGCCAGCGCTTCTTCAATAAGTACGTCTGGCTTATGAAGCATCTCATCCACACTGAGGCGGACGCAGCTCTTCTGATCAAGCATGGTGTTATAACAAATGATCTTGAAAATGAGCAGAGCGTTGCAAACCTTTTCCGCAGCATCACCATGTTTAGTACGGTGGATAATGTGCCAGAGATCAGTGAGCATATTGTGAATAAGGTAAGGAATTATTACCAGAACTTTCCCAGAGTGGCGCTTCACGAGTTCATTCAAGCTCGCTTCTCAAAGCCATGGCAAATCTGGGAAGCATTGCTGCACTCATCTTACTTGTC
The DNA here is from genome assembly GCA_015680685.1 of Gnetum montanum. Classification (NCBI taxonomy): domain Eukaryota; kingdom Viridiplantae; phylum Streptophyta; class Gnetopsida; order Gnetales; family Gnetaceae; genus Gnetum; species Gnetum montanum. The sequence continues at coordinate 363,809 of MNCI01025089.1, forward strand.
TGTGCCATTCTTTCGACCATTTATTCTGCCAAGTCCAGGTGAATCCATCAGCTATTAGCATTACTCAAAATGTAGAAGTGTGTGTTTGTATTACTGTTAGTATCTTCGAACATTGATTTGTGTAATTTTTTGCGAGAACTATCATTGTACAAATGGAAAAGAACCTGTGGTAGGATATCTGAAACTGGTACATAGCATTTTCAAATATGTAGGATTCGGAATAGATTTAGACGGCTTGTAATTTGAACAATGAATATGAACTCGAAACCTAAATTGAGGTTTTATTAGGACCCAAAGATAAAAGATTTATTAAGCGGACAATTTATCTCTATCTACGTAAATTAAATATTAACCCAATAAAAATCGTATAAATCTTTTGCTTCAATATTATATTTTTGCGTCACCTGTTCACCCTACAGGCAACTTAAAAAAAAATATTCACTTAGCAAAAAAATATTTAATTAATGTCAAGATTTTTATGAATCTGCATCATGTTCCCCTTTCTATTATAAGATGAAGCAAACTCAAACAAAGTTTGCTCATAAAAATGCTACTAGGAATATAGGTGACAATTAGTGAACTTCTCTGTTTAGCTAATTAACTTTGATTTATTCCAAATAAAATTTTTTCTTGCATTTTGCATTTAACTATAACTTTGTAAGAATACCACATTGAACCAACTTACCAATATGCATTGAAATTTGGATTACTTTGTATATCTTCTAATAAGATATCTCAAGTCTTCAATGATTGTATCCCTTGAAAATGCCATTTGGGCTCTTTTGTGCCTTCAAGAATTACTTTAGAAAATTTGATTTGGTTTGTTTTTGCTAATTTGAGTATAAATAGAAAACTTGTAAATAGCCTAGATGAAGTAGATTATACTCTAATAAAAGCATGAAATTGGGTGTTTGTACTTTCACATTTAATTCATCAAGTCAAAATATCTTTTGTACTCAATAGTCATCCAATTTTTTGAACTAAGACCTAGTTTATTCCCCAAACTATGCACCCATATAATACAATAGGATAAATAATTGTGAAAGATTAAATTTTCTAATGTTTGAAGCTTAAAATCTTAATGTCTTACATTTACTTTTAATTATATAGATAACATTTATTTCCCCTGCTATTCTTTTCTTAATACATTTATTTAATCTTTAATTATTCCTATATTGAAGACCCAAATATTTAAAAGAGTCCACAATTTGTACATTTTAATCATCAAATTTGAAATTATACTATATGTTTCTTATGCCTCATATTGTCATTTTAGTTTTCTCTCCATTAACTTGAAAACCAAAAAAAAAAATTGCAAAGTTGTTGTAAAATTTGTAGCATATTTAACATATTTGTCTTAAAAACTGATTTTAAAGCAACATCATTTGCATAAATAAGTAGGCTCACAACTTGAGAACTTATGTTTCTTATATGTCTATATTGTCCATTACACATCCAATCTTGCAACTCATTGATGAAGAGACCAAAGAGAGTTGGACATAAAAGATAAGCTTACTTCACCCTAATTTTTTATCAAAATTTAAAATATTTTTTTATTCACTATCTTTGAGCTTGATGTTAACTTTTCCATACAACTTTGAGTCATTCTTATGAGTTTTGAAGGACTTCTTTTATTTAGTTATAGCCATAATGTTTTTGAACTCACTAATCCATAAACTTTTGTAAAATCTATAAAGAAAATAAATAATTTTTCATTAGGCATCTTTGCAAGTTTGATGCAATGTTTAAGAGTGACAAGAGGATCAACAGTAGAATAGTTCTATTTGAAACCTACTTGGTAGATTACCTTGACGTTATTTGTTTTTACACAATTACTTATTCTTTTATTGAGAACAATACCTAAAAGATTAACAAAAATACTACTTATAAATATCACACTATAATTGTTTAAATTTCTTATGTTGCCTTATTATAAAGAAGCATTGCCTTATTGATCTTCCATCATTTAGCAAGGCTATCAATTGCAACAACATTTATTTTTTCCCAATTTTTTGTGTGAAGAGATAAGTCTTGACTATTTTAACAATTCAACATATAAACCATTTGAATCTCTAGTTTTTCCACATGCTAGTTTGTTAATGTCATCTATAACTTCTTCTAGATTAAAATGTAGAGGAGTTTGGCAAAAATTGTGATACCAAACATATAATGTTCTCTTAAAAAAAGAACATCATAAAATTCACAAACATCATTAAATTGACAATTTATATGGGTAGAAACTATACTTTGAATAAACTTCTAAAAATTCTTAGGTTCTTTTTTGATTATATGGATAAACTATTCTTGTTATACTCTAACGAAACATTTTTTTTTCTTAATTTATAACAAGACACTTTACCTCTTAACCAAACAATCTATTTTTTCTCTGTTAGAAATTTTTATATCATTCCTAACTTAAATACAATCATCATCAAACCAATTCTTATCAGCTAGATGTTTGTGAGCATTATTAACCTACTTAGCTAATTTAAGTAAAATTTCCTTCAAATTCTTACTATATCTATTAGAACTCTAATGATTTTATTACTTTTTATTTATTTCTTATGTTTGTAAATAATCTTAGTTCTTGAGAATTGTTTATTTTGTTTAAAACATCAAATTACATACTAATTTGTATAACAAATTCCAAATGATGATAATGGGATGCACAATTTATTTTGATAAAATTTTCCTTTATTACATGAGAAATGTAGTAACTACTCTCTTTTATCAATAAGTTTTTTCTTACTGATGAATCGCAGTTTGCCAAGCCTCGATATCGAGTATCGTAGTCTGGATATGATATCATAAAAATGATATTTTGATTCTTGTATTAGCCTATACATATAGCACTCATGTGCATAGGATGGAGGTCATTAGTTAGTCATTAGGAGTCGAGAGACTTTTTGTTAATTTTCAGTTCTTTTCCCAAGTGCATGTCTACAGTGTGATGCTTGTAATTGTACAAAACCTTTGTTGGAGTGTGACGTACTTGGACATGCACACAATTAGCAATAAAGATTGACATTACTCCATCATTACAGAATTCACTTAGCTTTTGATTATTTAATTGTTAATTAATTATTATTGTTCACTTAGTTAACATTTCCTTTATCATCATTTACTATTCCTGTTGTTAATGTGGAATGATTAAGTCTTAATCACCAACATTTAAGTGTAACTATGTGGTAACCCAGTAGCATATTTAGTAGTACTTCAAGTAATGTGCACTTGGTAATCCTAGAAATAGTACACGAAGTCCAAGATGCATACAGATGATTAAGGAAAGATGCTTATTGCACTTAGGCTAGCTTATATCTTATTTCATAATTGCTTATTAACTTAATCAAGATTATTTCTCATTGTCTTTAGGAGTAGCATAGTGTTAGAAATCACATCATACACCTCACTCTAGACTAAACCATACGTGACAAAGAAAATACTAGTCCAGGTGGAAAGACAACGAACTGCGATCAACGTAAAACTATCTAGATGCCACAACTAGTCCATCTAGGGAGTTCGATCGGATTGCATGTACATGCTTGTATTCGTATGGTTGAGCATAGGGGTACCTTAGTGCTCATCACTTACTATGTGTTCCATTGATTTTATTATGTACACTCAAAATTTAAGGTTACTAACACTTCTCTTCAAACCATTAAGAATTCATACATTTACATACATATTTTAAAGAATGGATTGTTTCTTCAACTTAATGTTCTAACTTACTTATTTGTAATTAAAATAAAACACATAATTCATGTCATTTTGTTGGAACAATCTTTTAATGATGATTATATATTTACATCATCTACAATTCTATTAGTTCTAGCATGCACTTGGAGTCATTATTCATAATCCAATTTTCATACTCATATTGTGGATTTTAGTTTAGAAGAAGAATTGAACATCATAGAGCATAATTCAAAGTTATTTAAGGCCATATTTACATATGAAGATATAACAAAATGATATGAAGACATGAAGAGAAAGTCCAAAGATAAAGATCAAAAGAAGACAAGTTAAAACATTTTGTAACATAGAGACAAAAGCCATGTAATTTTCATTTGATTTTTTATACCATATAGGGAAAAATAGGAAAATTTAGTTATTTATATTTTATTAAATTATTGATGGATAGATAATAGAAAAATAACTCCAATCTCACATCTCCCTTCAATTTTCATCCATATTCTTATAAAAAAGTTCATGTTCCATCCAAAACTATGATAGCCCCATTAAATGCATATAAGTAGGTAGGCATATTATGTTGTATTTTGAATTAAAAAGAAGAAGATTAATTTGGTTGTAAAAATTTTCTAATATGTTCATCAATGTCATCATTCATCATCCATCATTACTTCATCAATAATTCAGTAACAGTTAATCAACACCATTACTCTCTTTCATCAATTCATCCTTATTTGTTATTCTTTAAATTTATTATCAAAATTCAATAATTTATCAATTTTATTCATTAACATCATTTATAATTCTTCATCAAAAATCAAGTTTCAATATTGGTTCTTATTATAAGTGATCACATGTCAAGCATCCAAATTCAGAATCAACTTAATTAAAGTTTCATTAGAGCTTGCAATTGGAAGTTAAGTTATCACATTCATTAAATCACTTTGATCCTATTAAAATCCATTTATTATTCATTGTTTAGTCATCATTACTATTAGATTTCATCTTCATTTAGTTTCAATTTTATTTTTACATTAATTTAAAGTAATTTTCATTCAACATTTAGTCATCATCATTCATTTTACAATTTCAAAAAGTTGAATAGCTAGATTTAGGGATTTTCTTGAAAATAAATTTTTACATCAAACCAACTACAAAGGATTTGAAATTTTTTAAGGACNGCTAGATTTAAGGATTTTCTTGAAAATAAATTTTTACATCAAACCAACTACAAATGATTTGAAATTTTTGAAGGACATAGATCCTTCTAAGAGCTTTTCAATGAGCCTAAGATTAGATCACAACTCATTTAAATGAAGAATTTATGACTCACTACTATTTCATCATGTACAAGGTTAACTAGCACTTAATTCGTGCAACTCATGTTCAATTAGCATTAAACTAGCATCCAAGTAGCATTTAGACAATTAGTTACTTTTTTGCATTTTCTTCACTTACACTACACTAGTGCACTCACACATGCTAAACTAATAGCTAACATCAAGGTCATGCTTTTTCCTAGCACCTAACTACTATCCTAGTTAAGCTTTTCTTAGGTTTATTATTTCTTACCAAGATAATACCACGACCACTTACCGAGGTTGTGCTCTAGTTAAACCACTAGAGTTAAGCTAGTACTTTCCTCATACTTTGTAAATTCCATCATATATTAATCTATTGGAACTCACAAGCATCTAGTAGAGAACCTGCGATTGCTACCATGAGCTTCTAAGACTCATTTCAACATCGTGATCACTTGAAAATTATATATTCTCCATTGTGAAACTTGCTTTTATGGTTGTAAAAGTCCAATAATGGCATCAAAATTGCAAGAAAAATCCATGGAAGAGAGAAAGAGAATAATTATCCAAGGTGTAAGATGATTTATAATGGCACCCAAAATTTTAAATTATGGACACATTTGATCATGATGCTTCTAGATTCAAATGATGCTTGGAATTGTAAAACCAAGGAAAACAAAAATAAAAAAAAAATTTCAAGAACAAATTTAAAAAAAATAGTAAAAGAAGAAGAGATGGGAAAAGGTATTATTTGCAACTTAGTTTGTAGAAAGATCAAAAATTTGATTTAAATTTAAAGACCAACAAAGAAATATGAAAGTTCCTTTAAAAAAAATATCAACTTAAGAAGGGTTCAATTGAAAGCTAATAAGAGGAATCAAAGACATTAAAGAGGAAAGGAGGGTAAAGCCAAAATTAAGAAATAAAGAAGAAAAGTAAAATTTTCATATTGAAAGAAAAATCAAAGGCATAAAGAGAAGAGTCATTTAAGAAACAAATGAAAGAAGGGCCAAGTTAAGAAAATATCAGTAATTCAAAAGGTAAAGGAAAGACGAATACAAAAGATAAACATTAAAAATTTTAAAAAAAATCACCTAGAAAAGAAGAGAAGCAAAGAACGGTCATACAAGAAGAATTAGGGTCAAATAAAAAAGGTAAAAAATTTAAAAAGCCTAGAAATCAAAGTTATTGCATAGAATCAGTTTCCAAAATAAATTAATCTAATATAAAGAAGTCAAAAAATGAAAAGGTTCCTTCCAAAATAAAAAAGAAGTTTGTTCCAAATTTTGTGTAAAGAAAAAATTCTAGCCCTTAATGTCATGAAGTTAAAAATTAAAACCAATGAATGTTACAAGGAAAAAAAGATTATTGACAATGAAAAGAAGGCTATCACATGCCTCCATCTACTTCTTCAAGTGCAACAAGTCATCACTCATCAACATCAAAATGATGGAGAAAGAAAGAAGAAATTAATAATCAACAAACAACTGTAAGGGGCCAAGATTAATAATGAGAAAGTCAACTAATGAAGACCATAATTGATTTATCATAAAAGTGCAAGTTTAGAAGGGCTAAGTCAATGTAGCTTCATCAACATTGCTTAGTTGACTAAGCCTACACTACATTGATGTAGATACGTTGATCGAATCACAAAAGAATGGTTCACTTGTTGTGTTTATGCATTGTATGATCAATAGCTTTGCCAAAGTCTTGTAGTTTATTTTTGTAGTCTAGTAACAATCAATGAGTACCCATAGCATGAATTTAAGTTTACTATATTTCTTATTTAAGTGTCATTTTACCTGGCCACAATTCTTGGCTAGTAATAAGATTGAGCTTGATTCATATTCATTACAACACTCTAACATTGAATAGAATTTACTTTCAATGCAATTTTTCTTTCATGTAATTAGCTTAATATTTACTATTTCCTCATACATAAAATTTAGTATAATAACTAGGATGAGTTTCAAGCATAAGTATGTATTCGCTTGGTAATTCAAACATTAGGTACATGAGGTTAGGGCATGTACAAGAAGCTAGAAATAGACACTCATCACCCTAAGATAATTTAATATTTAATTTCATTATTAATTAGATAAAATAATTAATTTTATTTCCATTGTTTAGTTTAGTTCAAGGTCCTACTAACATCATTATCATATGCCTTAGATATACTTAACCATATATACTAAAGGCCACTATGAGTATAGCTAGGAAGATAATGACTTGCGATCTCACATTTAACTATCTAGATACTAATCTAGTCTAATTCATAAATTAAGATATTTTGTAACAAAATACTTGTAAATTGTATGGTTGGACATTGTCAACACTCTCTCACTCATCATTAGTGTCCTTGCTAAGGATGGTGCTAGTGATCTAGATTAGTTATACCATAAATAATTGTTGTAAAACTAGTAATAATTTATTGTTTAAGAAAACTTAAAATCTTAAGTCACACACACATCATTAACTAAGTTATGACTTCTTCACACCAGGTCAATAGCCCATTATGACTTATATAATTTTTTCTCTTGGAATCATTTTAAGTTTTGTTGCACTACTAGGGAGATGAGGCATATTTGGGTTTTGTAAAGTTTTTATATTTTATCTTATTATTTGAAAATAACTATGAATGTTACTTGTACCATCATTCAACTTTTATATCATTCAAATTTTATAATATAAAGAAATTAAGCCTTTGGATTACATAATGCCTTTTGATTTTTTTTCTTTTTTAAAGCAAAATTTCATTTTTAAAAATGTTATATACTTTGAAACATATTATATTCTTATTTCAAATTTTACTTGTAATCTTTGGATAAATCTTAAGTAGTCACAAACTTACTAGGTGAAGTTTCCTATATCATTAAAAGATGCTTCAATTATTTTGCACCTAAAATAGCAGAACTTGGAAGTGGCTTTTATGAAAATGGTAGATGTAAGAGTTTTTATAATAGAGGAGATCGTGGAGAGGTCATGGAGAAAATAATATGGAGAGTTTATATATCCCTTTGACTTCATTTGGAGCATGACTACTCTTGTCAAAGTACATGCAAATGTTACCACTACTATTTTGGATTCCAAATGAGCTTATATTTTATAGCTTGTTACTTTTTCTTTACAATGTAGAGTGCTACCAAGCCCCAATTTTACTATGATTGGATCTTTTAATCCTTCCATTTTTATTATTTTTTTCTCTTTTTGATCTATGTATTATTAGGGCTATATTTAGCACACTTGGATGGATTATGTCCACATGTATGTATCATTATGATTTTAATGTTAGTTAGCAAAATAATGGTGATAAGTGAAGAGTACCCATATGCTCAACCATATGAATCATTAATCATTCATGTGTGATTTAGTCGAATTCCATTGACTTCTTGTCTTCTAGCACACTAGCCTCTAGGAAGTGAACTTGTCGTAATAGTCATTCGTTGTCTTCCTAATTACACTTGTGATGTACAAATGTATGGTTAAGTGTAATCTAGGCATATGATTTTTATTATTTTGTGTTTTATGTTCTAGGTGCTTAAAATAGAGAAATTAAGTAATTTAATAGCTAATTTAATTTAACTAATTAATTAATCTCTAACTAATCCTAACATAAGTATCTAGTTCCACATTTTGTACACACTCTGAACAATATGATGCCACTAGGTTACCAAATGTTAAGCATTTTTGGGATTACCAAGGATCATGCACATGCTTGAAGTGATTGTACTTATGTTCTTACTTAATTTCTATTTAACCTAGCTAGCTTAGTTTAGCTTAATTAACTTAATTACTTGAAAGCATTAAGTAAATTACATAAAACATTAAATGCATGAATAAAATATTTAATCTAGCCAAAGTGTTGTAAGGTTTATTAGAAAGCTTATCTTTATTGCCACACATACTACCATGCTTAGGTACACCAATGCTCAAATAAACATTTGTATACTCAATGACTCTTACTACGGGCACTTGAGAAATATTCTAACTTTGGAGAAAAGAACCTGCAAGAGCTCTACTATTTTATGATAAGACTTGTTACCTAAACATGGCTGGAGAGCACATATTTATAGGCAAAAATTGACACTACATCAATGGGGCCACATCAACGCATCAAATGATGCATTGATGGGGTCTATTGGACGAGGCCTAATCAATGGGGCCTAGTCGATGAGGCCTAGTCAATGTAGCCCTTCCATGATTCATCATATGGTTTTGGATTTTAGGAAATGACTTTTTCCTTAGAATGGTTATGCATGTTTTTTTGATGATCATTCTTTTAGAAATTAAAGTGTGAAACATTAGTGCATTGTTAATGCTTCATAAATAATAATTATATTAGTAGTAATGTTTATTTAGTTATCCCATTTTTTCATAATTGTATTTTATTTGTTTCATATTTACTTGGATAGGTGGTAGTAATGGAATAAAAGGATCAAGTGGAGATCATAAAGAAAATCTAGAGAATTAAAACTCCTCAATACTTAGAAAAGGAATTAATGAAAGAAAACAAGTGGAAAAATAAGAAGGATATGTGACATCCATGCCAACAACTAAAAGGAGAAGAAGAAGAGGAGGAAGAAGAAAGTCAAAGAGAGCCTATAAAATGTCCATAGGATCTCAAGGAAGATCATCATCACCAAAAATAAAAAGGAAGAAAGCTTCTTCTTCTCTAATTTTGCACTTCTTTCAATTTATCTTTTTCATCTTATAGTTCTTTGTTTCATCATGTCCTAAATCCACCTATAGCTCCCTTAAACTAGCTTGAGTAGAAAGTCATTGAGATGAAGCTTTGTAAAAGGTTGAAAAAGATCATCTTATAATTTTAACATGATAAATACTAGGAGAATTACTAGGGAAACATTCCAATAGGACAAGAAGTAGTCATTGTTTATCTCAAAGTGGTTAAGGATTAGAATAAATAATAGACTTAAGCAATTTATGCCCACTACAAGTACCTAGAAGAGGAAATTGGTAAGTAAGATTTTGGCAATAAAAAGAGTGGATAGATTGAAGATTGAAATACTAAGTCCCATTTATTTGTTTACTTTGCCTCATATAGCAAGTACATGCTTGCCACCTACTTTTCTAATTCTGACCATGATCGTCTAGCAGTTAACATTGCTAGGTTTGCATATCAAAGATTGTTGAGCTCCATGTATTTAGTCATCTCTTCAATTTGCAACTCTTTCATGATACTTCTTGCTTTATTATAGGCATCTATCCCATCAATTATGGGTTGTCACACTTCCTTAGCTATTTGGATATGTTTCTTGTCAACTTTTCTTTGTAGGCCAAGCTAATCTTTGTAATGATCTTTGACTCTCTTAAATTTGAAAGTCTTGTTCTTCTAGGTGGTTATTTTGATTACATATTTTTGGCATAAGATGGGTACTTTTTCCATGAAGAGATTTATATTCTTTGCTATGAATCTCCTAAGCTTAGTGTTCACCCTGGCTAGTTGCTCCTGCTATTGATGGATAAACTCTTGTAATTGTTGTTTCTGTGCATCAACATTTCACAGGTGATGAATTTCTAAAGTCAACACCTCATTCTCTTAGTGTGTTTTGACCAAGTCCTTTTGAACTAAATATGATTTGGCCCCAACCATAGACTAGTCAAATATGACCAGCACCATCCTTGCCTCAACTTATTTAAGTCTATCCTAAAGCTATTGAAATGTTTCATCTCTTGTTACTACAGGGTTGAGGAGTGCGACATCAGTAAAATGGTCCCTTAGTCTAGCAACCTCTATGGTCAAGCATTGGTTTTGTACTTGAGCCATTTCAAGTTTCCTCTCTAGAATTTTACACTTTACCTTTACTTCAAGTAGCTTCAAATAGGTTATTATGATGTTATCTAGAAAATCAAAGATATCAAACATTAGTTGCCTAGTTCCCACCAGTTGGTCCAATAATTATTTATGTTGGGATGAACTGAATTTTCTACTAACAATTCTTGTGGACATTTGCACATATATGATCATAGAAAAATCTGGTACAAGTGTTGTAGGTGCATTAAAAGCTTTAACAATTCTATTAGCCATCATTTCTACTATTTTCTCCTACCCTTGGTGTTGTATCACCAAGACAGTTATACCTTTGCCATCCTCAAAGCATATTGAAAAGGTAGAAACATTCTGAGAGATTTCTAAGTATTGCTATTATTGTGAGAGAGGCATTGTCACCTCTCAAGCACTATGATTCAACCTTGCAAGCAACTGCATTCTTTGGGTTGAGATTATTGGCCCACCATCCTCCATCTGGCTGATCATTCAAGAGACTTCATTGAGGTGACTCATTGTAGATTAGTACAAAGATGGATCCCCTCCATTGGTCCCTACTCATTACTCTCATTCATGCAAGATCTATTCTTATATTTTGTGTAAAGTCTCAATGGCAACATAGTCCTTTGATGTTGTTTCTTGAGTGGTTAGTGAAGGTAGTTGCTCCTCTTCTTTTAATATGGCAAGAGTCTTATCCTTCATCATCTCAGACTAAGAGGTGATGGGAGTGTGCTTGAGTGTGTCATTAGTGTAGTGGACTGTCCCTACCCTCTTGTAGCATTTTCTAATTAGACATGGAAATGGTAGGGTTTTCCTTCTACGTTCATTTTCCTTAACATGATTCTCGATTTGTAGATAGATCAACTATGAAAGATTAATATGGAATTTCTTGCTTAGAGCAACATATGCATGGGCAATAAGGTTGTCACCTTGCTAGGCCTCATCATCAGATTGAGGTGATAAGCTGCTATCTTAAAGTATATTCACTCTACTAATGTGGGTGTGCCAAACTCCTTATAGTCAACCCCATAACACTGCTGAGTCCACTCCCTTTCTATCTCAAGGTTTTCTTACATTGAAATTTCTATCAAATGAGTGTTAGAATCAGGTAGACTAAGAGCTTATGCAATTACTTCTACAGAATAAGACACTTGAATGCCCTTGATCCTCATAGTGGCTCTTACCTTTTTACTATTATAGAAGAGATATGTCTTTCCCATGTACCACTCCCCACTAGTAGTGATGATTGACAATATGAAAGAGCCTTGTAGTTGTGTCTTGACTTTTGGGGGAGAATTTTTCAAAAATGCTCCAAAGTTCAATTCTTGAAGAACTGAGCATTGGATGTCATGAAGCTTAATCATGTCTACGTAGGCTTGTGTTAATGTAACCTAAAGTCTTGGTATTGGCCTTGGTGCCTCTCCCCTTTTGGATTGTTCTGTAGCAGTGTCTTCTTCTGGAATCTATGAAACCAATTTCACTTTAGGCTCTTCTCGATGAGGTCTTGTTGCATGAGTTTCTATTGCCTGCTCCTAAGCTTGTTCTTCTTGGTCCCTCCTGGTTCTAGGTTGTTTGTCCTTTGGTTGTGAGGATCCTCCTTTTTGTGAATGTTTTGGCTTAGGTACCATTTGCAATCACAATATGACCAAGGATTAGCACTTTAATGTGTAACTTGAAACATTGGGAATACCTTATCTCTTTGGATAGTTACACTTGGCTAAGTTGTGATCATGGCCCGATTGATTATTTTAATATTATTTTATTATTAATAATTAATTTTAGGCTCATAAGAGTTTGTTGGATAGGTTAAACTCTTAAAAATTAATGGTTTAACATTGTTTTATTTATTAACCCTTTAGGGGAGTTCAAAAAATTTTGAAAATAATTTCATTGGAAACCTTAAGGTTTGTGGCCCCCACGACTAAGAGCTTACCTCTAGTAGCTCTAGGATTGAAGAATAGAGTGATTTGGATAAACGGTGTAAGAGTTATGGGCTCTGGAAAGATGTTGGACTCTAAAAACTTGCAATAACTCCTTTCTTATTTTGAAGCAAATGACAAAAATTTTCAAAGTGTTGGGGTGGTATTTATAGAATTTTTGGGCTACATCAATGAGGCCTAGTTAATGCAATTGTTGACCATCATTGACTTTGCCAAAATTTGAGAAATATAAGAAGTTTTTCAATGAAGTTGAAGTCAAATGGAAGCCTAAAAAGGTAAGAACATGATGAAATTATTAGAAGAGTATTTTAATATTAAAAAAATTAAGGAATAAGTGGGTTACAAGATGTGATAAAGAAGAACATCTTAAGGAGCACACAATTGGATGCATAATGGGAAACATGAAAGATTCTGATTGCAACAATGTATAAAGGTAAGGAACTTAATGAACCAAATCACAAGATATGTAAGTGGGTCCTCCCCATAGTGGCGCATGCCATTTTGCCCTTGCCTAACCTCAACAAAGAATTCTGTGGGCCCTATAGTTGATTAATGATTACGAAATGTTAAGAACTAAACTAGAAGAATTTATTCAAGAATTTCAACACATCAAACTAAGACATTGGACAAAAACATGGACAACTAGTAGTGAAGTGAGTTATGTAGAGCATTGATAGATGAGGTGTAGAATGGGATCGAAGTCCTAATCATGGTCACATGAAGTCCCTTGTGGAATTTGTGGTTAAATGACTTGATAAAGTTCAACCTTAATTTAGACCAAAACTAACCACTTGCAGTGACTTCACTACACCACTTTAGGACCAGTCCATCCCCTTGAGACACAAGAATGCTTCCACATACAACCACCACTCCTTATTAAAGAAGAGAAGAGTAGCAAGAAGTGAGGAAGGACCCTAGTTAGAGGGGACCTTTAGGCATGGGTACATGTCTTTCTAGTGCTTGTAGCCTATTTATTTTGTCTAAGGGTTGTGCTTTGAATTCCCATCATGTTTTACTGTTTATTATTTTATTATTATTATAATTTTTATCATGGGAACCACACCATGCAAAGACTTATTTAACTTCCCATTATTGGTTGACACAAAATGGTAAGATGTCCATGGAAAGACACATGCACTCAAGTAAGTAGAGAGGCACCAAGAGTAGAGAATCCCCTTGAATGCACACCCTTTTCAAATCTTTGAATCTTTCCCAAGCTTGGAAACTACCAAGGTCACTAGTTTGTTAAAGTTTTATTATTAATGAAAATGGGACCTGGTATTCCCAAAACCAAGAAAGCCATAGAGTTTGTGGATGCGTGGATGTTGTGGACTCACTATCTATTCCATAAAAAAGAAATGAAATCTCAGTTATCAACCATAAAAATTCAAAAATAGAAACTAGATATTAGTAAACGAAAACATTAAGCATAAACCACCATTAGCAACAAGTATAGCAGCATTATGTCCTATTGGCATAAAACATGTTTATTAACAAAAATTAGGAAATCACACAAAAATAAAGCAAAATATATAAGAAAGTGTAAAATATTTAAGAAAAATTTAAATGTACTAACGATGGTGTAAAACAAAAAGTGATATAAAATAGGAAAATGTTTTAAATATAAAAAGATGTAAAATAAACAACTAGAAAAACTAAAAATGTGTAAAACAAAAAATAGAAAAACTGAGGAACCACATGTCTAATTAGTATGGATGACGATCTCCCCCATGACTAAGTTGGAAAGAGGAGATCTAAAACATTGAGTGTGGTTATCCATACATTGAGGTATTGATTGCACTAGCTTGCTTAGGCTTGTGGAAAGGCTTTATCTATTGGATGTTGACCAACTGCTTCTTGTTTGGGCTCTCAGGTTTGTATATGATCATGACCCTAGAAGGAAAGGTTTCATTAATTATATAACGCCCCTCCAACAATGTTTGGAATTTGGTTCATTAAAGTACATGTGTGGGGTTCTAATAGAGGACCTTATCTCCAAGTTGAAATTTCTCTTTTCATATCCTTAGATCATGCCATTGTTTGTTGAATGCCTTATGCACTTCATTCAAGGATAGGCTCACTAATCAATTTTCTTCTAGCACATTTAGGTTGATTAAGCTTTCTTTTGTGCCAAACTTAGGTCAAGGTCTAGGTCATATGCTATTGAGAGTGTACGAAGCTTAGATTGAATTAGGAGCATTANAGTGCACATGGAATCCCAAACCTATGCATAACATTTTATTTTACAAAGCAAGTAGCATGGATAATGTACAGTCGATGATGGCTACTACTTTTACCCATTTGGTATAGTAGTCAATGGTGATAATTATATATTCCTTCCCATTGAATATGGATGTGATGGAATCTATGAAATCTATTCCTCGTATGTCAAAGGGTTCTAGTGGTTGAATCCACTATTGAGGATCCTCCCTATGTTCAATCATCCCACTATCTCATTGAAAGTGCTCATAGGATCAGATAAATTGGTGGACATCCTTGAAGATGGTTGGCCAATAATATCATACCATTAGGATTTTAATGGCCATGCATCTCTCAGCATAGTGGCCCTCTCAAGGACCCTCATGAGCATCTTGGAGAATGCACAATTGATCAGCAATAGGTACACACCAATGAACCAGGCCATTGGTGCACATGTTGTAGAGGTGTTTGTTGATTTCCATGAATCCTTTAGCCTAATAAATAAACTATTGTTTCTTTTTGTAGTCTAGACCTTATGACATCTCCTGAGTGAGAAGATGCGGATGCCATCATATCATTTTGGTTCATCAAGCACTTGTTCATTTATTGAGCTTATAAAGAGAAGTTCCTTAGAAAATTGGTTAGAGAGTAGGCTCTCCTCCTCTTTGTGATGCCATCGTAACTAAGACAAAGAATTAGCAATCACATTTTTAGTCTATTTTTGATCTACCATTGGAAGATCAAACTCCTACAAGATTACTAGCCATCATATAATATGGGATCTTACTGTTGGCTTATTCATGAGGAAGTGAATGACACTATGATCAGTGTGCATAAACACTTTACATCCAAGCACATAGTGCTTGAACTTTTCCAAAGCATACACCACCACCATTAGTTCTTTCTTCATTGTACTGTAATTTAGCTATGTACGCACAATGCTTTACTTTGAGTAGTGGATATAATATGGACATTTTTAGTTATCCAACTATGTAAGCACAACTCCCAAGGCATAGTTAGATGCATCTATCATTATATGGAATAGTTTGAACCAATCAGGTGCTCATAGAATTGGAGTCTCTACAAATTTCTACTTGAGGCTTTAGATACATTTTCAAATTCCTTGGTCCTTATGAATGAAGCATCTTTCTTTGTTAGCTCAACCAACAATTTTGTGAAGTTATAAAAATTCTTTATAAATCACTAGTAGTAGCTAGTGTGTCTAGGGAATGATTGAACATCTTTGACAATTTTTGGTTGGTGAGTTATTCCTTGGATGACCCTTATCTTTTCAGGGTCTACCTCGATCCCTACCTAAGAAATTCTATGCCCCAGTACAATGCCTTCTTAGATCATCATATGGATCTTCTACTAATTGAGCTAAAGATTTATCTCCACATACATTTTAGTACTTGCTCTAGGAAATCCAAGGCTTGCTCTAATATAGCATCATAAGTGGAAAAATCATCCATAAAGACTTCCACTCCACCACCTATTTCCTACTGAAAGATGCTTATGACCAAACATTGAAATCTTGCTAGAGCATTACATAGATCAAAATGCATATTTTGATATGCAAAATTTTCCTAGGAACTTGTGAATGTAGTTTTGGACTAATCCTTTCTTGTAATCTAGGTTTGGTTATAGCCACTATAACCATCTAGAAAACTATAATAGCAATGCCCAAATATAGTATCTAATACTTACTCTAGAAATGGCAATGGAAAGTGATCTTTGAATGTTATCATATTTAACAACCAAAATTCAATAAAAACCCTCCACTTACCATCTTTATTTGGTACAATTACAAGTGGGCTAACCCACTCACTATCCACAATAGGATAGATAAATCTTGCCTTGAGGAGTTGCTCAATTTTCTCTTTAACGATCTACTTCAATTTGGGATTCAACTACCACTGTAGTTGCCTTTTTGGCTTCATGGCCAAACCAATGTGGATACAATGTTAACATATCCTAGGATCAATCCCTGTGAGTTCAGGATATGGCCAAGAAAAGGTTGTTGGCCATTTGTTGATAATCCTCAACAACATCTGTTTTTATTTAGGAGTAAGATTAGCATTGCTTATTACTAGTTTGCCATTTTTCAAAAATGCATACTCCATGCCAATAGGTAGAGTTTTAAAATATAAGGGTTCTTGTTTGAAATAGTAAGGATTTCCATCTCTTCCCAATAGGTACCATCATTTACATAATCAAAGAGTTGGTGGTGGACTTGCTGAAGTTTATCTATGCCTTTAACATAGGCATATGTTGAGCTCTCAGTAGGTTCCATGTAAAGTGTGCTACTTCCTAGATTAGCTATCATTCACTGGGTGTCGTCCTATTTTGTGGGTGCTGCATATAGGCACCTTTGAATTTTACACTGATCTAAATAATGTCTGCATGCTTTTGTGATATGCTCTTGACAAACTAGAGTTTTTGTACATAGTTGCACCCATTATTTCTATACGCAATGCATGGAAATCTCTTCTTCTTAATTTTTCCAAATTCATTTTCCTTCAAAATTTCCAAGGAGATATCTTTGATGTCCATTTGTGCATCAATAGTGCTCAACCATGCCCTCCATAATGATTGGAAACTCTTCCTTGTAGTTGTTAACCTTGATCACCAAAAAATTAGCAGGATAAGACGAATCAAAAATAGTGATCATAATATCTTCTATTAGTCCTAATGGAATAGTGATAGATTGGTCAACTAATTCTAGATAGATATTGCTCTTCTTAAGAGGCGACAGGTTCCATGCTTTGTACATGTCATGAAAAATTAGATTGACACTGAAACCTAAATTAAGAAGACTCATACATGGCTCATGTCTAGTGATCTATAAGTAAATGAGAGGACTTCTAGGATCAAATATTTTCCTAAGAAGGTTTCCAACCTTGATCTAATCAAATATAACATGGGTTAACATGATAGTGTAGATCTTAAGAGGCATTTGATTTAAAGGACTCTTGAAAGGATTTGATGTAGAGGATGATGGAGAGATAGGGTGACTAGCTACATTAGTTTATGAGTAACTAGGAGGATTTTTGGGTTAGAAGAATGGTCATTTTTGAGATCTAGATTCTAAACAACTCAATTGGAAAGTTGACTGTAAGTTAACAGTCCTAGTAGCATTACATTGTTATGGATGTGATGGAATTTCAACCTACATAGATGGTGTAGGAGGTAATTGGGTTGAGGGTGGAGGAGAATTTGCTAAATGATGAAAAGGGTGATATGGGTATGAGGTTTTCCCTCTAGTAGATGAAGAATAAGTTATGTGATACTTTGGATGGTAGTAGTAGTGCTAAAAAGAAGTGTGACTAGAAGAGTAATGTGGGGACATTGGTTGCTGAACATAGTATCCTTATGGATCTAGTTACATATAGGGGTACTACTACCCTGATGGTGGCATCCCCCATGACTATGGGTGTTGCCACTATTGTTACTACTCATATGGTTGTAGTGGTGCTCCACTTGGATAATAAGATTATTGTTGTTGGTGGAACTACCTTGGATTGCCTTGAGGATAAGGAAAACTTTTGGGTTCTTGGCTTCTTTCCAATCTAGGATTCAACACATACACCATAAATTCCTACATGTGTGACACAATAGGACAACATCCTTTGAGATGTTCATCTTAACAAATGTCATATTCACCATCATCATCTGATTTTGTCTCCACAACTTCTTCTACTATAGTGGCTTTGCCCTCAACCCTTTGGTAGGCATGGTCAACTTCTTTCCACCTCTACGGTCATGATCACTACTTTACTCTCTTGATTCTTCAATGATTTTTAAAGTAGTTTGGAATTTTTTATCCAACGAATCCCACATTTTATCTACCTTGGCCAAAATTTTAGAAGTAGATTTTTGGATTGGCAATGTCTTTATGTTCACCACCTTATCAAGTGATGATTCCTCCTCACTATCACAAAATTTAACTTTCTTCTTTCTAATGGAAGGATCCCTATTATATTCTTCAACACTTTCCTATTTTCTAAACCCCCTTTCTTCTTTTGCTACCTACTTGATTAAACTTTAAATCTAATGAGCTCTAAGTTTTAATAGTCTCCCTTGGACATAGACCTCAAGAGTTCTTATTTCTAATCTAAGTCCATCTATGATATGACAAAGTTGTTCTTGCTAAGAATAACCATGGCCAGAGCATCAGTGTATGAGAGAATAGTATATCATGACAACATCCAAGGTTTCATAGTTTTCTTGCTTCCATCATTGGATTTGCCTTCTTAGATTAGACACTATGGAGTATGTTTGTTACTTATCATTAAATAACTCTAATATTATACTCCACCTACAGATGGATTCCAGCTCCAAGGATTGGTACTAGCTTTATAGTTTCTTAATGAGTGTCCTAGGAAATAACTTTAATTTTTGTTAATCATTTTCAATATTTTGTAAAACACAAGCATCATGAAAATCTTAAAGATGTGTTCATGGATCAGAGTTATATCCCCCTTCAAATCTAGGGATATTGTTCATATCAAGCCATCTAATCCAACTATCTTTCACATGCCTTGTTGGAATTTTTATAGCCTTTGTAATATTTAGCATAGCTCAAGTTGCCAGCAAAGGCTCATCATCATCATTATTTTGATGATGCTAATGATGTCCTCTGCTACTCCTTCACTCATGGTGGGCTTAGCAATCATCATTATTTTCTCACTATTCACCTTCATCACAATTGTTCTTCCTATGGCATTTGTCAAAACCAAAAGATAAAGAAAAAGATGTAGATGAATATGGTAAAGAGGAAGGAGAACTACCACCATCATGGTGTCTACCAACTCCTTGACGATTGTCACAGACATATTTGTCAGGTTTCTTATCATTTCGATGCTTGTTTGAGCTCCTAGCTTAACTTCCAATTTTACCTGAATCTTGATTATTGATAGTGGATAATAGATTCAAGGTTGCACCCCCATCACCAATAACAAGGGGTTGAGAATCTTCATGTTTAGAACCTTTAGAAAGAGGATTCTCATTTTCATTTTGGTTAAGTAGGAATAAAGGATTAGTGAATCATTTTCCTTTCATAATCTCATTGTGCTTATCTTGGTGTCGATCTCTTCTGTGTTATGTTTTAGTGGGATGATATTCCTAGTAGTCATAATCATGCACCACATACTCATCTTAAACATCTTGGATGCCCAACCTCCTAATAGTTTGGAGCAGCATCCTAAGCACAGATCGATTGAGAGGCATTATAATTTTGTCTTCCATATCTCACCATCATAGTTGTTCATCTTGATGTAAGATGAAGGTGAAGTCAAGCACATAATCATATGGATGAGTATACACCACCTTTTATTCTTTAGGCATTGGTAGTTTAGTATCATCACATCTATGAAAAGAAAACATTCTGCAGTACAAATAAGATATCAATGTGCTTATATTTATTTTGAAAATGATTTTGACCTTAGGATTTGTCAAATGATGTTAATGATGTTCACTAAACCTAGATAGTGCACATTTCAACAAAATAAAGTTATTGAAAATGATGCCAATGATGAGCCGTGAGTACCCCTACGCTCAACCATACAAATCACTAAGTGTTCACGTGCAATTTGGTCAAATTCTATGGACTTTTTATCTTTCTACACACTAGCCTCTAGGAAGTGAACTTGCCCTAATAGTCATTCGTTGTCTTCCCAATTACACTTGTGATGTACAAAGGTATGGTTAAGTGTAATTGAGGCATATGATTTTTATTATTTTTTGTTTTATATTCTAGGTTCTTAAAATAATGAAATGAAATAATTTAATTGCTAATTTAATCTAACTAATTAATTAATCTCTAACTAATCCTAACATATGTATCTGGTCCCACATTCTGTACACATCTTGAACATGTATAATATTGCTGAGTTACCAAACATGCTTGAAGTGGTCATGCTTATGTCCTTACTTAATTGCTATTTAACCTAGCTAGCTTAGTTTAGCTGAATTAACTTTATTATTTGAAAGCATTGACTAAAAGTGCATAAAACATTAAATGCATGAATAAAACATTTAATATAGCCAAAGTGCTACAAGGTTTATTAGAAAGCTTGTCTTTATTTCCACACACACTGTCGTGCTCAAGTACAATAGTGCTTGAATAAAGATCCATATACTCAATAACTCTTGCTACGGGCACTTGTGAAATATTCTAACTTTAGAGAAAAGAAATTGCAAGAGCTATACTACTCTATGATAAGACCTATTGCCTAAATATAGTGGAAGAGCATGTATTTATGGGCAAAAACTGATACTACATTGATGATGCCACATCAATGCATCAAATCATGCATTGACGAGGCCTAATCAATGGGGCCTAGTCGAGGCAGCCAATCCATAATTCATCAAATGGTTTTGGATTCTCGGACATGGCTTTTTTCATAGAATGGTTATGCATGTTTTTTCTTTATGATCATACTTTTAGAAATTAAAGTGTGAAACGTTAGTGCATTGTTAATGTTTCATAAATAATAATGATATTAGTAGTAATGTTTATTTAGTTACAATATTTGCATAATTGTATTTGATTTTTTTTATCTTTACTTGGATAGGTGGTAGTAATGGAGTGGAAGGAGCAAGTGGAAATAATCAAGAAAATCTAGGGAATTAAAACGCCTCAATACTTGGCAAAGGAACTATGAAAGAAATTAAGGTCAAAAAAGAAGGAGGACATGTGACATCCATTCCAACAAATAAAAGAAGAAGAGGAAGAATAAGAAGAATAAAGTCAAAGAGAGCTTATAAAATTCCCATAGGATCTCAAGGAAGATCATCATCTCCAAAAAGAAAAAGGAAGAAAGGTTATTCTTCTCTAATTTTTCACTTCTTTCACTTTATCTTTTTCATCTTATATTTCTTTGTTTCATCACGTCCTAAATCCACCTACAGCTTCCTTAAACTAGCTTGAGTAGAATGTCATTGAGATGAAGCTTTGTAAAAGGTTGAAAAACATCACCTTATAATTTTAACATGATAAATACTAGGAGAAGGACTAGGAAAACATTCTAGTAGAACAAGAAGTAGTCATTGTTAATCTCAAAGAGCTTAAGGATCAAAGTAAATAATAAACTTAAGCCATTTATGCCCACTGCAAGTACCTAGAGGAAGAAATTAGTAAGTAAGATTTTGGCAATACAAATAGTGGATAGATTGAAGATTGAACTACTAAGTTTCCTTTATTTTTTTTCTCATGTTCAATACTTTTCCTATGCATATGTTATTATTTGATTTTATTAAACTTTTTAGATTTATATTGTAACTTATTTCTTTTAATGAAACATTCTCTCCATTTAATGTTTTGTATCATATGATTTATATTTATTAAATGCATATAATTTATCTCTATTTAATGTTTTTTATCATATACATTTATTCATCATTTTGCATTAATTTCCAAGACCATTCCTAGGTAATCCATGCCTATATACAAGGTTTCTTAGACCATAACCTTGTTAAATTATGATTTGAGTAAACATTGGATTCCCTTCATAATGAAAATATTTGCATCAATACCTCTTTTCGACTGCTAGAATGAGGGCCACCATTTTGATTTTCCTTAACCAAGATTTCTTTATCCAATTTCTCTACTTGTTGATTTTTAAAAAAATTCATTAACCAAATTTTTAAAATTAAGAAAATTTTGTTTTATTGTTGACTTAGTGCATGGTCAAACTTAGTGGATCTTGTAAGCCTTAAACTAGAAAAAAAAACAAAATAAAAATGTTTTATTGTCAACTTAGTTTATGATTCAACTTAGTTAAAATCTTAGGCTTTAAAGTAGGAAAACAAGAAACTAAAATTTCTAGCCAATCAATTCCTTGATGATATTTTTACAAAGCTTAGGATGAGACACTCTTGATCCATTAACATGGCCAATCCTTCTCCTACCCACTTCCCCCCTCCCCCTCCCCTCTCATTCTCCTTAATCTTAAGTTAATAACCCTTTCAACTTTTAAAACTTCAATCCAATTCCAAATCCTCTCCAACATACTTCCCTTTTTTTCAATTCCTCTTTCAATAATGCTTATCAACATTGTCTAAATTTCAAGATATTACTAAGCATCCACAAAATAATTTAATAGGATGTACCTTATAGGTCTTTTATCATTACCTTCTGAGGAACAACAACTCAATTATTTCACACCATTTCCAATTTATCAATATCAACTTTGAATGAGTTCAAATCCCATTTTTACTATTAATTTACCCAGTTTAGTAGTCCAACTATAGTTTCTATTAACTTTACTACCCTCTAAAAGCTAAGTGGAAAAAAAATTAGAAGCTTTAATTTCAGGTTTCTATAAAAAATATCATATGCTACTAGTGAGATGTGCTAATAACCATAGGAATTCTAAACATTTTCCTCTCTAACCTTTATTCATTATTTGTGGATGCAATCAAATCTAATCCTAATATCACTAACCTATAAGGAGCCATATCCAAAGTAATTGAACTTGAACATATTACTCTTATGAATTCTTTACAATCCCAATTTGAAACTTTTGGCCTAGGTTTCTAAGCCCCAATAGTTCAAAATCCTTTTGAAGTCAATTCTATAATAGTCAAATCTCTACCAAAAATTTAAAGTCCAAGTACTTCCTCACTATCATCAAAACCTTGGCCTAAACCATGATCAAGTGAAGGCCTTAATTTAATTTATTATCAATCATTCCTCTATATCTGATATTGCTGATCTTGAGATAACATAAACCTTCAACATACCTAAAGGCAAGAGTCAACGTTTAGTGAATCAAGTCTTAACCACGCTACAAAAGCTTTCTAATAAAGTGATTGAACTAAAATGTAACAATGTTAAATGAGAAATCAACACAATGATGCATACAGAAGCTTAGAAGAAGAAACTCTTAGTGAATATTATAGGTTGCATAATACCAAAAAGTATTTTGACAAGTCTTATTCTTAATTACAAACTTTATATGAGGATATTACATAATAATTACAAAATAATAAAAAGAGAAAAGCCCTACTAATGATTCTAGATGTCCCTCATAAAGTTGAAAATGAACTAGTATCATCCTTTAAGCAATTCAGGATTAATGAACTTGCTCTTGCAAATGCATGATTCACAAATATTAACAATATCATGAACCTCTCTAATAATTTAAAGGGAAACAAATATGTTCCTTCTAGTAGGTTAAACCATAATAATAAAATTACTACATTTCAATAAAAAATGCAACCTATAACTTTATTATAAATTCATATTGCACCATTGAGTAGGTTAACTACTTATCACTATCCATGTTTAGTATGATACTTCACCATTGTAAGTTTGAAAATAAAATTTCTTGTTTTAAGTGAGTTGTAAATTTCTTTAAATCCCTAGTGGAGAAAAGCCCAATGGAAGACACATTATACAATGAGTCAAATAGAAAGACATTGAAGGCATTAATAAGGGTAATTTTACAATGGTAAGCAAGTTTATGATTTCATGAGATATTAGTAAATTAGTTAAGTTATATCTTGTTGTGGTCAGTAATGATCTTTATGGTTTAATGATTTTAAATCACACCACAATTTGTTACTAATTCAAGCCTAGGTACTTTGAAACATTGCTAAATAAAGATAAAAAGAAGTCTTCAAGGATGCTTTAGAAAAAAAATACAAGCTTAAAATTGGTAATGATAGTTGTTTTTCTCAATTACCTATAGAGATCATTTGTGAAAACTTAATATTTTTTATAACTTATCTGATAATATGTAGTGTAAGTTAAGAGTAGTCATAGTTGTGGTAAGAATCATCACAATTCGATATTTGACACAACCTAACATGAAAATAAGCTAAGCAATTTTGTGGCCATCAAACAGAATAAAGACTTAAATTCTTCAAATTAAAAGGAGATTTGTAGTTTGTTGAACATCTAACAATTTGAAATTAGATTTTTCTTTAAAAAAAACCAAATAATAAGTGAAAAAGTAAATGCATGGAATAGTTAATGGACCAAAGTAGATAAAAGAAGATGCATGTGTGATGTAATGTAGAAAAATAGAAAAATTTTCGTTGAATTAGATCTATAGAATAGAAAAATGCATATGGATAAAAAGAGGTGGCAACATAGAATAAAATAGAAGAAAATTCATTGAAACTATCCTTTTAAAAAAACAATAATACATAGAAATAAAATATCTAGGAGAAAGGACCTGGGAGGATGTAGCAATAACCTTGCAAGATGGGATCAAGGATTATGGATGAATCATGAGTAGCTATGTTACTCTATTCACTCTCTAATGCATGTGCCTAATTCTAGATCTAATAGAACCACTATAGATATGATGGACAAGGAAGTGAATAACATCTATGCATCAATATACATTCAAGAGGATTCTTTGTATATCAAGAAGATAACACAAAGGGAATATAATATATTAGTAAGAAGATACGAAATTAGAAGGGACCCTAAGGAGCTGAGAGTCATAAAGAGCTTTGTGATCATTGCTAGAAGAATGGCTACTTTGTAGAGGAGATATTTTTGGAAAGTTCTTCAAATGCAAAATGTTCAAAATGCCAAAGCCACTAGTCAATATATTTTTGTTTATGAGTATCCTCCTATTTAGAGGGCCATAAATGCTTTGTATATTGTGAATAAATAACACATTGGGATCTATAGAATTTTCTATAAGGTTTTGAAAAAAAGAAATTATGTGTACATGTTTGATGTAGAAAATGATGCTAGATGTTAAAAGGTAGGATTGATGCTAATGTTGAAGAGTAATATGAAGTTGTATATTGAGGAGAGTATTGAAGAAGCAGAAGTTAGAATCAACATAGGAGATAATGTGGGACATTAAAACCAAAGATTGAGAATAAGCATCCCACAAAAATTGATGCAGCAAGTAACATGAAACATAGTTGCTATCTAATGTTAAAGATAGACTAGAAACAATGTTGTTAATGAAAGAAAAGGTCAAATCTGGAATTGCTAAAGATGTCTTGGGCTAGAAAAACCCATAGAAAATACTTGAAACTTTAATTAGGTGCAACATTGTCCCTTATTGATGGATACTATTGAATCATGCTAGAGGAAAAGTGTGGAGGATATCAATAATACACTAATGGTGGGGTGTTGTGTCACAGAAGTGGGACATGGCTATATTCCTAAAACTAACCTCTTCCATAATTCATATGAAGATTCACACTTCTTACATCACTCTACAGTTAATAGTCCTTCACTACATTGGGGTCGAGATTTGCATTTAGCCTCATTAATGCTAAATTAGAGAGGAATGGAAATAGATGAGGAAAGGACATGAGAGAAAGAAAAGATAAATATAGTACATAATAATAAAAATTATAGTATGTAAAGACAAAAGGTATAGAAAAAGAAAAGAATAAAGGATATTTCTTATACACTTATTATGAGGATGATGCTATGCCACAAAAGTGGTACATGGCTAAATCCTAGACACTGTATGGCCAAAAAGGATGCCATATATATTGTCGAATTAGCTCATCCCCATTCCACTCAATAATATACTTAGTTATACCCTCACATGAAGTAATAAGATATTTAGTCATTTAAAAACCTCATTGATTTATGTTGGGCACATAGAATAAAATAAAATAGATATCATTAAAAAATATAAAGAAAATAACTAGAGAAATAGTAAAATATGAGATAGAGAGGAGGGATAGTAAGCAAAATAATATAAAATAAAATAAGGTTTTGAGAAAAACTATTATCCCAATGTAGTATATATCTCATCATAGCATAGAAAAATTGATAAAAAGTAAAGTGCCACTAGAAGAACACATATTTGGACTCAAATAGTAAGTAGGTTCAATACTATAAATTAGCTACATGTAGTAGCATATTAGAAAGCTTATGTTAATAGGATCTACTAATTGATGTTCTTTCATATTAGATAGAATTTGGGCACCATTTTGTAGAGATTGAATCACTAGAAAAGGACCTTGCCAGTTGAGGGAGAACTTTGAGTCTCTAGAGTTTGGAAAATGGTGAAGGACTAGATCATCCTTGTGAATCTCTCTAATTTTAACATGTTTGGAGTGGTAATGTTAAATATCTACTTGATATTCATGTAAATGTTAAAGAGTAGCTTGTCATTGTTCTTCTAGAAGACCCAATTCCATGCATCACATAGGATTATTATCTTAATCTAAATACCAATCATGAAGAAAAATATAGAGAGATGGAGTATGAAGCTTAGCTAGTAAGATTGCCTTAGAATCATAGGTTAGAAAATATGGGGTATGACCAATGGTTGTATGAAAAGTGATACTATAGACCTAGAGAGCATATGATAGCTATGTGTTCCAACTATTTTTAATTTTATTAACCATGGTATGAAGAAAATGGATGAGATTTTTATTAGTGGATTTGGCTTAATCATAAGATAGGCAGTAATAGACTAATGAACATGACTAAGTGATATGATACATAGAGTAGAAATTAGCCACCATGACTGAGTGATATGATACATAGAACAAAAATTAGCTACATTCTTACCTTTTAACTAAGATCCATTATTAGTTACAATTTAGAGAGGTACATCAAATTAGGTTATTATGTGATCAAGAATGAAACAACAAATGAAGAAAAAAAATTTTGGAACATAAAGAAACAACTTCTACCCATTTAGTAAAGTATTTGATAGTAGTCAAAATGAATTTTTGTCAATCAAATGAAGGAGTGCTAATAGCACCACTAAGATCTAAACCCCATTTTTTAAAGGGTTATGTGATTTAAGCTATGTTAAATTCTTGTGAAACAAGATAGATAAGTGATACATGACTTTGGAAAGTATTGCACATCTTGATCGAGTTATAAGCATCTTTAGCTATGGTTGGCCACAAATAGCCTACAGAAATGAATGATTAATCAAGAAATGTGATCCTAAGTGTCTATCAAAAACACCTAAGTGAACCGAGTCAAGGACTATCTTAGACTTTACAAGACTAAGATAATGTAGAAGAACACCCATAGAAGAAACTCAACATAAAATATCAGGATTCACTAAACGAAAGTATCAACTATGTTTACATAAAGAAGATGACTAGGAGTCTTCTCAATGATTAGATAATAAATAAGATTAGCATGTTACTAATTTTGATCATTTGTGTTGATAGCACTAATGAAGACATTAGAGGAGTGTGTAATAGACATTATAAGAATTGATTTTCTAAGTTAATCTTATATGGTTGAAGGATCATCATAAATTGCAAATGTTGCCAAGGCATCAGCTAACATATTTTTAGAGAGTGGAATGTAGCTCAAGATATGAGTAGAAAAGGAAAGGATAAGTTCCTTAGCTATTTCTAAATTAGGAAGTAAGTGAGGGGCCTTATAGTCATATTCACTATTAACTTGGTTTATGATGAGCTAAGATTTACCATAGATAGTAATAGTCTTCACTTTATTCTATAAGGCTAGTAAGAGACCTCATATTAGAGCCTTATATTAAGGTATATTATTAATGCATGGAAATTCAAGCTTATAAGCCTAATAAATGAATTTCTTGGTAAAAAGAATAAGGATATAAGCTACGTGAGATTCAAAATAAATATGTGCTTATCAAAATAAAGGACAACATTCAAATTCTTTGTAGTAGTATGTAAGTTATGAAAAATGTTAGTTGACTCAAAATTAGAGAAAAAATTTGCTAAGGTTTGACCTTTGATAGATTGTTAAGATAGAAAATAAAGGTCAAAATCAATAAGAAATTTTTTTTGACAAGCTAAGTGATTGTTCTCGGAAGGATTATTAGAAATGACTTTAAAAATGTTATCCTTGCATATAGGAAATACCTTAGCATTAAGAAGGCAATTCCACCACTTCTTAAGAGCAATGAAAAGACTTAGATAAGATTTTTTGATACTAGAGTATCATGTTTCCTAGTTTGAAAAAGAATGAGATATGTAATATATCTTCTTATCATTGCAAAAGCATGATAAATATGGCATGATAGATATGGAATGGTTGGATTAGAAAAATAAAAGTAAAAAGGTTGATTAAATTATGGAGGGTGTAGAATGAGAGCTTACTCAAAAATTCTTTAATAGAGTCAAAGGATTTTTGATACTCCTCACTCCAAATGAAAACTATAGATTTATGAAGCAAGTGAGTTAAAGGATTAAGATGATTAGTAAGATTAGAGATGTAGCAGTGAATCAATCAAAGAAGACCTTGTACAATAAGTATAGCTTGAATGTTTCTAGATGGTGTAAGGTCTAGGATAGCTTTAATCTTTTTAGGGTCAATTGCTATACCATCTTAGGATGTAATATTACCAAAGAGTTTTCCCATGAGGACCCCAAAGATGCATTTTTTGGGTTTAAAACATAGGTTAGACTTGTCAAAGTAAGTTAAGACATGATCTAAGTCAAAAGTATGATTAGTTGCTATGGTAGATATGATGGTTAAATCATTAATATAATTGTTAATTATTTTAAACATCATGTCATTGAAGATGAAAGTCATAGCCTATTGATAGGTAAATCCAACATTATTTAGTCCAAAAGAGTTCATATAGTAAAATACTCCTCAAGGGTTCATGAAATGGTATATTTTTAATGCTATGGACTTATCTGAATTTCATTTTCATTAAAAAACAATTCATAAAGAATAGAAGTGTATGCCCAACTATAGAGTTTATAAGTTGATCAATGTTGGGTAAAGGAAAGTCATCCTAAATGGTCAACTTAATAAGATCTTGAAAGAAAATGCATATAAAAATGTCATCATTCTTCTTGGGAACTACAACCATGTTAGAAACCCAATAAAAATAGTCAATAGGGTGAATGAATCTAGCATTGCAGAGTTTGGTGATCTCTTCTTTTATAGCAAGAGCTATAGCTAGATGAATTTTCCTAACCTTATATTTGGTAGGTTTGGAGTCTTATTCCAAAATAATGTTATGTTATGCCAGCTTTGAATTTGAATCTAACATATTATTATATCCCTAAGAAAAACCAATTGAATGCTTTTTTAAAGTCTCTAAGATGGCCTCTTGAGGGACTTGGGGAGAAAATAACACTAAGCTAAATAGTTTTATGTTCACCATAATGACTTAGTAGAAGAAATTCGATTAGATAATTTTTGATTAAAAAGTACTCTTAATCAAGGGAAAAGAGGTCTAGTTTAGATAGAAGCTCATCCTTTGTGATGTCTAAAGAGGATATAAGAGAAGCTAATCCTGATTTATGTTAGAAAAAGAAAGATATAGAGTTTGACATACCTAGCTTGTAGGGTATCTCAAGATTAGAGGTTGAAGTAGAGAATCTAGGCAAGCATCCATCTTCACTTAGGCCAAAATTAGGAAAGAAAATAATGTTTTTATGTTTAAAAAGGAAATAATGTTAAATGTTAAGTTAAATGATGTCAAAATATGATAGATGTTGAAACTTATAAGATGCACATCATTTTTAATTATAAAAGAAATAGAAAAGGAAAGCTCAATACTAAAGGTTTCATTCACATTAGAGCATCTTAAGCAATGACATACAAGTAGAGTAAATAGTGACAACAATACTATATGACAAGATTATGATGGTAAGTGATAATAATAGTAGGTAGGGATCCAATGGTGGGTACAGAAATAATAAGAATCTACCTTAATCCTATTCATTTCTTCTTAGAATCAAAATATGAGTCATTCAAACCTTAGTTAGGAATCTTTTATACATTTTGCTATTGTTCTTCTAGTTTTCCTTCATGTTAGAACTTTAAGAAAGTTCTAACGTAGATGTCATTATGAAATTTTTTTAGCAATATTTTTACATGTAGAACCAAAATCTTGATTATTAGTTTCAATGCAAAAAAATATGTTTATAATAGTAGAGAGATTTTGATTTTTTTTTTCATTTTCACATTAAAACAATAGTGCCTAGGCTCTTAGTTATTGAATCTATGTTCTTTATCGTAATGGATGAAAAAAGCATCTTGGAGAATAATCCAAGAAAGCCAAGGTCCATCAAGAGTAAGCCTCTCTTTGATGATGCTAGATTGATGCCTTAAAAGCTATGGACTCACCAAAGAGCTACATAATTTCTAAAATTTTACATTACTTCCACATGGTGATATAGATAGGTCTAGAAGAAGAAGCTGTACTACAAGCTTTAGATCGAATCTCACCTAGATTCTCTATAGAGCTTATAGAAATCATATTCAAAAAGAGGTTTGAGATTGAGGATATATCTAAGGACATTCTAATGTACAAAAAATACTTGAACAAGCTATGGAAGAGGAGGTAATATCAACAATTTAGTGTTGATAGTATATTGCTCTTGTAGACTCAAACTTGCAAGGCAATGTCACCCTCCAAGTTTCAAAATCTTTGTTAAAAGATAAGCTAAAAGTTTTAAGTGTTGAAAAGGATTTTAAATTAGCTTTATTTTAGCTAAAATTAACTTTGACATTGTTATGTAGGTTTGTTAATCTAGATGTAGAAAGTTCTAATTGTTTAGAATTTCTGTAAAATTTGTTGCAAGATCTTTCCCAACATTTTAGATGCTTAGTACAAGGTATTATGACTACACAAATTCTAGAGTGAGTACAACAACTAGGGATGACTTCATCCTTTATGGAATGAAGTTTATGAAGAAAATGTAGAGTGGTCAAAGGGATCAAGGATTATCATAAGGCCTAAACGTAAGTACAAAATTGTGTTGAATTTTTCATCAACATAAAGGTTAGATAGAGGATCATATTGATAGTTGAATATTTTGATTTTTAGCTAAAATAAGCATTAATGATGTAAAATTAATTAACATCATATGGGTAATATAATAATTTGAATTTAGATCTATTAGTGAAGCAAAAAAGCACTTAAAAGTGGTTTTTAAGGGTGAGGGTGTTAGATATTTCAATAAGTTTAACATATCAAGACTTTTTTGTGCTTTAGAATTAAAGCATTCCTACCCTGGTGTATAAAAGTGCATAGGTTCAATAAAGAACTACTCAATAAAGAAAAATATTTTTTTGGTTCATGTAGACTAGATGCAAGTTAGCATTACTTAGGACTTGGCTACACTAAGGTACTAGTTAAGCTTCCTAGAGAGTAAAATAAATATTGATAGTTCAAAGCTTGATTAAGAAAAACTATTAATTATGATGTATTGGATTAGGTTAGAGAAAAGAGATACTATTAATGGACATAAGGAAATTAGCAAAGACTTAAAAACGTTATTCCCCTTATTCATTAAAGGAATATTTTGTAATAACATTGGTCAAAAATAGGAGCTAGCTCCTAGGCAAATGTATGGGTTGTGCAGGGATATTTTCCAAGGAAGGATAGCTAACTAGACATCAATGATATATCAAGGGGTAGTTGAAGAAATGATGAAACTATTATAAGAGAAAAAAGGAGATAATGAGTGAATGACTCAATTTTGGTTTCTACTATGGGTTAATAGAAGTTGTGGAAACTTTGTTTTCTAAAGGTTGAGAGAAGTAAGTAGATGTTGCATTTGAGACAAACTTCAAGATCCCATTGTGGTAGTACTTGGGGATATAATGTCTACATAGAGCATTGGAGGTGATGGTCCTTTGACATCGACATCAAAGACTAAAGAAAAGTGAGTTCATTAATGTTAAAAAGCATTGAAGAAGCTCACAAGAAAATAAGTGGAGATTTTTATGACCACCTCTAGAACTATTAAGAAGGAAAGAGCTTCAAGAATGAGAAAAACTCTTTCAATAGAAGAAGCCATCTTCTTGAAGACTCCTAAAAAAACAATCTTCCAGGAGGAAATAAAAGAGAGATTAAGTTTATGTATTTTTTTTATATTTTTCTAAGAATAAATGATGTAGTGTAGTTTCTAGTTTTGACGTTGATAATGAATGATGTGGTACTAACACTTTGCTCATTTTGCAAAGCTACTTGAGAAATAAAATCTTTGGAACAAGAAGCAAAAAAGCTACATTCGAACCTTCTTTTTATCCTTGAAGGTCATAAGAAAGGTATGAAAAAGAGAACTAGATTTTCTAAATGACTTACTTTCATTACTGGAAAATAACAAGGAAATAAGGAAAGTCTAGGTTCCTTTTCTAACCTATTTGATTTGAACCTTAATGAAACATGTCAAGAGAAATACGAGACCTAAGAGAGTAAAAGGGATAAGATATAAAAAATGGAGATCCCTTCTCCACCTCCTAAAGATGTCACTTCTATGGTTACCAAACTAGCTTTAAATGATTTAGAGGTTTGTAAATGGATAAATGAGGTAACGTGTTTGAAACTCTTCGCATCATATGATAAGTGCATTTTGATGTTGCATCAAAGATTATACATCATTTTCTAGATGTCAGAAGGACTTAACCCATTTTTTTTCTTTTCTAGAGATGAAAAGAAAATTTTAGGCTTATGTCAATGATAAGCAATTGATGTTAGAGTGTTTATAGAAAGACATGGAGAGAAAGTTAAATTTAATCTCTCTAGTAGAAGGTAAGTATTCAAAACATTACTATCAAAGGAGTAATGTCTAGCATTAGTGGTAGAAAATCTAATGTCCTCTATTTATCATGAAGAAATAGAAGTTAAACTAAATAAGAATCATATAACATTCCATGATTTGACTATGAATAGAGACATAATAGTAGAAAAAGTAGCTATGGAAAAAATAAGTATAACTCTTAATTATGCTAAAGATATGGGAGTACTGGCTATTGAATAGACCAATACAAATATCATACCTCTAAACTTCTTAGAGTAAGAATAAGAGAAAGAGGATGAGCATGAGAGATAAATAAATATGTCTAATCATGTGAAGATTTAAGAAGCTAAAATAAGGGGTAGCAACATAATCAAGCATAATCCTCCTTGCCATGCATACCAGAGAGAAAAGAATAAAGTCATGGAATTTTAAATGGCTTTAATGAAGCATAAGTAATGAACACTGGCATTAATACACTTCATGACTAGTTTGAGAAATTATGTGGTAGCATGGAAGAGTTAGGGAAGAAATCATCAAATGAATAATCATTGATACAAAAGAGAGTACTACAAGTTACTAAAGGAAAATAAGAGCCTATTTGTAAACAAGAAAATAAGAAGCCTATTCATTAAACAAAATAAGTTAAAAGAATTGTTTGAAGATTTTTCTAATAGTGTGGTGATTACCACACTAGAACAACAAAGAGGTCCCTAAGAAGAACCTACAAAAGATAAGGATGATGATGATATCACCAAGGAATAATTAAAATCCCATGAAGAAGAATGGTCTAGCATTCTATCAAGGATTTCAAGTTTACTGTTTGACACATTGGATACAGCCAACTTGAGCTTGGAAAAGATAAAAGATATGATATTAGAGATGTATAAAGAGACACAAGGTAAGTATAAAAACTTTAGAAAATCATTTTAATTTATCTTATTAAAATGGAAAAATAAAACTAAGTATTTATTTGTTTTGATTTTGTACGTAAATCCTGGAGAGAGCTGCCAAAGACTAGCAGTAGAGTCCACTCCCATGTAGATTGATAAGGAGGAAGAGGAAGAAGCTACTAAAAACAGAAAATAAAGCTAAAAAAATTTTATTATTTCTAG
The DNA here is from genome assembly GCA_015680685.1 of Gnetum montanum. Taxonomy (NCBI): domain Eukaryota; kingdom Viridiplantae; phylum Streptophyta; class Gnetopsida; order Gnetales; family Gnetaceae; genus Gnetum; species Gnetum montanum. The sequence goes on from MNCI01025089.1 coordinate 398,271, forward strand.
ATTACCTTTGTATGTGTCATTTATGTTTGACCCAAGAGACTAATTCTTTGTAAAACATCCAATTGTAAATGTTGTTTCAAGAAGTAACATGCAACATCAAGTGTTTTGACATGCATTAGTTGTAAAAATTCAAGAGTGATAAAAATATTTATTACATAATTTATAATCGAGTATAAAAAAACACCAAGAAAATTCACATTGTAACTTATAAACTTCACAATTCAACTAAAGGGAAGGTTCCATTGTAAATGCAAGGTTTTTAGCCCATGAGCTACAATCTTGCATACTTTAACTTTGTGGAGCTAAAAATACCTCATAAATTGCTATTGCCTCACTTCCCAAGTGAAAAATTAATATCATATCTATATTTGGGCTTGGTAAGGCTTAAAATGCCTTGGGAATTGCCAAATTTGGTATTTTCATGGGTTTTTAAGGGGGTATAGCCCCAAGTAGGCTAGAACCGCCTGCCCTTAGTGTAGGTGGTGTTTGGTTTTAATTTTTTCAAGTAGAGACTAGAATAGTCAACATGTAACCTAGTGTAGTTGCACACATCCAACATTGGTGGTGTTGGGGTTTTCATTTCTCAAAATTATCCATCGTAGTCACAATAATTCCCAACATTATTCTCCTGGCCAATGTAGTTGCTACCATTTCTAGCAATTGTAGCATAGCCAACATAGACCACCAAGGCCAACATAGTTGAGGTGAAGGCTAGTTTATTGAAATGGATTTTTATAGTATTTACTATTTATAGTATTCAAATGGATTTTTATGAGTTTGGTGTATCAAAACCTATCACAAATGCACAACTACACTAGAAATGTTTTGATTGTTACACATGTAGGTAAATCCAATTTGTTAGCAATGATGGAAAAAATTTACAACCTTAATTTAACACAATTAAAGCCTATAAAAATAAAATTCAAACACTTCATTGAAGAGAACATTCTTTTGGATGAGTAGAACATTGTTTGACAATCATACCACATGTTGCAATCCTAAGCATCAAAATCCATTTTGAATTTCTAAGACTTTTGAAGTAATTTGGTATCTACAGTAGCACTAAGACTCTCAGTGTACTCAAATCATGATAAAAGAGAGAATCATTATTTACATCATCTACACCCACAGTTGTAGATCTTTGTGATAACCAAGAAGAGGCTCTTGAAGAATTAGAGTTTTAGAACACTTGAATCATGGAGTTATAGAATACAACATGCTAACTTCAATAAGCTTCAAGCTCAATATAAGCAAGCTTTTTATGCATTTGAGTGCAAAAATTGTGCCTTTTTTAAAATCTTATACATTCAACATTTAATAAAGTTTAAAGTTCATTTGTAATGTAGATTTTGCTTTAAGTTTTAATTTTTGTGTTTATTTTCATTCATATTTGTAACTTCATTTCTATTTCCTATTTGCATTTACATTTTCTAAGTCCCTATGTGATTGGCTAGATTATCCAGGGTACTGTAAATGTTATTTTTCTAGAGGTCTTTGGGGGATTCAAGGCTAAAAATGCTTTTGTGCCTAGAAATTCTTTGGTGTTTTCCAATGACTATGATTTTTACTCACAATAGAGTACCTCTATGGTCATCCTAATACGTGATAGTAGATGTTCACCACTTAGAATAAATGGTAAACAAGTTAAATCCTTTAACACAAAAGCAAGTATAGATGATGAATGACATCAAATGTTATATCATTGTATAATTTCCTTTTTTATTATGAAAATGATGCAACATATTGATGTTGAACTATTCGGCATCTATAATTTTTTGATAATAAAAAGCCATGAGAGTAAAAATGTCTAAGTATATTTGATAGGTACTAGTGATATCTATCACTTAGTAGATGTGAAAAGCAAAGCTAGCAACACACTTGAAAGTTTAGGCATCTAGTATTATATTCTTAGTAATGAACTTTCAAGTAATTGAGTAAGAAGGATAGGAAGAAACTTTCTTCTTAGGCATGGATATATCAAGTTATCCAAAACCTAAGTTAATAAACCTGATATCAAAGATACACTCATCGCTTAGGTCTATCAATTTTTTTGTATCATCATAGTCCTCAGGAGGATAGAAAATTATAGATTTGCCTACTAATTTAACTTTTATATCAACTAGTTCACCACTATGTTGATGAGATCGGGCTTCATAATCTAAGCGAGAGACACATGAGATCTATGTATTAGCTGAGATAACTATGTCATGGTTATGAAAAGAGAAGTGAGTCTCTTAATATATAGGAGATGGTACTACATAGTTTTAAGCTAGTCAAGGTTGTCCTAGTATTCCATTGACACTAAGACACTCACATATGATCATAAAGAGGGCTTTGAATTATATAGAATCACCTAATATATGAATTGGCATGCATACCAAATCATGTGGGAAGACATTCCAAAACTATGGGAATGATGGATTGGAAGAACATAATGATGATGGCCTTAAGGCAACCTCTAGGGGTTATTGGGGTTGTACCTAATTGAGAGGATGAGATGCCTTTTAGAAAGGTATCTTGCATCCATTCGATAGACTAACTTTGTCAATGCCAAATGAGGATACCATTTATGCCTCAAGAATCTTAGCATAGATAGGTACATGTTGAAGGTGAGGGGTAGACTACTATAATTCATATTGAGGATTCGTTGGACCTTGGTAGTAACCTCTTGGACATGATGAGATCCATCATGGATGGTGAGGCTATAAGGGAACATCTCTTCTATTTTCCTTCTTCCTTGTTGGATGATCCACCCATGGTCCATTTGGATGCTCCTATTTAGTTGTAGATCCATGTTCATTTAAGAATTTTTTTTAGTTCACCTTGATCAAGGCATAGCATGCATAATGTCCAACATGCATCAAAAGTCTTCTAAGTACCTACTGATCAACCTCAAACTAGTCAATGGGTAGAAAAAGAGAAAATAATTGATCGAAGATCCAAGATACTATTAAGAAACATTAATAGTATGATAAAAAATAAACTAATTAAGGTATAAGATAAGTTAGAGACCACAAAAACTGATAGAAATTTCTATCTAATGAAGCTATAGAGTAGTCTAAGAAAGGTATGATGGTTGCAGGAAAAACTGAAACACATTATATCATTGGTACTAACATCTTCCAAAATCATTGTAGAGGTGTAGATTAAGCACTTGTAGGCTAAGTTATTTTAGGAATGCTAGGTTAGTAAGAAATACTTTTTATGAAGAATGACTTGAAGTAGCAAATAAAAATGCTAAAACATCAATCCCAAGTGTGGAAAAGGATGAGCCAAGAGAACAAGAAGTAAGTACTCTCCTTTCATAGTAGATATGAAGGTTAGAGGATGAAAGCCAAATCATGTCTCAATTTTAGGATAAATACCTTGATACAAAATAGTAGGAGTTGGTAGATAAAACTATTAATAAATCCAATAAACTCAAGAAGTCTCATCTAATTAAGCAAGTAACTTGGGGTGTCAATGTACATAGAATGCATAAATTTGTAGCTTTTCTCAATAAAAAAGTAACTAGAGAGAAACATGAGATGAAAGAGAAATTCAACATCTTACATGAAAAACTCCAAAAAATGGTTGCAAGTAAGAGAACACTATAGAGAAGATGGATTTGTTGGAGAACATGTATACCCTCCTTAATGAAGCATGAAGCAACTATCATGGTAGTTGAGAGGAGACTTAAGGAGGTAGAAGAGGATGTGAAGGTAGAATAGAGGAGGTATCTTTATGTTATTCAAACTTTTGTAGGTTGATTATGCATAAAGCTAGAGGAGAAACTTCATCAAGTAGTGATATAGTTGGATGTGGCCTAGCATGAGCTCTTGTATGCTAGAAGAATTCATGAATAGTTCCAAGTGCATGTTCAACAATAACATCAAGCACATTTTGGAGAGAAGGGACTGATGCATGAAAAGAATTGATAGCTCCGATAAAGGGTAATAAACCCTAAATAATCTAGCTTCAAATATTTCACACTTCTACACCCAACTCTTTAGACTTCTTTCCATATCAAGCAAGCACATTTTGGGGATTATTCTCTCATCCATAAATCCCTAGCACTTCTCAAGGAGTTCTCTTGTATTGTATCATAGTCATGGTCTATATATTTCTATAATTTTCCTCCTCCACATTGATCATGTCATGTATCTAGTTTCAATTTTTTATCTTGGGTATTAAAGCTTTGTACTAGATTTACTCAATTGTGTGGGAATGATGAGTAGTCAAGTGCCATTTTGTAAGTTAATTATAATCCCTATACTTGGGAGGTGTTTCACATCCTATATTTATGATTTTCACACACATACTTAAGGTTTCTACCTCCCAAGTTTGTGTGCTAGCCTCTCATATTATACTTTCATGTTTGAAACATGTTTTGGACTTCCTAGGATGTTTCTAGCTTCATTCAAGCATCCTATGAACCTTATAACATGTTCCCTGGTGTTTTGACTCTCATCCAAATTTGGTGAGCAAACTATGTAGGAGGGAATGCACTAAATACCTTGTGTTAATGTACTACCTACATCAACATAAGGGGTGCTTATGCACCCCTCTTAGTAGGCATTCTTTTGCCACTTTTCTCACAAATTACCTACATTGTATTTCTAGGTTGCTTAGGTTATACTAACAGACCTTTATGAGTAATGAGAGTAAGGTAATATCTTTATTAGAGAACATGCTTTCATTAAGATTAAAATATGAGTAATCATATAACCACATGAAGTAGTAAGATTCATAGAAGAAAATTCAAAGAATTAGCAAATTATCTTAATGTCACATCCATTTACCTCCTTCTTATTCCTTTCCCCTTTCTTTAATGCATAAGGTTCATAAGCTAGTTTTAGTTTTGATGTGAAAAGAACCATATTGTTTTCATGTTGAAGATCTCTTATTCATAAAAATCAAATGAATGAATGACATGGTCTTACTTTACATAATTATTTACCTAATATCTTGATAGTATAGGACATGATTTAAATAACAACGTGGGCCTTCTACATATAAGGCATAAAAATTTATTAACAAAAAAGAAATACTTAAAATATATAGTAGAAAATATAAAATGATCCAAGAAAAAAGGAAAATGATTAAGAAACAAAACATTCAAATAAAAATAAAGATTAAAAGAACATTGTAAAACAAAAGAAAAGTGTAAAAATGTATTTATCAATTGCTAATTAAAGATAGGATACCTTCCCCATGACTAAAAGAATGGGTAAATGTTCAAAAAGTAGACCACATATTCATAGGGCCATACACTGTAGGTTTTCTAGTTATCACCCTTAATGATTTATGTCTATGTTTATGGTTCTAATTAATGTTGATACTTAGGCTTTGATTAGTTAGAGATGGATATCTTGTTGGAATAAGAGGTATTTCTATTAGAAAGGTCCAAATTTATTTTATTTTTTATTTTCAATTTTATATTTTAGATCTCTATCTTTACCTCCTTTTTATTGTGTATGATCTAGGTAAAGTTTGTCTCTTTACAAGTTATTTATGTGATTCATTTTCATAGTGTATGAACTAATAAGTGTTTTAGATGTTTTCCTGCATGTTTTGGACAATTTGACCCTTCCTAGGCCAAAGGTATCTTCTTATTTAGTGACCATTATATCTTTATTTTCTTACACACATACCTATTTTTCAAGTCTTTATGGCCTAGTATTATAGTTGTATTCATGGTTTAAACTTTCTATTAATAACTGCATCGTATATCCTTGTATATAATGCATGAAATGTTTTTTCTCTTCATCATGCCATGTTTAGTTTCCTTGGTGATTTTCAAGAGAATATCTCAAATTCCTAGCTTAGTATTAATAGTGCTAAGTCATGATCTTCCCATAATAATAGGAAAATCCCCTTATTGTTTTCAACATTGATCACAAGGAAATATGCTAGAGAAGGCCACCTAGCAATGTTGGTCAACATAACCACCACAAATTCCAAGGGAAAACTGATGGATTGATCATCAAGTTATAGTCAGATGTTAAATGTCTTAAGAGGTTAAAGGTTCCAAGACTTATAAATTTCTTGTGAAATTAAATTTACTCCAAAACCTAAGTTCAATATAACCTTGCATAGTATATTTCTTGTGATCTACAAATAGATTAGAGGACTTCTTAGATTAGTTCTTTTCATGGAAAGATTACTTGCTTTTATCCATTTAGTAACTACATGGAAAAACATAACATTGTCTACGATAGATGAAACACCACCAAAAAATTCATGTTGCAACCTTCATTCACCAACTTGAGGTAAGGATTTAGTGTAAATGTGAGATATATAGTTCATGAGCTACGATCTTGCATATTTTAACTTTTTTAGACCAAAAAATGCCTTAAAAGTTGTTATTGCCTTACTTGCCAAGTAGAAAAAGGTACATCATGTCTATATTTAGGCTTGAAAAGACTGAAAATGCCTTGGGAATGGCTAAAATTAGCATTTCTATAAATTTTTTGTAGGGGTATAGCCCCAACTACATTAGAGCCATCAAATCTAATGGGTGCTATACTAGATACGATGTTATAGTAAATGCAAAGTTCTATTCTATTCCAAAATATGATAATGGCCACTATAGTCACCACCAAGACCCAACCGAAGCGCAATGCTAGGATTGTTAGAATTTTCATTTTTTCTAACAGTGGCCAATTTAATCATAGCAAGTCTTCAATGGCGAGTGTAGACAACATTTTCTAGTAGTTTCCAAATTTTTCCAACATTTTCCTACATTTCTCATGTTTCCAACTCTTTCCATTTTCCATCACTTTTGTCATTTCCGAACAACCTAAGCATAGTCCACCAAAGCTAATGTAGTAAGGATGGTGCCAACATAGTCTCAAAATTTTGTTTACTATTTATAGTAAACAGATGGGTTTTAAGGTTGTAGTCCATACCAAACTTACTATAAATGGAAACTACACTATGATTTGATAGTTTTTGCACTTGCAAATTGATGCTAATCTATCAAAATCATGGTAGTGATGTATAGATCCAAAAATAGAAAATCCATCTTTTGTATACCAAATGTAGACAACATATTCCAGTTGAAAGATTTTCACATCTACAACCTTCAGAATAGTTTGAATTTTGGCATAGACAATAGCATTCTTTTGCATTTTCACAACTTGCAAAGCCCATTGCAACCTTGTAGCACTTTTTGGAAGCAAACATCTAGTACGACACTAGGAATAGAGACTCCCAAATATGATTTCTGTAACCACATTGCAGACCCAGGTGAAAACCAATGGAACATTGCTAGAAATTAGAGTTGGCAAGAAATTAGATCATGGAGTTGCTATAAACATAACCTGCCTTATCCAATAGACTTTTAGCTCTTGCAGGCAACCTTCTTGTTCTCTTGGCACACAATTTGTACTTCATGAATTTTATTATTTATTTTTTATTTAAATAAAGTTCTTATTCATGTTATGCAAATTTTAATTTATGTTTCCATTTCTATGCTTGTTTTTATTTTGGATCTATAACTTCAACTTCATTTCCATTTTCATTTTTATTTCTATTTCTATTTCCAAAAATAGTCTATATTAGTACCTATCTATTGTAACACCTATCTACTAGAGCACTTGTATACTATAGTACCTATCTATTGAAATACTGGTTTATGAAAATACTCATTTCTATTCAACGGGATAAACCACTTTTTTCATTTTCTCCACTCAATAGCAAGTTTCCACTACCTTTCCATTTTTGGTCAACTACATTAGTAGATTATCCCAGTTATTACATTTTTTCTAAAAATATTAAAGAAGCTAAAACTACAATTTTTATCATGTCTATCAACCAATCAACCATCCTACCCCTTAACTTGACAAACATGACATTAATCCAAGATGCAATTCATGTCTTTAACCCAAAAGATCCTGTAGTCATAGAATGAAGATAATCAGTTAGACAAAGGAGCAAAAAACTGGATTTTATTATTATCAATAAGGAGTTCTACAACTTCTTTTGTGTCAAGATATAGGTTGGACTCTTAATATCACACTCTAAATCTATCACTAATCATTACTTCAAAATCATACACCAGGATGGGAATTAATACATCCCATCCCCTTATGACCAAATCGCCCTCACTAACTTTTAAGCTTTAATGCTCATACAACTCATAGAGGTTGATGAGTTTAATAAGGGGATTAGCTTAGAGGATTTTCAAGAGGAGGAAGATGAGTTTGAGGTCAAACAGAAGCTAAAAACCTTCATTGGAAGCCTTTCTTAATCTTCAACTTCCCAAACCAATGCATCCAACTCCACGTCTCTTACCTCATCAATGGAACAAGTTCCTCAACCCAACTCTCCTTCTATCTATTCTACCATGTTTGAGTCTACACACATTATTACCATACACAAGATAGAACCCCTATCCCAGTCCATCTCCATGTTCTCATTGATACCCTTTTTCACATTGCCTTACTTTGTTCACCAAGTGTCAATGATGTCTACCTCATCATCTCCATTTTTCATACTAGTGGGATCCTCATTTGGACCCTAAGAAAGACAAGCCTCTCATAGTCTTAACATCCCCTTTCTGACTCAAGTTCCAACTCAAACATCTTTTTGTACTATTTAGCCCATTTATTACCATGGTAACCCAACCTCTCCCTTCCATACCACAACCCATCACAAAGGCCACAAGCCTCTCAATTAACACTGTAGCCATTCATGTAAACACCGAAGCTCACAAGGATATCCCAATTCTTAGAGCAAGCCTTCCAAATGATTTGAGACATTGCCAAAGAGCTGAAAAAACTTAAGGCTAATACAACTTAAATAGTCAAGGTTATGAACTTCTATCAAGATGACCCTATAAGCCCTACTGTGCTCCAAATGACCTTGCCTTCTAGCATGCCCATATCAAACTTCATCAAATACAATGATGAAGGGGATCCCAATGCATATTTGGTCACCTTTTGGTATAAGTGTCTATTTTTCCAACCTTGGCCTCACTCAATATTATGAATTTTTCCCATGTTCCTTAAGGGAAAGGCCTTAGATTGGTATTGAATCTTGCTAAGAGATTTCATCTCATTCCTTGAAAACTTAATGGATCAATTTGTAAACTGCTTTAGATACAACTTAAAGCAAAATTCCACATTGGATCAACTGATGAAGGTGAAGTAGGGGCCACTTGAATTGGTCAAAAGATTCATTCAAAGATGGAACTCAACACTTAACATGATTCCAAAGCCTATTGGTACCTCTTAGCCATCTACAATGGAGTACTAAATGACTTTATCAAGTCAAAGCTTTGCAAATTAAAGCCCCAATCACTAAGCCAATATTTCTTACAAACTAAGAACATCGAGAAGGCAACTGAGGCAAGCAACGACCTAGCCTACATGGCCTATTAAAATTGACATGCAAGGACGGATGGAAATAAAATAAGGTAAGGACATTGTTGAACCCAATTTTTTTTTCAATTTTAATAAGTATTGTTATCAAACTTATGCAATTTAATTAATTTCATTATTTATTTTATATAGTTAATTTTTTATTTAACGATTATTTTATTTTTTTATATAGTTGTAAATATTAGTTTGTTACTTTTTTATGATTAGTTAATTGGTGTGGTTAAGTTTATTTTAATTTTAGTTTAACTAGTATAATCTATTATTATATNATGTAGGTTGTTGCTACCAGATTTGAACCTACCACCATTTCCATCGTCAAATAATAATGACAACGATGATGTTCCTAGAATTTTGCTACTTGTGAGCTGTCTAAGTTATCTTCTTCATTTTTGCAACATCTCTCCCACTGTTTCTAGCAAATTCATGATAATAACAATGCTAGATTTGGCACCTACACCAAAAATAATGGATTGGCATCAAATTCTTTCATATCCATTTATTATTAAAATACTTATTTTTAAACATTGGTACAGGCAATGACATGGTGGAGATTGATGAGGATAAGGCACCAGTGAAGGGTGTGGCAGAGAATTTCATAGATAATAAGGGAATCAAGCAAAGCATACGCCAACTAATGCTATTATGTGTGCTTTTCTACCAGATTCTCCTTTGGCTCAAATCAAACCTTCTACTTGGATAAATGTGTGGAGCATCACATATGCCTATTTTGCCACTTCCTTGAGAATCCATATCAATTTAAAACATTAGAAAGGCAAGATTGGTAGTAGTACTAATTTTAATATATTGGTATTGGGTTTTGAAATACCCATATATTATTGTAATATTTATTTTTAAACCTTGTTGTAGTATAAATAAGGCATTCATTAGGCACAAAAAAAAAAGAAAAAAAAAGAAAAATTGATTATGCATACAAATCAAAAGAAAATTCATTTCTTTTGAGAAAATAGGAAAGGAGGAGTTGATACGAGTAAATTCTATATCACATTGGAATTAATTATTCTTGAGATTTTTGTTGAAGATTTGTTGAGCCTTGTGGCAATTCTTATAATTCACAATCAAAATTTCTACATTGTGAAGATAGGAAGGCAAAATTGCAATTTGGGAAAGTCTACTTTGTGATCTTCAATTATTATTTATAATTTCAATTTGATTTAATTATAAATATTCATTCTTGAACTTATGATTAGATGTTAGGATAAATGTTTATAATTTTACTTATGAGTGATAGGCATAAGTATGGAATTTAATTGGATTCAATTTTAACTATTTATTGTCTTGATGATTTTTTTGACTTTTTAATCATTCCACCATGGGATAAGACTCACAAGTCAATCACAGATGAGGTGAAAATCTCTAGAACAAAAAAATAAAAATAAAAAAAAATTAAAGGTATCTAGCGTCAAATTTTGCCTAGCTCGTCAAACATACAATTGTTGTTGTAGTAACTAAAGATACAAAATATGAATAGAGGCAAAGACCACAATCATGTAAAAAATATTTTGACTCATTCCAACCATCCACTTCCTATGCCTCAAGTCAACCAAAACCAAACTTTTTTTGAATGATAGGTCTAAGTACACAAGGTTGCCTTTGAAGCCTTTTTATCTCTTAGAATAGTTGCTTAAAAACAATCATATACAACATAAGCAACCATCTGAGGAGACTTGTAAGAGTACGATCATCTTTGTGACATAGCTAGAGACCCAAAAATAGCTACCTAAGATTATCCAAAGCTACCAAAGTACTTTAGACTAGATATCTACTATCATTGTCATCACATGGTTGTTCATGACAACAATTTTTTCCTAGCATTAAAGGATGATATCCATAAGATGATAGAAAATGGAGATTTGGTATTGAAAGAGCCCAAATCTGCAAGTGCTAACAATAAATCCTATGTCATAGTCCCATTCATAGAAACCAAATGGTCTAATCCTCCTAGGAAACCATTTGTCATTAGAGTACGACTGCAACTCCAAAAACAAAAAAAGCCTAGAGAGCCCTTCATTATACAAGTACCACCTCCTTTACCCACTAAGAGGCCTTTCATTAAATGTGTCCCACCTTTAGTGGTCTTAACTACACAACTAAATTTATAAGTTTCTATTCCTCTAAAGCCTAGGGAACCATTTGTTATTCGGGTCCCTTCATTTTCAACAAGCCTATAATGACCTATGACCAAATCCCATCTATAGCAACCCACAACTCAAGGGTTAATAAGAATTCATCATTATAACATCGATGAAATTAACCTATTTTGAAACCAAGAACAAATCTTGCTAAAGGTCGCCAATAACAAAAGGCTTCAAAACAAGCTACACCAAGACCAACTACACCCATGGATAAGGGGCCCAAGGCACATGGACCGAAACCTAAGCCACAAACTCTATGAAGGATGGATGAGGTTAGAACCACTAAGGTTGAAACATTACATGCTAAGGGAAATAATTTATTTACAAAAATGAAGAAAGCCAAATGATCATTGAAAAGAAAGAACACATCATGGAACTTGTATAACCTAGTTATGACTACTCCTACTCATAGGGATGCACTAGCCGAAGTCTTAACATCTATCCCTATGAGCATAAACATGCCCACCAACAAAGAATCGATTTGCTCTATCATTGAGAAAAAATCACTTAGGGAAAACAAGCATCAACCCATGCATAAATTTCAAGATAGTGAAGTGAAAATCAACATTGGAAATGGAGAACTACTATCTTCTCCTCCCTTATTACTATACATATTGGTACATACAAGGTTCACCATGTTCATGTGGATGAAGGGGCAGCAACTAACATGATACCATTTTCAATTTTTGACAAGCTAGGTCTAAATGAGAACATTCAATAAACCACTACCTCAGCACTCAAGTCATTTAATGGCTTATAGGTAGTAGTGCAATGTTGCATCTCCTTGGTTTTCATGGCTAAGAAGCAATTTCCTACATTTGCTAACTTCCTAATAGTTTAGGAGACACCTAGCTTCAACTTGATTCTATGAAGTTCATGGTTAGTGAAGCTTTAGGAAATTTCATCCCCTATACATCAAGAGATTCTCTTGCCCTAAGAGGAAGGAGAAACTATTATTAATGGAGATAACATGCCGCTGCCCTCAGTTAATTATGTCAACATTAACTAAGGTTTAGAGGTGGATTTTTAAGAGGAAATCCCTGTGACTTAGATTGGGGCCAATAATAATGAGAACAAAAATGATGCAAACAAATCCATCTCTGCACCATGGTATAATCAGCAAATATTCCTAAAACTTTCATGCTAAATAAGAGAAACAATGCTAGTAGAATTTTGCCAAAAGGATTCCTTGATCTCTCAAAGATCAAGCAACAAGTTCATGATAAATATTTCATCCATTCTTTTGCCAATAATTTGTTTAAATTTACAACATTATATCATGTTTCAATAATGGCTCTAGCCTTAGGTACTCTTTCAAGAGCATGTCATATTTGCTAGGCAAGTATGGACTATGACTCACTAAGGCTTAAAACTGGTAACCTTATGGCTCATCAAGGCCTAGAAATGATAACCCTGTAGCCTATGGTTAGCATTGTATGGCCCACTAAGGCATAAAATTGAAAAACATATATAATCTATTTACAAATTATTTTACATTATTAGAGCCTACAAAATAACAATTTACAACCAAAAATATGAAAATGACTATTTACAACTAAAAATAGGAAAATGACAATGTATAGCCAAAAATAGGAAAATGATAGAGTAGAACCGTAAACATGGAATTGATAGTGTAAAGCTAAAATTTTAGTTTTTATGTTAAACTACACACTTAGAAAAATTTCAATACACAATCCAAGTTCACAACACGAAATCCCACAAAGTGGAATAACAGCATCAAAACTAGAACAAAATGGCCAAAAGGAAATCATCAACAAAAATTATCAAAAAAACATTAATTTAATATAAACCCCTTCTAGCCCCTTCCCAACACTTTACAAATCCCTAGGATCATGAGACATTGAAAAAAATAAGTATTCAAAGTCAATATTACCCATATCCACAGGGTTAAATGCATAATAACCTCAAAAGCTTGATTTCATGTGACCTTACGGAAACATTAGATGAAAATTAACCACTTAGAAAAATTTGATGATTCCACTATCATTGGAATTATAAAATATTAAGATACAACCCCATAATAATAAAATATAAAGAGTTATTAGCCAATGTTTTAGAAAAAATTACAAAATTAACCTAATCGTGGTCATCCTAGTAAAAACCCCATTTTGCATGAGCTAATAGAAACACCCATTAGTAGCAAATCGTTTGTCCAAATTCAATGATTCCACCACCATTGAAATTCATGAATGATAAAGTAAACAAACATAACTTTAAAACTTAAAATTTTGTATCCACTTACTATATAGAAACTACCAAATTTATAACAAAAAATAGCCAAAAACTAAAAAGCCACTTAACATAGCCTAACAGAAACAACCATAAAAAATTAACCATTGAAATTAATTGGTTCAAAAATATAATAGATTAAAAAAACACCATGCAATGGCCCTATATTTGTGAAAAAAAATAAAAACCTGATTGTTTTAGTATGAAAAAGTTCATAAGTGATGTTGCTTTTTTGGGTGGAAAAAGTAGAAAACCCATGGAATCCATGGAAAATAGCATTTATTCCATGATAAAAATAAAACCCAAAGCTCAACTAACATAAAAAATGAATAAACATAACCTAAATCTATGATGTAACTTTACAAAGTTCTAGATGGACAAATGCACAAGCCTAGATCTAAAAATAGGAATACATGGAATAAACCTAATGAATGGAATAGGTGGAATAAATTAAACAAATAATTAAGGTTGACTACATTAGAAATTGTATGCCTATGTTAGGCCAACATAGTCACTAGTGAATCCTTGCATAATCCACTTAAAAACCTCAAAACATGTCATTTCCAAGCCAAAAATCCACCTCCCGAGAATTGCAAAACCTAGTAGAGTTAAAAGCCATGACAAAGCTTACCACAATTTTCCATTTTTAGCATTTTCCAATTCCAACTACATTTGATATTACATGACTATGTTGGGCTAGTGTTTTCACTAGTCGTGCCTAGTATAGTCCACCTAGAAAGCGTAAAACAAGTCATTTCATAGTCAAAATCACCTCCCAAGAGTCCCAGAACCTAGCTAAACTGAAAACCAAGATAGCACTTACTACCTTTCCTTCTTTGGAATAGTTTCAAATCCAAACTATGCTCATGAAGGTATGAATACAGTAGGTCAGCATAGTCACTAGTGTTTCTTAGTGTAGTCCATCCAAAATTGACCAAGAATTGCAATAAAGTACCCAGATCCACTTTTGGCAAACCCTAGAACCTCCTTAGAGCTTGTTTGATCATAAAGCTTGCCACTTTTCCCATTTTTTGAACATTTCAACACCAACTACATTGGGGAGGGTGTGACTACACTAGGAAAATGTAGTCACTAGTGTTGTCCACCATAGTCCACATAAAAATAATCAAAAGCTTTTACAAATAGCCCAAAATTTAATTTTGGAAGTCTTGGACCCTATTGGAGCTAATTTTAGCAATAAAACTCGATATTTCCCATCTCCAAAACCCAAACTATGATGACAACTACTATGACTATGTTGCACCAATGTGGTCATTAGTGTTTTGTAATGTAGTCCACATTCTAGAGCCTAAAACATCTCAAATTCAATTGCTATAACACCATTTCCAACTACACAACCTTACTAGAGCACATTGAGATAATTAGACCTTGGCAATTAAGCCAAAATTCAACATTTTTTGAATTTTCAATTTCAACTATGCTAAGGGGGACTATGACTATGCTAGTCCAACGTAGTCACCATCCAACCCTAATGTAGTCCACTTCAATATTCACAAAATCAATAGTAAAGAAGACAAAAGAAATTTTGATGGACCCTAGAACCTTACTAGATCCTCTCTAGCCATGAAGCCCACCTTTTCTCATAATTTTTAAAAATCACAACCTTGACTATACTGAAAGGTTAAGTGACTATGTTGGGCCTACATAATCACTACTAGGGCCTAGTGTAGTCCACCTAAAATTCATTAAAAAAATTACCAAAAATAGCTTAAAGTTCATTTTTCAAAGTATTATAATCCTATCAAAGTTAATTTTAGTAATAAAAATTAATTTTTTTCACTTTTAAAACTTATATATACTAGATTATTACATGACTAAACTAGGCTGGTGTAGTCACTACTAGGGCCCAATGTAGTCCACTTGAAATTAGCCAAAATAGCTTAAAAGTTGTTCAAATTGACTTCCAAAAAGATCCAAAACCTTGCTAGAGCATGCCTAGACTTTAAAACCCTGGGAAATAAGCCAATATGCATCATTTTCTATCATTTTTTCATCCAAGTTTCTTAACTATGCAAGGAACTACATGCCTAGCATATTTATAGTGTATTTGATAGTTCAAAACTCAAACAAGCATCAAAACTAGTAACTTTGGCATCTAAACCCTAACTAGAAACACAAGTGATCCTAGAAGTCCATTAGCATGGTCAATTCATCTTAGAAACTCACCAAAATTCATTTCTCATGCAAGACTACATTGAAGAAGCTAGTGACTACATTGGGCCAACATAGTCATAGTAGGAAGGGAAAATGTAACAATAACAATAAGAGGTATACCACTCAGAATGATCAAAAACTAATCTAGAATGCCCAAAACCTTGCCCCCATGTCACCTAGCTATAATTCCACTTTGTTTTAGCCATAGAAACCCCATGAACTTATTTATTCCTTGTGACTACACTAGTGCTCGCTAGCCCAAAACAATCACAAATAGAAACATTTTTTTAGCCTTCTAGAAGGTCAAAATGGTGACAGAACTTGTAAATATTCAATACCAACACCTTGTGCTAGCTATCCATACCCTTGGAAGCCTAAAAGTGACCATACTAAGCCCTGTTAACTATCCTTGAGTGTTGAATACACTGGAGAATGCATTACTATGCTAGGCAAACGTAGTCACTAGTAGGGCCTAGTGTAGTCACAAGAAAAAGTGCTAATTTTTCCTAAAAATATCCCTGAAATAACCCCATCACATGCCCAACCTCTATTGGTTACCCTATAGCCCCATAGAATGGCTTGGTAAGGCCTAAAACTAGCAAAATCTAACCCCATTTGACCAATATTGGCCAAGTTTTATCACATGTATTTCATCCTAATGTATTTGACCTTGTTTCGTGGTGTTTTGACTTGTTTTGACCTTGTGATGCATTATTGACCCTGACTACCATCAACTAATCTCATTTAGCCTCTATATCATGTTAGTTTCATTACGTTTGTTCTTGTCTTATCTATTAAGATTTTTGTTGGACCTTGTTTAGCCTTTGATTGGTATTAAGTGATGGGGTTTGATCATCTTTGACCATAATCTAATATCATGTAACAATGACCTACCAAGGCCTTAAACTGGAAGCATGGCCTACTAAACTAGTAACATGATCTACTAAGGCCTAAAACTAGTCAAAGTGTAACTATAGTTGACCATCATGTTGCAACTTATTTTAAATTTTGTTTCCAACCTTTATGTTCCCATCGGTTTGCCTTTATTTAACCTCTTATAGCTTTTGTTAATCTTGTTTAATCATGTTGAGTTATGTTTTGGCTAATTACTATAGTATTCTATATCATTTTGGCATTATTTACTCATTTTACCTAGGTGCTACTTATTGTGCTTATGATGGCTATGTAGGATTAGAGTATCGACATCACAACATCCCCATAACCTTAACAACCACAAGATCAAAGGGACCTAGTCCTCAAGGTCATCTGTGAGCATGTAGACAAGTTTTCAGCTAACTCAAAATGGACTTTCCTAATCACCAAGGCCTATTGCAATAGAAAATTCAAGATAGGTGACATGAAGGAAAATGAGTTGGTCAATGTAGTCAATCATTCCTATCTAAAGCCTTACTACATGTAGCCTACAAATGAAATTAAAAACCTTCATAGCCAACAACAAGTGAGCCTACATGGTAACTTTTGTATGACTAAAGGGACATCTTTCTATGGTCCTTTAAGGCCTTAAACTGGCAACATGGCTGACCAGGGCCTTAAATTAGCAATACTGGGGATTGTGGTAGATTGGTTTTATTTATCATTCTACATGGCCTTATGCATATCATTGTAATAGAATGATGTCTTTAATTGGTTTCTTGTTCTCTTAGAGTTGTTCTTGTAGGATGAAGCCTAGAGTCATCATGAAAATGCAACTCACTATGATAGCAAGTCACCACGTGACCTCGATGCGTAAGATTTGGTGAGTTTATCCTATTGTTCCAAGAGTGCTTGTCTCATATCATTTCCATTACAATTTCATTGATCCCAACCCCATAGCTTAATTATAACCCTCCTTACCTTGGATAACAATGTTGACTAATGTTTAACACTCATGCACTATGGTCATACGACATCCCTTCATCATGCTCCATCATCAAGACCATTAAGTGTAGCACATATCATTTAATGGGAAAACCACCAAGTCCACTTGAATGTAACACATCTCATTTAGTGGGAAACCATCTATGCCATCAAATGTAACACCTATCACTTGATGGGAAAATCTAAATCAAAACTAGCTTTGGGAAAGAGACCCAATGAAGGTTTCATTCCATAAAAAAACAATGGGGATGCAAAATTATCAAGAATCTAGATGGTTGAGAAAAATCAACAAGCCTATGCTTCTAGACATCCAAAGGGAGAAGAAAAATGACCAAAGACACCTTGGAGTGAGGTCCTAGTTCCTTATATGCATTTGTTGAGTGAATCACACATCAAAGCATATAGTGAAAAAACCTATCAATTATCTAACATGTTAGTGTCACATTGTAGATGTGATGACAACATTTAGAATTCATTGTTAGCCTTCACAACCATTTTCTTATGACCTCACTACCATTTCACCATTATAACCTTCTCCCATCATCACAATGACTATTGGGCTTGGTTCAACACTACTAAATCAAGTGTGCAGGAGGAACATTGGTGATAGGCCTACAATGGTGTTTTGTATTCTTTGTTGATGTCTGTTAGGTCAATCCTCCAAACATAAATAAAGAGAAGCTAATAAAACACCAAAAAAATTCATGTTGCAACCTTCATTTCCAAACTTAAGTCAAGGATTCATTGTAAATGTGAGATATGTAGTCCATGAGCTACAATCTTACATATTTCAATTTTTTGGGGCCAAAAATGCCTCAAAAGTTGTTATTTCCTAACTTCCTAAGTAGAAAAAGGTACGTCATGTCTATATTTGATCTTGGAAAGGCTGAAAATACCTTGGGAATGGCTAAAATTGGTATTTCTATGAGTCTTTGTAGTGTTATAGCTGTAACTACGCTGGATCCATCAATTTCAATGGGTGCTATAGTATACACAATGCTAAAATAGATGAGAAGTTTTATTCTATTTTAGAAGATGATAGTTGCCAGTGTGGTCACCACCAAGACCCAGTAGAACTGCAACATTGGAATTGCTAGAATTTTCATGTTTTCCAATAGTAACTAGCATAATCATCGGAAGTCTTCAATGGCTAGTGTAAATAACATTTTCCAACAGTTTCCAAATTTTTCCAACATTTTCCTACATTTCTCACATTTCCAATTGTTTCCATATTCCACCACTTTTGGCATTTCCCAATAACCTTAGCATATTCCACCAAAGCCAACATAGTAAGGATGGTGCCAGCATAATCACAAAAGTTCATCTACTAGTTATAGTAAATGGATGGATTTTGTGGCTATAGTCCATACCAGACTTACTATAAATAGAAACTACACTAATATTTGATAGTTTTTGCAGTTGTAAATTAATGTCAATCTATTAATAATCATGGAAATGATGCACAAACCCAAAAATAGGAAATATACCCTATATATATCAAATGTAAACACCATATTCTAGTTGGGAGATTTTGACATCTACAACCTTCATAGCAATTTGAACTTTGGCATAAGCAATAGCATTTTTTGCATTTTCACAACCAACAAAGTCCACTACAATATTTTAGCACTTTTTGATAGTAGAAACTAATACTATGCTAGGTAGATAGACTTCCACATAGCTACCATTGCATCAAAAGTGAAATCTCATTTTCATAACCACATTGTAGACCCTAGTGAAAACTAATGAAAATTTGTTGGAAATTGCAGCTGGGAAGAAATCGAATTATGGAGTTGCCATAAAACATAGCCTACGTTCTCTAATGAACTTCTAGATCTTACAAGTAACCTTCATATGCTCTTGGCACAAAGTATGTAGTTTGTGAACATTATTCTTTATTTATGATTTAAATAAAGTTATTGTTCATGTTGTGAAAATTTTAGTTAATGTTTCCATTTTTTTGCTCGTTATCATTTTGGATTTACAACTTCAACTCCATTTCTATTACCATTTCCAAAACCATTTACATTTCCTTTTACACTTTCATAACTCCTTGGGTGATCAGACATACTATCTAGAGTGCCTTGAATCCCATTTTTGGAGGCCCTTGGGATTCAGGGTTAAAATTATCTCAGTGCTTGGATTTTTTGATTTTCATTCTAGTAACCAAAATTTCTAGCATGAAACCTAAGGCTAAACTTCATTGTAAATGTGAATATTGCAATATAAGAGATGAAATTGTACATACTTTAGCTTTTGGGGGTGAAAAACACCTCATAAGTAGTCAAAGCCTCAACCCCCAAGTGAAAAAAGTGACATTATGCCTATATTTGGGCATGGGAGGGTTCAAAATGCCTTTTGGACTACCAAAATTGTCATTTTGATGGGTTTTATGGGGGGTATAACATTTGCTACGCTAAAAACACCTATGAGATGTGTAACATCACCCATGCCTACTGTTGTGGGTATAACTCTTACACACCCTGCATTGCTACTGCATCCCCCCAACATTGCACCTTTCCCCTAGTGTGGATGTCATACCCCTAATGTAGGTGCCATATCCCTAGCATGGCTATTATACCCCCAATAGGGATGTCATACCCCAGCATTGCTACTACACTCCCCAATGTTGCACCTAGCTTGGGTCCAACATTGCTCTACTGTGGGTCCAACGTTACTCTAGAGAGGATCCAACATTACTCTAGCATGGCTCCTACAAGCCCAATGTTGCTATTTGGAGGCCTAGTATGGGTAAAATTCCTATTTACTATTTTTAGTAAATGAAATGATTTTGCTACCTTGGGGGTATCAAAACTTACCATACATAGACACCTATAACACCTACATATAACAACAAATTTCTCAACAATTAGACATAAAATTTGCAGCAAAATTCATGCCAAAAACCTTATAAAAATCAATCTCAAATACCATAAAAGGATTCCACATTTTTGAGAATTCCACCACTTGCAAACACAAAGCTTTTTGAGCAATTTGTAGCATGGAACCCATAACAGTTTCTAGCAATTGAGATTTTTTAGCATCATATTTTTTTTAGTGCTAAAAAGAGGGCCTCTACCCAAATTGTATGTCCAAATCTATTGCATGTATGCCAATGTTACCTACAACTTGGAAATTTTGAAATTTTGTTAATTTTTTTTTGTGAAAGCTCTATTAACACCTTTTCTATTGCAAAACCAATGATGCAACCCATACCTCCCTATCACCAAAACCTAGTGTGAAGGTTACATGTTCTTTAGGTTTTTTGGTAAATTTCATAATAGTTGCTGGAAATTTTCCAGAAAAGCTAGTGTTGTTGTTTTGCCATCCAAAATTTCACACCCCTCTACTCTGAAAATTTCACAATAAAGCCAATGTGGATGTTATACCTCTAGCATAGGTGTTTGGATTTTGGCAAAAAACTCAAAACAATTGTTGGATTTTCTAAAGCCAACATGATTTTGTATCATACCCCCCTTAGCGTGGGTGTGTGTCATACACCCCCACCACTCATCCACACCTCCCTCATTGTGGGTTTCATCCCACCCCTCAACATTGATGATGTACACCCTTCAACAAGGTTGTGTGTCATATCCTCCTCAGCATGGGTAGGTGTCATAACCCCTTTCAATGTGGGTGTCATACCCCCTCATGTTGTGAATTTTTTCACTCTTGTGGCTAAGAGGGGAGAACTCCAACATAGTGGAAGTGGGTAAGATAATCATTGGTACCTTACCCCCTTACACCCCCTTCCATTTATAGCAAACTACACCATTGCAAAATCCAACTTGCTAAAATTTTTACTAAAAATAATAAGATGTTCAAACAACATCTTTTAACAATGTTTTTCAGCTAATCAACTATCCTACTCCTTAACTAACAAATATGGTATCCAACCAAGATGTAGTTCATGTTTATGATTTGAAATATCCCACAATTAGAGAATGAAGGCAATCACGTAGAAAAAGAGGCAAAAACCTAGGTTTCCTAATCAATAACTACCTTTATTCCAAGATACAAGTCAGTCTCTTAATGTCATGCTCTAAATGTAATGCTAAGCATCAATTCAAAATCATACACTAGGATGGAAAAGAGTACATTCCATCCCCTTATGGCCAAATCCCCCTCATAGAATTTTATACATAAATGTTCATACAACTCATAGAGGTTGATGATTTTAGTGAGGGAATTAGCTTAGTGGATTGGTAAGAAGAAGAAGAAGAAGAGTTTAAGGCCGAATAGAAGCTGGATACCTTTATTTGAAGTCTATTCCAATATTTTGCTTTCCAAACAACTGCACCTATCTCTATGTCTATTACCACATCGATGGGATATGTCCCTTAACCCAACTCTCTTCCTATCCATCCTACCATGCTTGGGTTTACATCCATCATCGCCACACACTAGACATAACCTATGTTCCAATTCACATCCTTCTTCTTGTTAATGCCCTTTAATACACAGCCTCACTCGCTCATCGACATTGGTGGTGTCTACCTCACCATATTCCTTTGTCATATTGGTGGGACCCTCATTGGGGTCCCAAGCAACACAAACCTTCAAAATGTTATTTTCTCCCTTCATACCAAAAGTTCCAACTCAAACCTCTTTCTCCTTATTTAACCCACCTCTAACAGTGGTTACCCAACCTCTACCATCTATATCAATACCCATCACATAGTTCCATGTCTCACAATTTCTTCCTCAACCATTAATGATGAGAGTAGTTACTCTAGTGGTTACTTTAGTAGTTACTCTAATTATTAGAGTGGTTACTCTAGCAGTTATTCTAATTATTAGAGTGGTTACTTTAGTAGTTATTCTAATTATTAGAGTGGTTACTCTAGTAGTCACTCTAGCAGTTCTAATTATTATAGTGGTTACTCTAGTGGTTACTTTAGCAGTTATTCTAATTATTAGACTGGTTATTATAATTATTAGAGTAGTTGCTCTCAAGTCTATAAATATAGTGCCAAGGCACACAATTGGGGTGAAGTCTTTTAGCAATCAAGTAGTGAAACTCTTGTAGTCTATTTGAAAGTTAGAGTATTTTCTAAGTGCCTGCAGTAGGAGGTCTAAGTGCAGATGGATCTTTATTTGAGCATTATGTACCTGAGCACACCCTGTGTATGACAATAAAGACAAGCTCTTTAATTCATCCTTGTAGCACTTGAGATTTGTTTTGTTACGAATTTATTTTATTTTATTTTCTTATGCATTTATTTTATTTTATATTTTATTTTATGCACTTTACATTTCTATTATTAACATAACAATTCATTTTGATCAATTCAGAAAATCATTAAATTACATAAGCATGACCACTTCAAGCATGCTTGTAACGCTTGGTAACCCAGTGACAATTAGCGTTTGGTAATCCCAGCATTGTTGAACTGGTTTAGGATGTGTATGGCAAGTGAGAATGAATGCTAGTGTTAGGATTAGTTAGAACTTAGTTAATGAGTAGTTAAGTTAAATTAGTCACTTATTTACCTCTCTCTTTCCCTACTAGAATAGGACATAAAAACATAAAAGCTATAAAAATCATATGCCTCAAGCTTACTTAACCATACAATCATGACATACAGGTAAGTTTGGGAAGACAACGATCAANCACTGAACAGACAAGTATGTCTCCTTCTTTGTCTGAAACAAGAAACAATTGGCAGCGTAATACACATGATGTTGATCCACCAGTTCCTCAACAAGTTCGAGTGGTATATATTCATCCCAATGAGTATATACCAAATTTCACCTTTATCCTCTATCAAGATGAACAACTGTGTTGGAGAGACTTAGAAGGTAACGTAGTGTTACCTCTTGATCATTCAGTCCTAAGCATGATTCTTCATACTCTCACATGAATTGGCATGCCACACTTACATGCAGAATACATTGTGCAGGACCATGACACAAGAAAATACCATTTCACAGAGGCACAACATCAAAGGGACTTGTAATAGGAGAGACATCATAAGTATTTGAAGGTTAAGTGGTTCCAAGATGTCCCACATATCTTAAGCGAAAATGAGGGTGGTGAACCTACCTCAAGCAATCACCCACACAACCATGTTCCTCCCATTAACTTTGGCCAAGGGGTTGTGTATCTGGACCTTGACTCCACTATTTATAACCTAGGTTCTAATACCCATGGGTACAAAGGATCCAAAAAGGGACACATAATCATGATAAAGGTGGGCATTTTGATCGCAATCACGATCGGGCATAAGACCATAGAAGAGAAGGTAGCAGACACCATCATGGTGATGGTTCTCCTTCTTCTTCATCTTCATCATATCCTTCATCCTCTCCTTCAATATCCAGATGCGGTCATAGAGAAAAAGACCATGGAGATAAAGGTAGGCAAAGTGGAAGTCATAGACGAAATATCCAGGAAAGGGAACAAGGGCACTCTAGAGAGTCATGACATAGAAGAAGGGAGAGTAGGGAACAACGTAGGGATCATAGATGCCATGGATGAGATGATCACAATGAACCCCTCCTTGCTACTTGAAGTATGTTGGACATAACTGAGGCTATTAGAATTCCAACAAGACATTATAAAGATAGTAGGATTAGGAGATTAGATATGAACAACATCTCACAATTTGAAGGGGGATACAACATTAATCCTTAGAATCATTTACAAGCATTCCATGATGCATGTTCCTTAAAAAACATAAAGAAAAAATGGCAAAAACTTAAGTTGTTCCCATGAATATTAGTTAAAGAAGAAAAAATCTAGTACTGGTCTTTAGAACCAGAATCCATTTGTAGGTGCAGTACTATGTTAGAACTATTTAATTACAAGTACCAAACATATTCCCAAGTGTCTAACTTGCAAAAGAAAATCCAAGGCTAGAAATAAGGAGGATATGAACCCTTGAATGCTACCATGGGCCGATACTATACATTGTTACATCGTTTTCCTAGCCATGGTTATTCACAAAGGGATCAACTGCACCATCTCGTGGATGGGCTTAGGCATGAAATGGGAAGAACCCTTGGGACTTATGCCCAAGAAAGACTATCCAAGCTTAGGTCCCATCAAATTCAAAGACTATTGGAGCAAGTTACTAAGGAAGAAGGTGAGCAATGGAAGAGAGAAACTATGAAAGAGTATAACCAAGATCATTCCCTTCGGAAGAGGGGAGTAAGATTTTGTGAGGATGAAGAAGAGTCACCACTCAAATAGATGATGAATAGGAAAACTTTTCCTATACAAAAGATGACATCAGAAGTTTTGGCAAAGGTAGACCAAATGTGGGATTCCCTAGACAATAGATTTCAAACTATTCTTAAAACAATAGAGAAGTCTAGAGAGCGAGGTAGTAAGAAAAGAAAAAAATAAAGAGGCTGAACATGCACATAGAAAGGGTAAGGGAAAAGTTTCCATCATTGAAGAGGTTGTGGATTTGAAAATAGAAAATGATAGTGGATGTGAAATATGTCAATATGAACATTCTAAGGGATGTTTCCCTATAATCTAACATCTGTAGGAGTTTGGGGTGTATGCACTCAACCCACGATTAAACAAAAGGAAAACACCCTGAAGGTTACCTTATCCTCAAGGTAACCCAAAGAAGTTCCATCAACCCTTAACATATTATCCTAGTGGAACTCTAGCACCACTAATTAAGCAATATCAATAGTGGAAGCATCCACAATCATGGGGAATGCCACCACCAAGGCAATAGTATCCTTACCAGCAACTTAACCTGTATGGATATTATGTGCAATAACCAATCTTCCCACGTGACTCTACTGGCCATGTCACTCTTCAACCTCACTACCAAGCGCACAAGTATTATGGAACTCCCTATTGTAGAGGTGATATTCCACAAGCATATCATCCTTCTCATCGAGCCACATCTCTTCCACCAATAGCTCCACTACTACCTACTCTCGCGATGCAAGGTGAAATCCCTACCCTACTGCAACAACATAATGCCAAGAGGGCTGTTAACTCTCAACCTACTGATGGTTCCAACAACCACATGAACAAAAGACCTTTCTTTAGAACCAGTAGTCCAACCAAGCCCTTGCAATCACAAGTAGCTAATTCCTTAGATGCCTCAGTATCAATCAAAACTTTGGAGCCCCCTTCAACCCAATCATTTCACTCAATGCATATGGTCATGATAACAGATTTCATCACTGATTGGATGAAAGGTAGCCACCTTCCAAAGAAATTCTTTGATCCTGGGAGTCCTTTGATATACTTACAAATCACTAAAAATGTGTTGTGCAAGGCTCTTTTGAATTCAGGTTTTGGTGTTAACTTGATTTCTCAAGAAATGTATAAGGCCTAGAACTTGCCTCTATTGAGAAAGAGAAACATCCATTTAGATTTGATTGAAAAGTCCATCACTATCCCATTGGGATTGGTGGAAGACATTGTTAGCACTGTTTGTGAGTGGTAGTACCCAGCTAACTTCCTAGTGATTCAAGTAAACAATGGTAAGGGGGTCTTCCCAATCATAATTGGAAGATCATGACTAAGCACCAACAATGCACACCTAGGAATCCATGATCTTTTCCTAAAAATATCAAAGGAAAATACATTCGAAAAGATCAAGAAGAAGAAAGTTTCATGTATTACATGCAGTGACACAAGGTGTAATTATGTGCAGAGGTCATGGTTTGTGCAAAGTTTAGCATTGCCTACATGCAATCAATGTGCACAAGTGATTAACATAAAAGGATGCCTATGTGCAATAGCCACATGATAGGAAGACACAGTGACTAATAGCTTATCAGGAAATTAGAACACTCATATACATAGAACCAACTGAGGGTTTGACTTGTGCTTATATCGATAGCATAGACGGATTAGAGAAAGTCCATTGCCCCAAGTCTTAACCTTGAAAATATCAACATGGGGGAAGCTGGAAATCCCTGAGAAATTTAAGCGGGAGCCCCTTGAGCTGAAAGCATTGCCCACCAGTATGGAATACATGTTCGTTAAAAATGGAAAACTGGTAATTATCAACACCAAGCTTGATCCTCAATAGAAATAAGAACTACTGAAGGTAATAAATAAATGGTCAAAATCGTTTGCTTGGTTATATCTTGAATTAAGTAGAATAGATCCTAGGATATGCCAACATAGAATTTACATTGACCCCTCCATGAAGCCTCAAAGACAACCATAGAGGCAATTGAACCTAAGCTAAAGCAAGTAGTTAAGGAAGAAATCGAATAGCTTCTGAAGGTTGGGTTTATATACCCCATTGCTAATAGAAAACAGGTTAGCCCCTTAGTTATTGTGCCTAAAAAGGGAGGAAAATGAAGGGTGTACATAGATTTTAGGCTACTAAATATGGTAACATTCAAAGACCACTTTCCATTGCCATTTGTCGACCAAGTCTTAGACACCATCATAGGGTATTTCTATTACAGTTTTCTGGATGGATATAGCGGATATAACCAAATACAAATAGCCCTAGAAGACCAAGCCAATATTACATTCACCAATTCATGGGGAACGTTTGCATACAAACAGATGTCATTTGTCTTGTGTAATGCCCCTTCAACATTTCAACAACTAGTTATAAGCATATTCCAACAGTAGATAGCGAATGGCATGGAGGTCTTTATGAACAAATTCTCCACTTATAGAGAAAACTTTGATCAAGCCTTGGACTAGTTGGAGCAAGTATTAAAAGATGTGTAGAAACCAATTTGAGGCTCAACTGGCTGAAAAGCCATTTAATGGTCCAAGAAGGCATAGTACTAGGACATAAAATATCACACATAGGGATAGAGGTAGACCCCAAGAAAAT